>JAQJVL010000833.1:287500-350521 GCA_035578905.1 Stictocephala bisonia
TGTGTGGGTGGGTGGATGGGTTAATGCCACAGTGCGTGTATGGGTGGGTGGGTGGGTCAATTCCTCAGTACGTGTATGGGTAGGTGGGTGGGTCAATGCCACAGTGCGTGTGTGGGTGGGTGGATGGGTTAATGCTACAGTGCATGTATGGGTGGGTGACTGGGTCAATGCCACAGTGCGTGTGTGGGTGGGTGGATGGGTCAATGCCACAGTGCATGTATGTGTGGGCCGGTTGGTCAATTCCACAGTACTGTAATGTAAACCCATGAGCTCTGTTCATTTATGAATACCACCGTACGAGTAGGGGTGGGCAGGTGGGTCAATACCACTGTGCGTTTACAGGTGGGCTTATGGGTCAATACCACTGTACGTGTATGGTTGGGTGGGTTGGTCAATACCACTGTAAGTGTACGGGTGGGCGTGTTGGTCAATACTACTGTAGGTGTATGGGTGGGCGGGTGGCTCAATACCACTCCACGTGTATTGGTGGGCAGGTGGGTCAATACCACTCCACGTGTACGGGTACCAACAATACATTGGTAAATGAATATTAATGTTTTCTTAGCTTGGTTAACTTAACAGACGACTACAAGCTAAGTCAACGCTTGGTATTTTATTACTGCCACATTTTAAATTTCTGTCTTTAATATAAGTTGACATTAGGTAAAATTGCTATAAGCTATGACAATTTAATAATATTAGATATAGAGTAATATTAAACTTAATTTATAATTATATTTTACTTTCGAAACGTGCCACAATGTTGGATATTATGACTTAAATAATATATTTATAAGTTATTTTTTTCATTTAGTATGAACAAATTATAAATTTATATTACACTTACATTAAATAAATAATAGTTTTATAGATACTTATATATTCTCATAATTAACAGATTTCATTTTTACTATTTTGAAAGAGAAGTGTATCATAAAATATAGAACTACTTTATATAAAAAGTATATTTAATAAATAAATATCATTATCAGTTTTTATTAATTGTAGCACCAATATTGTTTGACGAGTCCATCTCTCACAAATTCTTCCAAGGTAATAATTAAGCTCGAGCCCCATAATACTGTCTTTAAGGTTTTTCGAAAATCATACCCCATGTTTTTCTAAAAAAACAAGTATAAACAATATATTGAAGCAACTGATATGTTCCTCGTGCCCAAACTTCGTTCTCATATAAGTAGCTTCTTCATACTGAAATGAAGTTCATGATACCAGTTAATATCATTTTGTTAAAGCCTACAGAATCCAGTAAGACATTTGTCAAATGAACTTCATTTTTACTCTTAAAGATTTTGTAATTGTTTAGTACTAAAAAATCCTTTAAAGCTTGAATTCAATAAAAAGAGCTAGAACACACTAAACAAAAATATTATTTCTCAAATCAGTACATGCATTAGCAAAGACACAAATAGTCAACCGTGTTTTTTATATTTATCGTTTTTAAATAACTTTGAGAAAACAAAATTGTATTGTATCAATAATACGCTGCCAGGAAACAGTCTGACAGAAAACATTATTCAAACTAACTAAGTAAGAAAATTGAAAAATCTTTGAAAAGCTGTCATAGAAGGAAAAAAATACGCATAGGTACTTTTAAAAACATACGCAATAGTGTTAAAATAGCGGAACAAGAAAAAAAACAACATTGATCAAAATCGTTATACAAAAGAAAAAAGGCTTTTCCAGAAAACAAGTGAGGTTGGGCCACTAAGAAAGCAACAAAAATATTGTGCTTTCTTGTAAAGTAAATATCATTATTTGTATTTTATAATAGAGTAATACATTTAGTAAAATAAAGTTATTTCTCTAATAATAACAGTAAATACAATAAAGCCGTCATAATAACAGTGAAACTATTAACCGTATTATGTATTCCCAGTTACATTACATAAATAACGGTTACACGCTAGTTTAAGTAGTCTGAGCAAATTCCAGTTCAACGTTATTGTAACTAAATCTAAGGTCTTTTACGTATATTGTTAGACTTTTGCAACTCTGAAGGATTATGGTTCTGGAATCTACAGACATACTGTACATGTTAAATTATCTAACTGTTTTTAATTAAAATTGAGTTCACAAAGGTTTCTTGTAGCATTTTATAAGAATTTGACTTTTAATTAAAGCATGGGTTTGTTTTAATACGAGTATTAATTATAAAATTATCTTTACAATAATAAAAACGTCTAAACACAAAGACTTTGTAAAAATATTTACAGCCTTTTGGCTGTTTCAAAACAACTGATTATAGTGATTGTTCTTTATCAAAATAGGCTAAGTATTACAAATAATAATAAATATAAATTCTTATCTCCCTATAATAACATTACTTCATTATTTAACGTCCTCATTTGTAAAAGAAATTGTGCATTGACTAATAGCCTGTAAAATTGTATAAGGAGGTGATGTGTGTAAAATATTTATAAATGTAGTAATCAAACGATAATATTTAAATAAATGATTTAAATGTGTGTTTTTGTACCAGTTACTGAAATAAAATGATACTATTAAGGGGTAATTAGTTTAACAACTTCTCTATATTTCCTAAACAGCGTATCTAGTAACTAAAATTCTTTGGTATAAATTACTAAGCATACAACAAAATTTATGTATGTGATCATTTCAGAGTAAATAAACTATAAAATTCTAATTTTAATATTTTACATCATAATTAAACATTGTTTTGGCAATATAATACCAATTTTAGAGACGTGATAAGTAAAGAGATTTTGTTCTCCAGTTCTGAAGTAGAAGGAGCTGTTTGCCAAGTACTCCATCTTCCCTCAAGGAACTGGAGTTATATGTAACTCTCCATCTTCACTTTCACGTTCCTTTACAACAAATGTGCAAAATCCATAGTTAATCAATTTTTAAAGAAGTTTTTTGTTTTTAAATATTGATATAGGGTATTTTTTTATTAATTATCATTGAGAACCGATTTGTGAAGTAAATGGTATCCTAATGGCCAGCTGAAGAAAATTACGATTCTTATAAAAATAAATATAAATAAAGATTTTTGTATGCTGAAACATGTATAAAACCAAAAGATTCAACTACCTACCTTTAAGATAATGGCTACGTACACAATGTTATACAAAGCTGTAAAGAAGACTATATTTTATTTTAATATTTTTTAGACGATTGGAATAAAAGGCATTTTTTTAATAGCTTTTTCATGTATTGATGTACATAAATACTCCCTACCAGCACAGGACAAATCCAACAAGATGTGTCCTTTTTTAAGGAGAGGCTGATATTTTTAACCTTACCTTGATCAACGTAGTATCGTATTAACCCTAAATAAAATACCCTTAAAAGTAATAAGGGCTTCAAAATCTGTCTTTTAAGTTAGGTGTTCTAATATAATCGAGATCCTTAAAATTTTCCACTAAATATGTTTAATTTTCCAACTGAGACCTCCTCTTGATACATGTCTAACAATTTTGTCAGGCTGAAGTTCTTCGTCAACCTCTTTGAGCGAGTACCATTAATTTGAAGAGAAATATATACAAACGTGGCTCAAACTGCTTTCTGTATTTTGTTCAGGTAATATCAATATTAATAGTGAACAGCAAGAGAATGTCTTAATATCCAAAATGCATTTGATTGAACTAAAGCTTGATTTTTTTAAGAGTAGTGCAATCGTTCTTCTACGACTTCCATAACCTTCATGTTGTTTTTTCTTGAAGGGAATTTGATTACTGCACTTAAATCTATGGATGTAAATGGAGTGTCACTATTGTGCGGAAGGTTGTTTGAATGCCAAACCGATAAGAGCACAGCAAAATCAGACTTTGAAAGCATAACTGCAAACTTTAACTTTTCTCTCCGCTGATTTTGAGTTATATTTTTGTCATTAGGTCATTGCTAAGTGCAAACTTCAGAATTCTACATTGCTAAAAAGAACCAACTGTCCATCTGACTTCATTATTAGTGTATTTTGCTGTAATACGTGTCTATAACAGATGACAATCAGATGGATATGAAACAAGTCACCCTTAGCAGCAATTTTATGGGCTATCAGCTAAATCTGGTCCATTAACCTGGCTATTCAGCCTACAGTCTCGGAATTTATCCACCAAATTGGTAATGATGAACTCACCAGAGTCTCGGTTTTAGTGATTATAAACTACAGTCAAGTTCTTCATAAGTAAGAAACAGCTTTTGCATTGAATAAGCCGAGGAAGAAACATTATCTACCATCCTGAATGTCACCATGAGCATAATTAATTTAGATGAGGATATGTGTGTATTCATATCAAACTAAGTATCCTTGCTGGTAGCATACAGTCGAGAAGGCAATAGAACACGTTCCAAAGGTTTTAAGTTTTAAGACTGACCTTAGTGCCACCCCATATTTAACTTTTACACTATCTGTTTTCCTCAGTCTTTAAACCTGTTCTTAAGATGTTCCGACAAATATAGCATATCTGAACAATATGTAAGTACTGAAATTCGTTTCATATCCATTTCCCTTTTAAAATTCCAATTCAACTGGGTGAACATTTTGGCCAATCCTTAGATAGTTTCTTGATTAAACTACATTAGGAAGCACGTTTGGACCATCCTACGACTTTCCTGGAAGGCATCAGACATTTCAGAGGATATGCTTTACCCATTAACTGTGAAGAATTATGAACAGCATTGTAATGTGATCGGTAAAAAAACGTTATTCATATGTCAATATTTGAGCAACTTTCCATATTGGTGTACACCCCTGTGTAGGGTTTTTTTTTTACTTTTGATCAATACACAGACATTTATATGGTTCAGACTTTTTCTTGATAGGAAACAGTTTGTAAAAATATGGTGTCAACTTTTGAATCATGAAGCTCTTCAACCCTCTTTGATATATCCTTGGCCTTTGCCTGATTAAACCCTCTGGCAATGTTTAAAACAAATTCTCCAATTTTGCCTCGTCTGAACTTACAAGTACTTGGTATTGATTGATTATTGGATGGAAAGCCACCCTTCACTACATAAAGAGAATATTTATTGATCACTGATCTTCCAGTCGTCTTTAACATTTCCAAATTGAATCAAGGAAGTAAGGTTCTAGTCAGTGGAATAGACACCGACATGATCTCAGCATAATGGGATGCTAGATGGCATAACATAGAATGTTCAGGAAATAATAAAACACACGTACAGTGGTAATAACCCACCCGTCCACCATACACGTACAGTGATATTGACCCATCCACACATCCATACACATACAGTGATATTGACCTATCCGCCCACCCATACACGTACAGTGGTACTGACCCACTCTTCCATCATCCACGTAAAGTGGTATTGATCCATCCGCTCACTCATACAAGCACAGTGGTATTGATCCATCCAGCCATCCACACACGTACAGTGGTATTAACCCACCCACCCACCCATACATGCACAGTGGTATTGACCCATTCGCCCACCCATACACTTACAGTGATATTGACCCACCCGCGCACCCATACACGTAAAGTGGTATTGATCCATCCGCCCACCCATACACGTAAAGTGGTATTGATCCATCCGCCCACCCATACACGCAAAGTGGAATTGATCCATCCGCCCGCCCATACACGTACAGTGGTATTTTCGACATTATTTTTATGAATACTCTAAATTATACCATATCAATAAATAGTCTTCAATATTACTAGAACAATAAAAAAATAAATATGTTATAGATTCATGTTAAATAGTTTATACAAAACACACGTAACAGTTCTTAATTAATTAACCAATTTATTTAATAAAAAGGAATAATAAGAAATAAAAATGTTACCTTTATTTTTAAATCTCTTTATTGAATACCATATCCATATTGATTTAGTGAGGAAATCATCAATTTAGACAGCATTATAATTTCATATATATTTATATAATGACATAAAAATATTAACAGGTTTTGTAGTTACTTATAGAACATAAATATATATCGAATTTACGTCGCATAGATGCTATAACTTTGATGCATTTTAAATATCTTTATCTTATGGTATTATAATGGTGAAATATACAATAATAGTTATTTGTTAGCCTTCCAATATTATTGAGGTATTAAGGTGTTTAACTATCGTTTTAATTATGCTTTAATTATTGTAATTATTAACATTTTTATAGGAATATTAATTTAACAATAAAATTAGTATTTATCGTATCTCAAATAATAACAAACATACATTTCAGTATTATATTCCTTTGAAAGTTAAACCAATATCACTTACTACAAGACGAACACAGGATTTCATACCTATATTTTGTTAGAAGATTCACAGCTCCCACATATTGAACTGCATATATTGATATCACCAGGTGTGTTCCACCATCTGATTGGTCAAATATATCAAGTGACAGGTGGATTGTTTTAGCGCTTAGACTGCAGATTGCTTTGTGAATCACATATAAATTGGAGGTTACAAATGTCAAGTTGTAGTTTGTGTAATTCTGTAAATGTTATAAATACGCATCAACTTTGAGTACAATACTTCTTAGTAAATTCTTAGTAAATCAAAGATAGTAGCCTAATTAGTGCCAATCATTTTAAATGCCAAAAACAGCGTTTCTCTAATTGGACTGTAGTTGCTAATTGAATGGTTCTACAACAAAACTAACACCATTTTCTGCACCTGATTTGATATGATCTACAACTTTAGCCCTATGGCTTTTTCCTATATCTCACCTCCTTCATCCTTAGGTAGAGCTATATTTTCAATCTGTGCGTGTAAGTCAAACTGGTTAATTTACGGCCTCTAAGAGTAGACTTACAGATTTTTCAGGACTGTGAAACTTTGTTATCTATGAAAACATACTGTATTCAATGGGAAAATATATATTTTAACCTGACCTTATGTATTGCCAGTTCATAGGACATGGCTAAACATGGCAAGACACACGATATTTCACTGATTCAGAGTCAATTACCGTACTTTGCGCACTCTCTAACAGTAGACTTACAGATTTCTCTAGACTTTGAAACTTTTAATCTGAGAATAAACTTATTTCCATCGGAACATTTTTAATTTCACTTTAACACATGTATAGCCAGTTTATAGGACCTGGCCAAACATAGCGAGAAGTCCAACATTTAATTGATTGAGAGTCATTTTCTGTACATTACCGCCTCTAAAAGTAGAATTTCAGATTTGCTGAGACGATAAAGTTTATAAACTGCAAGAAAAGTCTGACTGAAATAGCAAGATTACAATATTAATTTAGATTATATAATCAAACTCATTATTATGACCCTTGAAGCAGGCAGGTACAACTTGTTTATTAATAAATGTGGGTTATTATCGATGTATTATACATTTCAGATTTCTTGCGCACATAGTTAACACTAAGAAGGGGAATAAGTACAATTTTAATAACATACCTAATAAAAGTTTCTATACTATATTTACAAATAAAAAAAGAAAAATAAGAACAACATAAGTAAAACATTGATGTCCAACGTTTATTAAGTCAATTTAGAAAAATATTATTACTATTCGAGTGTTTGTTTTCTTAATTATACATTTTTATACCGTCTGTTTTATTGTGTAAACTATGGACATGGATATACTGTTAATAATAAAAGAGATTTGCTAAACTATAATTAAATTGGTAACTAACCTAATAGTAGTACTACAAACAAGTCAATATAAAACCATATCGAGTATGGGGAAAGGTTGCCAATATCCAGGGTAGAGTCTGAACATGGAGTAGGGATAGGGAATACATCTTTATAAAGTGGAGGTTTATACCAAGAGGCTGAATATATGTAGATAAGAGAGCAGAGTGAAGTAGTCGCTATACACACTCACGCAGTAAAAACTTTTACTTTCTATGGGTTTTTTAGCTTTTTTTAATTTTTTATGGGTAAGGGTTTTTAATTTTTACTTTTTATGAGTAAAAAAGAAACAAATATAATTTAAACTTTATTGATCATATCTGCAAAACAGTTATCATGTCGAATACGTTCATAATAAATGGTTGTTCATAAATAATACGTTCAATACATCCCTAAACTAGCAAGTATGTTTAGTACTATTAAATAATACATTAAGAAAGAGAACTGGCGAGTTTTGCAAGGCTAGAAAACCTAACCTAAATTGATTTAGGTTAGGTTGGATCAGTTTAGATAAGTTAGGCTGGTCCCATTAGGTTAAGTTTAAATTATTAAATAGGTCTTAGTTTTATGGGTTTTATCTAATTTTCGTGTCCTAATTATTTTCTATATTGTGAAAAAAAATTTTACAAAAAAATTACATGTTCATGCTGTATAACTGTACCAAAGTCCATATCCTTTTCGGAATAATCCCAGAGATTATTAAATTGGTCATACAATTAAACCATACAATTACAGTTCTCTAAGTTTTGACTGTCCAGAGATTTTTTACTCTTTTTAACATTCATCATACATAATTATTTTTGGATTTCAGTGTTTATCTGGATTTTAGATTATTTATAAATTGTTTTATATACAAGAGTGCTGTAATGTCTAGAAACGGTTTAATATTTATGGAACCATTTTTTAGATTGGGAAATAAATTCTGGCATATAAATGCTATAACAAAAAATTAATTTAAGAGGCAACTATCAGATTTTAATCTGGTAAGAGGGATGGTCCATAAGAAATCATAATTAAATCTTAGATGACAGCCTAGGGTAAGTTGCATAACCAATAACAGTTTGTTAGTAGTAGAATACAGTGCCAAAAATTTACTTTAATAAGTCATCCCTATGTAAAATTGTGGCTTTTCAACATTTATCGAGGTTTTGAGAAGCCTACAGATGGTTGCTGCAATTTAAATAACTTAACTTATGGCACTCATAAACTTTATAGCAATACCCCAGCTGATGATAATACACTGAAAACGTATTGTTTATGGCATAGATTGGAATATGCACAGTTTCTTCCACATTTCGGCGTCTCAGCTCTTCCAAATCTTGGGTTTTATTTCGGTATACTTGATATTTTATATAACTCCAGATATACGAGTCCTCTCCTCGTAATAGTCCATTTGGAATAATTTCAGAGATCTTGCTGGTCATTTTACCACACTCTTCTACCAATAAATTTTCCTGGGAAATCATCGTTTAAATTCTGCCATATGTCTATACAAATGTGAGGTGATTTTCCATATTGCTGAAAGCAGAGCTCACCAACAGCTCACGTGCCAAAGTCATCACCAACGGATATCACGTTTCCAACTATAAAAATTGGTCCAATCGTTTGGCTCCCAAAATACCAGCCTATACATTTAATTTCTACGGGCTTTGGGTATGTTTATCAACCATCCAATGAAGGTTTACTTCAATCCAAAATAGGTGGTTGTGTTTCTTGACAGTCCCATTTAACATGAATGTTGTTTCATCAGTAAATATGACGTTTGTTGGGAGAATCGGATCCCTACACATGCAAGCCATTATAAGTTCACAAACACTCTAAACGACACTAAAAATCATCTTAACATAATTCGTAAACTAAGCTCAGTTTATAACCTTTGTAATGGCTGTTTTTAATTTACACACAGAAAACCACCTATTTCATGATGATATGTTACAATTGTAATTGAGTAATGTATGTCTTCAGAAAATATCTGCAACAAGCCCAACGAATGTTCATAATTCGTTGCCGTCTGTGGCCTTTCAGATCTTGGTTCATCTCTCCTGCTAAGTGTATATTCAAAACACTGTCTTGTTTTTCCTACGGTCAAATTTGCAATATGGTTTCAATCTGGAAATCTTTCATCAAATAAATGACATAACTAATCCAACGATCGAATACGGTTACATTAATCAAGGATCATCAGTAATGATACTTTCAAGCACAAAGCACAAGTAGTGACATAGTGATAGAATGTCTTTGTGTCACTAGTAATATTGCAAAAGTGAAAAAAACACAGTAAGCACGGTAAATGTTGAAATACAGCTCGATTCTTCACTCGATACCTTTGAAAGGAAATTTATTTAGCAAATTAATTCCAAAAACAGGTAAAACCTTGGTGTTCTTTTTATTGTTCTGCTATTGAGAATAGCTTTCATTAGATACACAACTCTTCCTCGGCTGTCTTTTAATAGTTCTTTATGATTCCTTGTGGACCAGTCCCTAACTAGATTAAAAAGGGACAGTTGCCTCAAAAAGTATAGTTTTATATGTAGTATTGATATACCAAGTGTTATTGCCATAAATATAATGGTTTAAGAAATATTTCAAAGACTTGTAAGCACCTCTGTATATTTATGTATTTTAATATGTGTATGCAGTCAGATTCGCCAATTAGTACGAGTATTGTGGACCAGTAGTACTTCCACTTTGATTTCATAAATATTGGTTAGACTTTAACATTGGAAATCGATATCGTATTGGAATGCTATTTATAACATTTTGATATAAATGAGTACTTTTTTATCAAAAATTCCTCTAGTCACTATGATGTTTTTTTATAACTTACATTTGATGTACTATTGTAGCTTGAATATTAGCAAACATTGTTTGTTCACCTAAATTTTATCAACTTCAATATACAGTCTGTTGTGGTGGTTGTGGTTCATGAGCAATTTTTATGTCGTGTTAATATTGATTTATGTATATAGTATTTTAATATCAGTAATCCTGTTTTGCCATTTTTATAAAAATAATTAAATATAAGTTATTTTTTTTCTTTTTGGATATAAAAGTAGTTATTTAAGAAACTGTAAAATTTACTGTATATATTTCATATAGTTTAAAAACGGTAATTTTTTTGGAAATAAGTTTAAATGGAGGACAGGACTTAATAGTCCAAACTCTGCCTAATAAAAGCACTTTACATTTCATTTCATTTATGTCGTGTTTAGCATTACTATTGTCGTCAAAGTTTCCCGAGGCGACATTACACAGCACAATTACATTTACCGTTGGTTTCTGCCGGAAATGTATTATGTATTCTAAATTATACTAGTACATACAGTTCGGTAGTCAACTACTGTAGGCTACAATTTGTTATTAATTATTAACTAAAAATTCATTGAGAATAATGTAGAAATTTTTTAAACTTTGTTTATTATATATATTACAAGGGTTTTATTCACTTTTAAAGGAAAACCTATTTCATTTCATATCCATCACAGGTACCTAACTGATATCTTTAAGCATAAATTATATTAAAACCCTTAATTAAACCGAAAACTATGTTAGAGGATGAGCTGCCTCAGAAGGTTGATATTTATTTATTTATTCACAAGACGCCGATCGTCAAGATATGGGTGAATATGGATTTCGAATAAGTGTGATGAGTGTATATGAGCGAATGTAGTCATTGTTACAAACTAAGGCCGACTATTCCTTAGAAAGTGTCATTAAATAATAGCCCAATGACAAATGAACAGCCGGTGGTTATCAGCTGATCCTTCTCAAAATGTATTGATTCTGATTGGGATCGAACTGACAACCTTTAGCACATGAAGCTGGGATTGAACCAGCTACGCTACTGACCAATTATATAATATGTTCTATTTAAGGTGACAGGCAGAGCTTCCTCTCAAGACTGAAATATGGTTCTTTACGAGGTCATAGTCCAATCCCTAGCAAGGCTTTAGGTTGAGTTTGATGGCCATGCTAAATATATCACCACTAATCCAGTGATAGACCTCCCATTAAGGATAAAAATTACTAAGTTCTGCATCAAGGAACGTATTCAAAACAAATAAAACTTTTTTCCTTTAAGGGCTAAATTTGTTTTTAATATGCACAATCTTTCACTTAACAACAAATGGATAAGTATTTCTAGAAAGTAAAATCTTTCTACAATAGTTGATAGTTTGTCCATAATTCAAACTATCAAAAAGGAAATTAATTTATATGAAACAATTTTTATTACATATACTAAAATCTAATACATTATTTTGATTTATTTGGACTTAAATAGAGCTACGACTGCTTTGTACTATCCTTCAACTGTCCTTGGTTTAGATCATTTCTAATAATAAAACCCTTTATATTATTTAAAATACATTTGAGGATTTAGTCTGGTGGATTTAATTCAATATTAAACTATTGAAGCCCGTGTAACTTATACTCACAATGAATACAAAGACAACAAATCTCTTTCTCTAACACTTTCCTTATTTTACATTTTTATCGATTCTTTCGTGAATTATAAATAAACTGTATTTTTATATTTCATTTTATCATAAGGAATTAACAGTTTACTAAGCATTATAAATGTTGTTACTTGTGGGACATTAATTTTACTTGCAAACAGTAAATGAGCATAAATGACCTTTAACTACGTTTCTAAACGTATTGATATATTCTCTACTTTTCAATAAACATTTAACAAATTCTATCCTTTTTGGATACGAGCTAATGAAAAAAATTATTTTTTTCTCACAAATAATGTGTTGTTACTCAAATAATAAAAATACCTTACGTAATATATATATGTATTGCAAAAATACTAAGCAAACATCCAAAATGTTTTACAAACATACACGTGAACCTTGTAAATCAGTTTACCTTGATAAAACCTTCTCTGCGCATTCCAACAAAGATATGCAGTCATTGGAGCGCAGTTCTCTGTATAGAAGCTATTCGTCTGAAAATGTTCTTTAGTAAGTGAATTTACAATTCAAATGTATTTTGAAATTTTTACACAATCGTAAGCAATTTATAATTATTTTATCTTTTATATTCGTATCAGTAATACTGGGTTGTATTAATAACCAATAAATGTTGTAAAAATATACAGGAATAAACCTCACAGTCTGAATTATGTAGCTAAAAAATTACAACATTTATGTATACGAAGTACAGTGAATTAGGTAATCACGATGAGTATTTGACTAAAGTAATGCTATAAATAAATTCAGAGGGTGTACCAAGTACAATTACAGTGAAAGATTGAACTCAAATATATTTTACTAATTGTAAAAGAAGTGTTTTTTACGCTATAGTTGGTATTTGGTAATTCACGAGGATAAACAATACTTTGTGTATCTTATTTTACAGGTAAAAATCAATCTAATAGTCCAGAAATGCTTCGTTAGCGAGTTACGGCTAGTGTAAGATTTTGCTGAGAATATGATACTAGGGTCATCCGTGTTTAGCACTCCAAACTTTTGCACATTTCACTGTTTATGTTGTTGTTATTATTATTTTTTTAAAAGCTTCCTTACTAACAGATCTGAGACTAGTTTCATGCAATTGGTTATAATAGCTTACAATACATTTTCTTAGAAATCCAAATAAACTAAATAAAAACAAAAGCATCTGTATGAGTTAACCAGTACCTAAGACAATATTTTTTTTTTTTATTCATGCATTATTAATACATCCAATAAATATAATTGTAACAAATTCTATAAACTTTAAAAGTAACTTAAATTAATAATAAAGTTGAATAAATCGTAGTGATTAATTGCTAACATTCAAAGTAAAAAAGTCAAGGTTCTTGTTTTATTAGCTTTGAAAAATAATTGGAGATATTTCTGATCTTGAGTCAAAGACAAACTAAACAACTGACAGCCACGCCAACTCTTCGAGACAAAATCTCAATCTAGCGCTCTATTTCTAGTAAAAATATTTTACTTTCAAAAGAAAACATTAGGGACTTTGGAGCTTTGCATTAAAATTGACTAATTAATGGCAATGGAATAAATGTCGATCTGAAACTGACAGTTTTTATTACAAATAAAATGTTTTATTTTTATTAAGTAAGTATAAAAATTCAAAAGTTTATTGCTTGGGATACAAATTTCACTAAGTTACTTATGTTGTTATAGTATTCCTACCAAATGTATAACAAATAAAAGATTGTTTGGTTAAATCCAACTTACAGTAATAAATGAGTGAGGATACAGCATTTGATATTTGTACCTATTTTATTAATGTAATGTTTTATTTATTAACGTTATATGGTATTAAATAAAATAATTGTTTGATAATTTATTATAATTGGATTATAGTATTTATCATTTACTGTCTTTTAGTATGAAATTCCTTACTATCCTAGTTTTAGTGTTTATTTATTTACTCCATTGTATCGAAAGTTCATTAAGACGTAAATAAATTTAATTCAATAAAATCACTAAACCACAATATCCTTTAACAAACAAGCACCAAGCGCAAATAAGTTATTTTAAAGTTATAATATAGATAGACATATATAAGTATTTGGCATAAAAGCGTATAATAAGTCAAGTTTATTTAGGAAATCCTTTGTACATTCTGAATCCATAATTCAACCATGCTTTATTATAAAATACCTGAATGTTTAAAGATTAAAATAAAAATTATTATTTTTATATTGTAAGAGACATTTTAGGGCATGTTAACATAATAAAAAAACAGTCTTTTATTCGGAAAAAGCTCGTAACCCTCTGTAATAGTTGTAAAAGTGTTCCATAACAGTTGTAACAGAACACAATTTAGTGCAATCACAAGATGTTTTACACACTAGAAGAGTTTGTGTAGCCCTCTTAGAGATGATCATTGTTTAATATGGCTTCAATGCTGATGAGATATATATCATCCCAAGGCTGGTTACATTGACGTTCCATACCAGTTGTGACAGTACAATGCTAGGTAAAAATAGGACGTAGAACACATTCAAGATGTTTTTGTAGCCCTCCTAGAGTTGATCACTGTTTACTATGGCTTCAACACTAGTGAGATACATATAATCACATGGCATGGATGTACTGATGTTACATACCAGTTGTGACAGTACAATGCTAGGTAAACAATAGGACGTAGAACACATTCAAGATGTTTGTGTAGCCCTCCTGGAGTTGATCACTGTATACTATGGCTTCAACACTAGTGAGATACATATCATCACATGGCATGGATGTACTGATGTTACATACCAGTTGTGACAGTACACTGCTAGGTAAACAATAGGACGTAACACATTCAAGATGGCTGTGTAGCCCTCCTAGAGTTGATCACTGTTTACTATGGCTTCAACACTAGTGAGATACATATCATCATCACATGGCATGGATGTACTGATGTTACATACCAGTTGTGACAGTACACTGTCCAGGTAAACAATAGGACGTAGTACACTCAAGATGTTTGTGTAGCCCTCCTAGAGTTGATCACTGTTTACTATGGCTTCAACGCTAGTGAGATACATATCATCACATGGCATGGATGTACTGATGTTACATACCAGTTGTGACAGTACACTGCTAGGTAAACAATAGGACGTAGTACACTCAAGATGTTTATGTAGCCCTCCTAGAGTTGATCACTGTTTACTATGGCTTCAACGCTAGTGAGATACATATCATCACATGGCATGGATGTACTGATGTTACATACCAGTTGTGACAGTACAATGCTAGGTAAACAATAGGACGTAGTACACTCAAGATGTTTGTGTAGCCCTCCTAGAGTTGATCACTGTATACTATGGCTTCAACGCTAGTGAGATACATATCATCACATGGCATGGATGTACTGATGTTACATACCAGTTGTGACAGTACACTGCTAGGTAAACAATAGGACGTAGTACACTCAAGATGTTTGTGTAGCCCTCCTAGAGTTGATCACTGTTTACTATGGCTTCAACGCTAGTGAGATACATATCATCACATGGTATTGATGTACTGATGTTACATACCAGTTGTGACAGTACACTGCTAGGCAAACATAGGACGTAGTACACACTCAAGATGTTTGTGTAGCCCTCCTAGAGTTGATCACTGTTTACTATGGCTTCAACGCTAGTGAGATATATATTGGGTATCTAAAATTTATTTACTATTTTTATGGTTATGTTCTAAAAAAGACCCACCCACCCATACACGCACAGAGGTTTTGACCCACCCGCCCACCTATTACGCACAGAGGTATTCACCCACCCACCCATACACGTGCAGAGGTATTGACCCACCCACCCATAAACGCACATAGGTATTGACCCACCCACTCACCCATACACTCAAATGTATTGACCCACCCATACGCACTGTCGTATTGACCCACCCAGCCACTCATACACGCACAGTGATGTTGACCCAACCGCCCACCCATATATGAACATGTGATATTGACCAACCCACCCACCCATAAACACAGTGGTATTGGTCCCATACACGGACAGTAATATTGACCTACCCAAACACGTACAGTAGTATTGACCCACCCACCCACCCATATATGGACAGTGGTGCTGACCCACCCTCCCACCCATACACTTACAGTGATACGTAATGGGTGGGCCAATGATATGGTGCAAGATGATATGGCGGGTCTTCACCACTGTACGTGTATGTGTGGGTAGGAGGGTCATCACCATGGTACGTGAATATGTGGGTGGGAGGGTCATCATTACTGTACGTGTATGTGTGGGTAGGAGGGTCATCACCACTGTATGTATATAGGTGGTTGGGAGGTTGAAAGTCCTCTCTTCCACTTAGTTAAAAGATTATGAGTAGATATACGTACAGTTGCAAAGTACCTATTGCCAAGTTTCTTTCTATATTAAGCTTGTTTTTTTCCTTATTATTAAGAATTGTCATCACAAGGCATGGTTGCACTGATGTTTCATACCAGTTGTGACAGTACACTGCTACGTAAACAACAGGACGTAGTATACACTCAGGATGTTTGTGTAGCCCTCATAGAGTTAATCACTGTTTACTATGGCTTCAACGCTAGTGAGATACATATCATCACATGGCATGGATGTTATGATGTTACATACCAGTTGTGACAGTACACTGCTAGGTAAACAATAGGACGTAGTACATACTCAAGATGTTTGTGTAGCCCTCCTAGAGAAGATCACTGTTTACTATTGCTTAAGCGCTAGTGAGATACAAATCAACCTATGCCAGGGTTGTACTGATGTTCCATACCAGTTGTGACAGTACACTGCTAAGTAAACAATAGGACGTAGTACATACTCAAGATGTGTGTGTACCCCTCCTACAGATTATCACTGTTTACTATGGCTTCAACGCTAGTAAGATACGTATCATCCCAAGGCTGGTTATATTGATGTTACATACCAGTTGTGACAGTATTCTGCTAGGTAAACAATAGGACGTAGTATACTCAAGATGTTTGTGTAGCCCTCTAGATTTGATCACTGTTTAATTTGGTCTCAACGCTAGTGAGATATCTCATCCCATGGCACGATTGTAAAGGTGTTACGTACCAGTTGTGACAGTATACTGCTATGTAAACAATAGGACGTAATATACACTCAAGATGTTTTTGTAGCCCTCTAGAGTTGATAACTGTTTAATTTGGTCTCAACGCTAGTGAGATATCTCATCCCATGGAACTATTTTAAAGGTGTTACATAACAGTTGTGACAATATACTGCTAGGTAAACAATAGGACGTAGTATACACTCAAGATGTGTGTGTACCTCTCCTAGAGATTATCACTGTTTACTATGGCTTCAACGATAGTGAGATACAAATCATCACATGGCATGGTTGTACTAATGTTACATACCAGTTGTGACAGTATACTACTAGTTAAACAATAGGATGTAGTACACACTCAAGATGTTTGTTTAGCCCTCCTAGAGATGATCACTGTTTACTATGGCTTCAACTCTAGTGAGATACATATCATCCAATGGCACGATTGTAATGGTGTTACATACTAGTTGTGACAGTATACTGCTAGGTAAACAATAGGACGTAGTACACACTCAAGATGTTTGTTTAGCCCTACTTGAGTTGATTACTGTTTACTATGCCTTTAGCACTAGTACGATACATATGATCCCATGGCACAATTGTAAGGTATTGTAGATACGTATCATCCCATGGCTGGTTATATAGATGTTCCATACTAGTTCTGACAGAACATTGCTAAGTAAACAATAGGACGTAGTATACACTCAAGATGTTTGTGTAGCCCTCCTAGAGTTGATCACTGTTGACTGTGGCTTCAGCACTTGTAAGATACACCTATCCCATGACATAAGTTGTTGTCACATCAACAATATGTTTTGCACGTTAACGTTGTTTGTTATTACAAATTTAACTTTAATAATATACACTATCCCTAGATAAGATATTAAGCTAGTCCGAAATTATTTCTAGTTGTGAGTGGGTTCATACATTATATCTAAAAATAGACAACACGTATTTTTGACTAATGGACATAGCTCCAGAAGACTTAGGTGGCAAATAACTTGCGTCAGTTGTCCAACTACCGGCCTATACACGTACAGTGGTAATCACACATCCACCCATCTATACACGTACAATGGTATTGTCCATCCACCCACCCATATACGTATGGTGGCATTGATTAACCCACCCGCTCATACACGTACGGTGGTATCAACCAAGACGACCACCCATACACGTACATTGTTATTCACCCACTCCAGCCACTTATACATTTACAGTGGTAATTACCCTTTCACCCACCCATGCACGTGCAGTGATATTGACCAACCCACCCTCACACGTACAATGTTATATTATATATTGGAAAAGCGACAAATTATTGTATACACTCAGGGTTGTGTGGCTATCTGAAGAGTAATTATTGTTGTTTACTTTAAATTCTGTCTCTGGTGAAGGGCATCTATATAGTTTACACGCTTTGGAAAATTCATTGCGGTTGAAGTAAACTGGGACAAAATCTATATTATTACAAAATATCCCTATACTAATGTATAAATAATACAGATAATACAAGTATTGTGTTGGCCGTATATTATAATATTTGAGGGAGGGGCCATAATATGCGCTATAGTTAGTTGAATACAATACTTATATATGAATCTTAATTAATACAATTTTACAAAAATTCACTTACGTTTTAATAATTGGTTACCAATGCAAAAGTTTTAATTGTATTTTCAAAGTTTTATAAATAATTTTGTAATAGATATATTTCATATGTTCACTTCAAACACAGTTAAGCTGGTATGAGGTGATTTAAAGCATTGTTCAAAATTAAAACTATATTCTGAATTGCGCTTATTTGGCCTTTGCTTGAAAGATTTCCTACCTTACTTGATAAATCTATGTAGTTTATTTCAATCCTTGAATACTAACTTCCAAACAATTTATTTGTTTAGGACCACTTGTCAAATTTTCCTTATTTGACTCTTCCAACATATTCATCCAAATCTGCATAGTTGTGTTCTGAATATTATAAGTTTGCACGTTCGTAGTTGCTTGTTTTTGTATCATTATTATTATTGCTAATATTATATATTCTTTAGGCTTTTTGAATATTGGGGCCACACCACACGTAATCTTATTAGCCATCCCTACGCAAGCTATCTGGTTACAGTTGTTTAATCACCAATATAAAACCTAAAATCATCTTTTCTTTATCATAATTCATTTTTTGTAAGATGTAATTATGATATTTGTATTTACTGTAAATAAAAAATTATTGTATCATTATGTGATTTTTGTGAAAATTAATTTACGGTATTTTTATGTTAAATTAGTCTACACGCGTTGTTATGGTCAAACTCGGCAAGCAAATTTTTAGAGCATCACCCGGAATTTGATCCTGTGAACATGACTATATTAACCTGCATACTAAGCAATAGTGCTTAAGACTAATGGTTCAAGTTGGTACTTAAGATGAGAACAATTTATCCATCGAAACCTTGCTAGATGGTTTTACATTATTTTTATAATATGGAATAACGAAAAGCTAAAATAATCATACATACACAATCAAAGGATATAAACGTGTGTTTATTGATTTCTACCAGTGAACAAGAGTAGTAAAAGGATGCTATCTCTGGAGAGGTTCTTTGTTAAAAAACCCATTTGGGACACCAACCCCTTTCATAAACTCTCAGGAATCCTTTTCTTTTGGTTGTCAATACACGGATACCTTAAAGCATTTCCGGTATTGGAAATCCTTTCATAAACATACATTTTACAACAATGCGTAACATGATATAATGAATGATTAAACAGCTATGAAACTACTCTTGGATTTTATTTTTACAAATGTTAGTGTTTTTTTTACTGCATATGTTTTAATGTACATTTTTATGGTTGATAAAATCAATTATAACTTTAATTAGTGTTTGGCTGTCAGACTTTCTTTAACAAATATCCTTTGATAAATAGATTTCTTTTAAATTACGTTGTTCTATTAGTATAGTACTACAACGTTTAACTACAACAAAACTAATGTTTATTTAAGGTTGTGAACAATTTTCATGCTAAATAGTCAGTGATTTATTTGTACAAACATTAAATGTTGAATTATAGTCAACTGTCCATTATATTATTATTAATTTAAAGCTAACTAAGATAGTTGATTATTATATTAATGTAGAAAAATGACATTACTATTTGACTTCAATGTGTAATTAGTTGAGAACAATTATAAAAAGAGATGCAGTAAAAGATTTTAAAGTTTCAAATAGTTAATAAGAAATCAGATGTAAGTTAGGAGGTAAGATCATATCAACTGAACTCACAAATGCGATTCTTTGTTGAGTTTGGTTGTTGCTGTAGAGTTTGTTGGAGAATTGTTGTATCCATGTAATTGCTACCACACTGCAGTAGCATATCTGAAGTAGTGATATTTAATTATCTAATATTAACATATTAGTTATTACAGAGGCATCCATTATGAATGATTCTTTAACATAACAGTTGTTCAGATTTATACATTTGGAAACTAACTAAATATCCAAAATTATAAAACTGTAATTACAGTTCCTTACAGTAATATGCAAAAATAAATAATATAATAGTGTAAAATATATGAAAAACAGCATGTTATGTAAATTGTAAAACCTTTTTATATAAAATATAACCTAAATTTTCTTGTATTTACGTGGTTATAATATCTAGCATAAAGAGTTTTCTACATTTCGAATTGATTAAATTCCCATCGTTCTTAATGTTTTCCGGATATTAGTCATTTAACTAATCAACTATTTGACAGATTATAGTAACATTCAGCTTAAAAATACTTATCTTAAAAAATATAAAATTATATTATACAATACTTATACATACAGGAAGTGTATAGGTTGAATGTAATAAAGAAATAATTAATTAACAAAATCGTGCAAGGTATGAAACATTAAATGGCTACATATTGTTGTATTATCTAACACAATAATATGTATAACTGAAAGGTCATCCAAAGTAAGTACACTTATTATACTTAAGTACATATAAACAGGTAAGGGAAGCATTACTTATTTGGCTTAAGAATTTACCTAGGTTTATTCCCCAAAACACGGTAATTACCACAGTATAACCAATTATACAAGTAACAAAGTAATTAAAATCTCTTGTGGATGTTGATTATTGATTTTTTCAGCTTTGACGCAAATATCACACCTCAAAAGATATTGGACAATTTATAAGTATGGCTGTCCCATGACTATTATGTATTTGCTGAGACATTTTCTTGTTTATATCTTTTCCAGCGTCCAAACCATTGTAAACTTAGTTACGATTTTTAGGTATAAGTAATTTAAAATAATCTACAGCATTGAATATTTGTCCATGTTTTTTTAAATATTGATTAATTAATTATAGAACATAATTGTAACTGCACGCATGTTACAATTAAATATATAACATAATAGTAACTGCACACATGTTACAATTATATATATATAACATAATAGTAACTGCACGCATATTACAATTAAATGTACAACACACTAGTAACTGCACGCATGTTACAATTAAATATATAACATAATAGTAACTGCACGCATGTTACAATTAAATATACAACATTATAGTAACTGAGTGCATGTTACAATTAAATATACAAAATAATTGTAAGTGCACGCATGTTACAATTAAATGTACAACACACTAGTAACTGCACGCATGTTACAATTAAATATACAACATAATAGTAACTGCACGCATGTTACAATTAAATATACAACATAATAGTAACTGCACGCATGTTACAATTAAATATACA
Source organism: Stictocephala bisonia (assembly GCA_035578905.1). Taxonomy (NCBI): domain Eukaryota; kingdom Metazoa; phylum Arthropoda; class Insecta; order Hemiptera; family Membracidae; genus Stictocephala; species Stictocephala bisonia. The sequence continues at coordinate 309,405 of JAQJVL010000833.1, forward strand.
ACACACTAGTATCTGCACGCATGTTACAATTAAATATATAACATAATAGTAACTGCACACATGTTAAAATTAAATATATGACATAATAGTAACTGCACACATGTTACAATTAAATGTACAACATACTAGTAATTGCACGCATGTTACAATTAAATATACAACATTATAGTAACTGAGCGCATGTTACAATTAAATATACAAAATAATTGTAAGTGCACGCATGTTACAGTAAAATATACAACATAATAGTAACTGCACGCATGTTACAATTAAATATATAACATAATAGTAACTGCACGCATGTTACAATTAAATGTACAACATACTAGTAATTGCACGCATGTTACAGTTAAATATACAACATTATAGTAACTGAGCGCATGTTACAATTAAATATGTAACATAATAGTAACTGCACGCATGTTACAATTAAACATATAACATAATAGTAACTGCACACATGTTACAATTAAATATATAACATAATAGTAACTGCACACATGTTACAATTAAATGTACAACATACTAGTAACTGCACGCATGTTACAATTAAATGTACAACATACTAGTAATTGCACGCATGTTACAATTAAATATACAACATTATAGTAACTGAGCGCATGTTACAATTAAATATACAAAATAATTGTAAGTGCACGCATGTTACAGTAAAATATACAACATAATATTAACTGCACGCATGTTACAATTAAATATACAAAATAATTGTAAGTGCACGCATGTTAGAGTTAAATATATAAAATAATAGTAACTGCACGCATGTTACAATTAAATGTACAACATACTAGTAATTGCACGCATGTTACAGTTAAATATACAACATAATAGTAACGGCACGGCACGCATGTTTCTATTAAATATACAATCGCTTGTTGATATAATTTTACTACTAATAACGTTGTTATTTTTCATTGCACAATATTTTAAATCACTATCTCTGAATAAACGATTATAAGTATGTATTATTAATGGATCTTATAAATGTACAAATAACCTCTTTGCCAACCCACGTTTATCATACGTTTGTAGATTTATTCAATTATTCAGTGTTATAGTACAATGTTTTGAACTATGAAGTTTTTGATCCTACTCGGAATGTTAAATAAAAATAATAATAATCAAAAAAAATTTAAAACATGATTGTATTATGATATTGTAATAATAGGCCTATCCATAGATATAATTTGATTATTTTTGTTAGTTTGAAATAATTTCAGATTACTTTAATAAACTCAGACAGTTTAAAATACTTACATCCATGACCTTTTCCTTACTTATGTGGGTCTAGGAGAAAACCAATTTTAGCCACCTCAATCAATCTTGCATTATAAGTCTTATATCTTCTACCCAAGGTCACCATCTTATATCTCATTTCCTCTTGTCTCCCCACGGTTTTTCCACCATCATCACTTCAGCCTCCCTTCCAATGTACTAACGTAAAATGATCTTATATTCTTACACACGTCAATTTTGTTTTTACAAAGACTCATTATTTAGTGTATATTGACTAAAACCTCGTACTACCAAACATGTCCTATGTACTATTATTGACATAATCTTGTTAAGTAAATCTATTTCAACACGTCTAATTTCCTTTAGGTCTCTGAAATAATTCTGATAAACTTCATTTTAATTGCATTTATTTTCATGTAATGGTCATTCTTAAATTTATATTTATCTCATTGACAGTAAAATATTTTGTACAATACACCTTATAAATAAATTAAATCATAAAAATATTTAATAATGCAAAAAAAGGACGCCAAGAGCATTACAAATTAAGCTTAAAATTTTTAGGTTTGTGAAAAATAACCAATAAAAATGTGAAACAAAAATGAGAAGGCCAAGTACATTGGTTACTCCAATGAAACAAAAACAACGAAACAAACAAACTAGGCAAACAAATTGTAAAAAGTACGGACTTGAATAAAAATTATAATCCTTGGTGGTGGCAATTTTTCATGCTCACTCAAACGCCAACACCAAGAATTTAAATTTACATCAATGTACATATTGGTTTCCAATTTATTTGTTTCGTTTGTTTCATTGTAATATCAAAGGTACTTGGACATCCCACTCTGATTTTACGTCTTTTTTAGTTTTTTATTTATAACTGCTTTAATGTGCTCGGCGTCCTTTTTTTACTTTTTAAAAGTGTCATCTATTACAACCCAAAAAAAAAAAAAAAAACTGTGTTGAATTATAATTCTTTTTGGCCTCCTCCATTCCCGATCAGATTACATGTATCCTTGATTTTTTTTCTAAAACAATTATCTTGGCTTTTTCTCACTTTTACTACAATCATGTTACATTCCGCTTGCCTTTTGATGCTTTTCCTCAACTTATTTTGGTACCTGTATAATATTACCTTTTTCCTTCTAGTTATTTAGAATAAAATCACCTTGGAAGATTTTTTAGTTTGGATTACATGAGGGTTTGGGTAGTTTTTCTCTTTTGTTGTTCTAAGCAGATAAATGTTTTCCAGTCGGAAATTACTATATATTGCCTTTTATTCCCCTTCAAATGTTATTTACATAGCTTGATACCTTTATGTACAATTATCTGTTTATTCCTTCAGATATCCACATCTTATTATTGTTGTCCCTCAGGGTAGTATCGTGATTTGATTTCCTTCAGATGAAATCCGACAGCTGCAGCAGGGATAATGCATGTTTCCATCGCTTCTTTTTATTCTCAAAATATGTGAAAAAGCATGCATATATACATTTAAATTAAAAACATACAAGCACACTCTGTCTGAGTACCTGACGATGTTGGCATGTTGTATGACCGCTGTCTAGCACTCTCCATCTTCACCATGAAATATAGATTGATTTGGATTAGAAATTTCAGACGTCTGGTACTGCTTACACTTTCCAGTTAATCCCAAATCTAGGTGGAATATTTTGTTCCGAGGTTTGCATGCACTCTACATCTTGAAAATATTCCTATAAGGGGATTTATATAATATATTAATTATTGTCATGCATGTACTGGTTTATTTGTTTACTCACCACACCACATATTAGTATATCTAAAACTACTCAAACGTAAACAGTGGAGACTTTTGCTTTTTTTCACGAGTGTTCTAATGAAGTCGCGTTGTCGTAATTTAAGATTTAAATTTATTGTATAAAAAGTACACGTACAATTACCTAGGTTATGCCGTTGGAACATATCCTTTTATGTTTCCTGTAAAACATCCTTGGAAACAGTCCCTGAAAGAAATGGCAAAAATTTTTTTTAACAAAACAAATCTTGTTAAAAAACTATATATTAATGGAAATCCATACCTATGTGTTTATAAGTAGGTTATTTTGGTGCGTATAGATCGTTATTATTATTATTAAACGTTTTCCAGCTGAGAACTATAGGTGAGACTTCCGATGACATTTCCAGATTGTTGAACAAAAGCCTATGTAGAAGAATCTGATGGAGATGAAGAAGACTAGAGGATTTAACATCGTATTGTGAAATAATATATCACGATGTCTCATTATCAAATAAACCAATTTAGTTCGTCAACCTATCATTCGATTATTTACAGGCATGAAATTGGTCTTGAAATGGCGATATATTTTATAATTTTCAAGATATTGAAGATATACGTTTTATGTTACGTCATAATAACTGGTTTTCCTATAAATGAACCATTTATATTAATGGTTCATTTATAAATTAATGAATATTTATTACATAAACATTTATAAATTAATGCATATTCTACAAGGCATCACCTGTAGAAAAATAAATTAATTTTTTACACCTGTTAATTTTGTGTACTTGGCATGAGACTCTACCGCGTCTCTTGATTATAGGTGCTTTTGTAATGTTGATAAACTTATTTTGTGTGCTAATGTTATTTTGTAATAATTTAAGTCACTTATAATAATGATCTTTTAATCAATTCAAAGGCTCTATGTATTCATGTGTTGGACTATGAAGTGTCAAAATTATGAAAAATTACGATTTTTATCAAAGATATTTTCTTATAATGTCGTGGATGTCTTAGATCTTACAGCAATGGCTTCACATTTTAAAGAAGGTAACCATATATTATACAATAAATGTTGAGTAGGGTAATAAAGAATAGTGTGGGAAAACAATGTGAATAAAACTTTCACTTTGGTATCATATTTAACGTGTATCAAATAATCAATTCTATCGCACAAAATAATAACAAATATTTGTTTTAAATATTTGAAAAAGTAAAACTCATAGCTTTAATTAATAGCGTAGATTTTTAAACAAAAATTAGTACCAGTAGGACATAAGCTTGATATATATATATATATATATATATATATATATATATATATATATATATATATATATGCAATGAACTCAAAAATAAACTATATGATTGCATTTCAACCAATAAAAACAAGCAGAGTTGGTATTTATTGATAGAATAACCTATTTTTATAAAACATAAACCTAGAAGCCCTTCTCAAGTAGAAATCCCCTAACAATATAAGAGCCTTCAATAGCCTTTATGAGGTACGTGCTGACTTCGGTGTCGGCCTTATATTAAAGAGGGCATCTGACCTATCAAATAGGTTGTTGATTTGAAGACATTATTATTTTCAATTGTATATAATTTACCTAACGTAATTTACGTTCAAAATTAATATTATTTGAATTAATTGTTAAAGAAATCGTAATAATGATTGATTAAAGAGAAGTTAAGGAAACCAACGGTATTGCTTTTCACCTTAAAATAATCATTTTGGTCGTAAAGTTGTTTCAGTCTACGATATATTTCAAAAGAAATATTTGTTGTATTCTCTACCCCACCCCCCTTTGTACACACCTAATGCTATTATCAAGCCATAGAGATAATATACATTGTTATTGTGGCTGATATGAGAGCCCAGCTAGTAACACCTAAAGTATAAATAATATTACGGTGAGAACACCTTTTTGAGAATGAAGTTTGCAATATCAAATCTTAAGCATCTTTATGATATTCAAACATAAAAAAATACCACTTCCACTCAAATAAAAGTAATTACCAATTTGACTAATAAATAGATGCTAGGAATAAATAAAAGTATAGTTCAGATAGCATGTAGCTAAAACGTTTTCAAGTAAGGTATTGTGGCAATTTAAACTTCAGTAGATTTCATAGCAGATACTATTAAAATCAACATCAATAACTATTCGAAAAATTTCCTATCATTATTAAAATAATTTATTAATGCTACTTGGGGACAAGGTGTTTGAGAGATTGTAGGCGATAGGTTCCATGCTCGGTCCTGCTAATACAGACACGGCGTCCGATCGATTGTTACCATCGACGTGGACACTACTATAAAACTATGGGGTGTCCATGTTGGATGGTAGTCCAGAATCAGAAATTGTGTAGGGAAGAAAACTGAGTGTCAGACTTGTTAATAAAATATTCTAACAATATGCGTTTTTGTGTACGAGGTCTAACTTTATTTAGACACTTTTTAGGTTTTATGCAAATAAAGCGCATTTATATTACAATGGATCTGCTAAGAAATATATATTAAATACATTTCATATTTTAAAAATTATTAATTTAACAAATGTATTCACGTCTATTGAGTGTTTTTAACCTTACTTTCCTTCTAATTTTCTTTAAAAACTAGTTTTTAACTGGAATAAACGTGTATAGTTTATTAATCAGACCAACACTACGTGGTTCGGATTCCACGCAAAGTTGTAGGTCCTATACTTGTTCTGGATATTGGGCTGTTAATAAATGTTCCTTTCTGAACTAAGGTACGTCTACACTCATCGCACTCATTTCACCCCTCATATTTGCCCATATCTCGACGATCGGCGTCTTAGAAATTAATAATAATAATAATAAATACGATAAACATCTTAATCATTGTTAATAATAGTGGTTTAACTTTAATTGTTAAATAGTGTACGTTTGGTAATGTCACACTTTACATGTATCGTAGATTGTAATATAGTTAATTAGTGTATGGGAATAAAATAACAGTTAAGTTAGTAGCCACAAAGTGCAATCGTCTTATTATTTCGGAACTCGTTGTATCGTACCATTACTTTGACGTCATTAAAGTAACTTGCATTCAAATTGGTGTTCACGGAATTGTTGTTACTCTTAATTACCGGCTACTATTTAACACTCACTGTAACTCGACTTACTTCCACCGCAAGTTGAAAACTAAGGCACACCTCTTTACTTGGGCTATCTGAATGGTCAGCTGAGGTTTACCTTTAGACAGGGTGGAACTGAAATACTTGGAAAAACTTCAGATTGCTCATGGAATTAAAACAAACCAAAAAGTACTTTTAAACATATGTCATAATATGCACCGTTTTCTGTAGTCTGTCGTCTTTGTTTTTTTTTTTTTTTTTAATATGTTTTTTTCTAAGCAACCAGGTAGAATGTTGAGCTTTGGCATATATACTGTACGAGTAATACTCTATTATAGGAAAAAGTTATAATATATTTCCGACAAATTTAAAATTTCGACAAAGTTCTTAATATTTAAAATCTTAAATATTAAGAACTTTAATATTAAATTCTGTAAACCTACACCTTGTTGAAAAAAAACACACACTATTAAGAAATAGTAGGAAATTTAATTATAAAAATAATGATACCTTATTTATTGGAAACAAGCAAGAAATGCATAATTTATGGTATTTTTAAAAATTAGTTACACTTCAAGGTTTTTTTCTAGTTTTATGAAGTACATAAAACCTTGAAGTATAACTAAATTTTAAAAATGTGTCACAAATTATGAATGTCTTGTTTGTTTGCAATAAGTAAAGTATTGTTAGTTTTATAATCAAATGTCCAACAGTTTATCTTTTTTTTATTTTTATACAGAGTATAGTTTTACGGAATTTAATGTCAAAATGATTAACCAGCCACCATTTTAAAATTTGCCGAAACACTTTTTTTTAATTGTTCCTGTAATATAGTATTACTGGTATGGCAATGTGCCAAAGTTAAACACTCTACCTTTAATAGTTGCTGAGGAAAAAATTATAATGTAAAAAAATACTGACGGACAGACAGACAGCAAACAGTGCGTATTTGGACATATGTTTATAAAATCTATTTGGTTTTTTTTGACCCCAGGATCAACCTCCTGAAGTCTTTCCAAATACTTCAGCTACACCCTGTATAAGGTTGCAGTGTAAGCCTAGAAGATCCTGGTACTATGGTGGATATTGTTCTAGAAGGATGATCGAGATAACTCTTGCCATCACTGGAAAGCTATGGCTCGTCCCGCAGCCACATTAACTGCCATTCGAGCTGCCTTTAGAACGTAGCCTACTGGATAGCAGGAAGTATCTCAATTCTTCCGCACAAAGAAAGGGCCAAAGTTTCCTGGGTATTTAGGTAATTTTTACTAAGATAATTGTCATGACTCCGTCAGGCTGTTTGAGAATCAAGAACTCTTTATTGCCATAAGACATTTACATGCATAACAAAACGTCACATAGTTATGTATAACAAAATTAACTAAGTAGGTTCTGGCTGTAATTGTATAAGTTAATACAACATATCACTTAAATTAAAATATATACTTATGGTCAAGAAAATCATGGACACTGTAGAAGGTATTATCAACTAAAAAAATCCTTAATTTCCTACGAAAACAGTTAAGAGGTACCTTTTGACTTAATAAAATTTGGGAGGCCATTAATAAGTCTAAAAGGAAGCATTAAAAGAGCATTAAAAGTCTGTCCCAAAACAGTTCTTCACTGAACCTGAAGGAATTTGTTTCCTTAGAGCACAGTCTAATCCTATTCCAGCCTCACTGGGTCCACAAGGGTTGAAGATGCAGAACAGGATGTATTTTTCTGAGTGATGGAAAACCTCCTTCAGAACGTTCTTTACGGTTGTGCAATCTAACACATTGTTGCCAAGGCCATCTTTAATATGCTGTTTTTTCCACTCAAAGCGAAGCAGACGTTCCTTAAAGCTAAAAAGGCTCATTCTTAGAGTGTCTTATTTAGGCTTCCGATAAGCGGCTTAATCACCAGGTAGAAAATATGTTGACCCTCATGCTTAAAATGGAGTGCCTTCCCAAATTCGGGTCTATGTTTCTCTAGATTTTCAGTGGGAGTATACTTCATCCCAAAGACCATGGACCTTGCCTCTAGCCATACTTAAATATTTAGCTACACGGTGTGCAAGTATATAGCTTAATGTGAGTGTGAAGCAGTGTCTGTTGACGATGGTCATGAGCGATGTCCGCTGTCACCAACCTATTTCACTCTGTCTGTCGAACCAGTAAGTAGATTTGTTAAACACCATATTCATATTTTAATTGATTTGGTATGATAAATGTAAACGTAATTTGCTCACATTAATTTCCATGATAATTTTCCATTTTATATATTGTTATACGTTTGATATGTATAACAATATAGAACATTCATATCTTTAGTTCTTTAGTTTTTAGTTAGTCAAAACACTTGTATTTGACTAACTAAAGACATTTTTTTATTATTTTTAAATTATATTTGATCTCCATTATCGTGAGTACTACATTGTTTACTTTATTTCTTCGTCAAAGATTTATATTTGTATCATTTATATATTTATATATTATTATATATATATATATATCTTATTATTATCATTTAGATATGTATTATTAACAGAACAAGTTAGAATTTAAAACCATCTAAAAACATTGATTGCATCTACTAAAAAAAGGTTATAATAATGATTCCACAACAAATATTTAAGACATGTAAATGAAAATTTTCAGAGTTATAATTAATAAGTAACCACCAAGATAAATAGCTCAAAGTGTACTCTTTTTTATTTATAAAATATTATACTATTATTTTCTAGTAATTTCCTGAACGCTGGAACGTACTAATCTAACCTAACCTAACTTATATTTACACACAACCACTGCACGTGTATGGGAGGGCGGGTGGGTCAATACCACTGTACGTGTATGGGAGGGCGGGTGGGTCAATAACACTGTACGTGTATGGGAGGGTGGGTGGGTCAATACCACTGTACATGTATGGGAGGGCGGGTGGGTCAATACCACTGTACGTGTATGGGAGGGCGGGTGGGTCAATGTCACTGCACGTGTATGGGAGGTCGGGTGGGTCAATACCACTGTACGTGTATGGGTGGGCGGATGGGTCAGTACCACTGTACGTGTATGGGCAGGCGGGTGGGTCAATGCCACTGTACGTGTATGGCCGGGCGGGTGGGTCAATGGCACTGTACGTGAATGGGCGGGCGGGTGAGTCAATGCCACTGTACGTGTATGGCCTGGCAGGTGGGTCAATGCCACTGTACGTGTATGGGTGGGCGGGTAGGTCTATACCTGTACGTTTATGGGCAGGTAGGTGCCCATAATCCTGCGTACTCCTGCTTTGTCCCGAGTAGAACATTTTGAAAGTAGGCATAGATTGATATGCACATAGTTTTAAAGGGCTGTTTTTGTTTCCTTTCGCAATGTTATTTACTATATTTAACACACCAAACTCTCTACTGTGTGCAATGAGTAAAATAATCAGTAATTTCTAAAAGATAAATACAGTTTTACTGCTTTACTTTACTGCTAATATAAGCTCTATAACAAGTATTTGAGTAAAAATGCCCCAATGTTAGATATATTACAGTTCAATGTAAATTAATGATGTCCCTGAAGCAGAATTCGTGTTTGTCATAATAATGACCCCCAATTTGTACTGCCTGACCCTCCCCCACACCTTTAATCTAACCCTCTCATCTGTTAGTGGAAATAGGATGGCATAAAGCTTTAAGTTGCCCTTTTCAGAATTTAAAGTATAATTTTACTTCTGAACTCACGAACGATCAGCTTAGTATACTAGTTAAAATCACAATTGATTCCAAGAATATATATTAAAATTTTACAGTATTTAAATATAAAATGGAAGATATTGCAAGTGCTAAAGGTGTATACTAGGTACCGTAGGACTCTTTTATCAACAGTAGAATCAATAACCACACTAAATAAACATATTTACAGTAACATTATAATGCCTCAACAAATCAAATCAAAATAAACTCTATTCCACAAAAATAAACAGCTTTCAAATACAAAAAAACAAAATGGAACAAATATTCCCCCCAAAGACTACATATCTGAGTGGGGGGAAGATTTCAAATCACAGCCTTAAAAGAAATATATGACTAAGAGGTAACTTAAAGTCATAAAGAACTATATAGACCATAATCAAACTAAATAAGCTTAATTTGAATTGTATGTATGTATGTTTAAAATACATAGCTAAACTATGTGAAATGTAAGAAGGAAATAATTAAGTAATACTACAGTAAACTTAAACTAAAAATAATATTAATAATAAAAAAAAAACAAACAAACAATTTACTAAAACATTCGAAATCTGTAATTACGGTAACTAGAAATGTTGTAATTAAATTAAACAGAATATGCGTATTAATTAATTAATAATGTTGAGCCTAACATATGGTTACTGTAATAGGCTTTCTGTGGCCTCCCAACCAATACTGTGCAGCCAATTTGTGAGTGTTCGTTTATATGTGGCAACACTGCCTCTTTCAGCGTCAGTTATCTAAGCAGGCAAATTTCTATTAAGTATGTGAAAAAGATAATATGAGTTATGAAGTTGTAGCCCGTGTTTAAGCCTTGGAACAGCGTATCCATAATTTAGTCGGTGTCTAGTTGAATGTTCATGCTGATTCTCAAGGAGGATATTTGGCGTATTGTTTTTAATATGTAATAGCAAGGTTTTCATGTAAAGTTGTCTAATATTGAGTACTGGAAATTCTGTAAAACTTTATATTGAAGGAAATCTTGCATGTTTTTTTAAAGCTATTTTTAATATGATTTCTGAGTGACCGCAAGAGGCTCAATAACTGCTCGTGGTGCTCCGCCCCAAGCAAGAATGCCATACTGTAATATTGACTGGACGTAAGAGAAGTAAACAATCCTGCACTGTTGAACTGTTAGGACTTGACTGAGCTGTGTAAATGCATAATTTAATTTTCTCAATAACTTGTTAACATATTGAACATGTACATTCCAACTTATTTGTTATCTATAAATACCCCTAAGTATTTGTAGTGATCAACTTGATCGATTTCCCTACAGCCACAGGCAGTCGACCGCGTATCACCACAAGAGTGCATTCGCAGAACTAAGCCGTCTAGACCAGACTGATTTTTAGCTAAAATTGGCAGACATTTAGTTTTGCTAATATTGACAGTTAAACTGTTATGTTCAAACCAGTTTTTTTTTATTTTTGATAGATCACCCCGCGCGACATTGTACACCTCATCCCATTTTGTCCTAGTGGAAGCAACGGCAGCATCATCAGCAAACAAAAACAGATCACTCTTAAGATTAATTTTTGTTACATTATAATTATAGATTATGAAGAGCAAAGGCCCCAGGTTACTTCCTTGAATGACTCCGTACTCAACATTTACTAAATCACTACCCACATCATTCAATGAAACTGACTGGAGACGGTCAGAAAAATAACTTTTGAACCAATCAAGCTCGATATTTTTAATGCCAATGTTTTCAAGTTTTGAAATTAATTTTACTCTGTCTACTGTATCGAAAGCTTTAGCAATATCTAAAAAAGTAATTAGTACATGCCTTTTAGGAGTGATTTGACTCATTACATGTTTTTAAATATCAAATAATGTATGTAAAGTGCTTTTATTTGACCTAAAACCATATTGACTTTTAGAAATTAAATTGTGTCTCTAAATAATTTGTAAGCTCAACTTTAGCACATGTTAGTTCAAACACTTTGATATTAATATTTGAAATACTTTGTAACAAACTAAAATTAAAACAATGCAGATCTTAAACTTAACTACAATATATAATAAACATACAAGAACTGATTAAAACGTACAAAGCCATTTGTTGTACGTACTACATGGCATAAATATTGTGCCCATGTTTCCTTAGTACACTTATTCCAAGAGTGAGTTTTATATATCAATCACCAAGTTGTCTCAAGGTGTCACCCTCCCCCTCCCCTTCCAACTTGGTTGCCCCGAAGTAAGATCCATCCGTTAATCACCAGTGACGTCACTGGTCAACTGACTCAAACTTGGAAATCAACTTAGTCAAATGACACCTGAGTGTATTAAAAAAGGTAAAACATAATTTTTTGCCAATTACATATAAATGGTATCTCAACTTTATATCAGATATATTGGTTTCGTCATATTTATTCATAAACATTTAATTATACTCTGAGGATTAGGAAACACGTATTTAATTACTACTTTTAATATCATTTACTCTGATTTATTTCACCTTTATACAATTGTTATCTGTTTTATTGTGACTGCTGCATAACCTAGTATAACCTATCTTACAACATTACAATAGTTTGCAGATAGCATGAAAGTTATTCGCACAGCAGTGCCAAACTCGGCCCTTGTGAGGGAGTTAAACGAAAAATCAACAAGTAAGCAGGTCCAAAAGGATTAATAAGGAAGGGTATTACCTCTTTATATAGTTTGCCTAATGCTAGACTAATCTATGCGTTGCGGTCATAAATGAGTTAAGAGATGTTTGAAGTGAATTCACTTTGACAACAATTAACTCCAAGTTGATAATACCTCAATAACGATAGTTATTGGTGCAATATTAATTTTAAGTCAAGATATTTAGGTCTAAATGGTGGAGGTAAACAACACAATCTTATGTTTTATCTAAACAACATTTACTTATTAAAAATAATTATTTAACATAATAGAATACAAAAATTTAAAGTTAAATGTGGCGTTTTTTACCAGGTGAAGTTAGGGCTAAGGAGCCCACTCTAACAATTAACCTGGGGATCAACGGCTTAAAGGTGACTTTCGAACTACCACCAGTGACCTGCGTGCAAGAATAGGATCGCTCAGTGGTCACCCATCCAAGGAACAACCACGTTCTATGTTTCTTGACATTGTTATCTTACGATAATAACATACAGTACTCAAACGTAATAAAAATGAACAATTAAAAATGTATCTCAGACTTAATATTACAAAATGAAACAGTTTTTTATAACGTAATTGTTAGGTAATATACCTAAACTATACATGGCCAATCAAATTAGTAATATCATTTGTTTTATTATTATATTATCTGTATGCATCGCCATTTATGTATACACCAAATCAGGCATGAATAGAAACCCTCAATTACATTTAGAATGGCACGATATCGTTATGGACGTAAGCCAACCCACACTGTAGGCCGTTACTGTGACAAATGGGGCTCTGTATTGCAGTTGAACTGACAAAACTATATTTTTCTTCTATGACCAGCTTAGATAGTAAATGTTAAATATATGCTGTAGAGTACACATATTATTACGCCATAGTTGAACTATCATAGAGCTCACTTCAGGATGATACATTAAATTAAATATCAAAAATATAATATTCGTTCCAAATTAAAAAGATACAATAATATTACACAGTTTCATTGCTTTTTCATCCTTCAATTGTTTAGTTCCTTTTTCTACGTTGTGTGTAAGCTAGGGTATATCCTCCTTACATATTATTCGAGTTCATTAATGGTTAGGAGTAAAAGATAACTTTTTAGTTCTTACCTAGTCAATTATAGAATAATTGTACAATAAAGTCATTTTTCATTTCATTTCATTAATTTAAAAACTGATTTTGTCGCCCAGACATATGATAAAATATTTAAAATTAATTCTAAAAATTCCTTTAACATTTCAAACTAATCACAAATGTGTAATACTTTTAAATTAAAAAATGTTCTATGGAACATTTAGAATTTTCACAAGACACCAGGTAGGTAGGCCTACAGTATTAAAGGATGCACACACAATAATACTATTCATTATTTGAATCTATAGTCTAGTACTACATATTGATAATTGTAAGAACTAACTTTATATATGGGACAGTCAGTACTGGTACACTATTTCATGAAGATCCTAAGTCTAATGAAACTACGTTCTTTTCATGTAACTAAACAATTGGATGAAATACCTAGCTAAGTAGGCAAAGAACGAGTTGTATTCATTAGAACAAGGAAATAATAAAGATGTAAGAAATCTCTTTAAAATATATGACTAGCGCAAGTTTAAATGTAAAAAATAACATCAAAAGTGTTCAGTATATATATATATATATATATATATATATATATATATATATATATATATATATTGGAAATAAATTGCTCTATTGTCGTATGCTAGTTTCATATTAATTAGCAAACACTCGAAATATAGAATAACTAAATGTATTAAAATATTGAAATCAATCCCTAAATATTACTTATTTCAGTGTAGGTTTTTTTTAATTTAAAAATGTTTTTCAAGTGATGTACACAAATTCTAGATAGGTTTCTCATCGGCTACAAAGAAGTTGGTTATGAAAATGTTTGGCTTCCATTTTAAAAAGTTGCAACTGATTAATTTGTATCATTACAAAATAATTATGAACTAAAATAAAGAAGAGTACACGCTAAATGAAACTATAATAATATTTACTATAATTTCACTTGACACAATATAAAGGACACACAACAGACTTTTCTTGTAATTTTTTTCATGCGAAAATAAAACAGAATATAAAGGAAGAAAATGTTCATGTCAATGTACATTTACAGTAAAATAGAACACTAAGGAAGCAGGACCACCATCGTAGGACATGAATACAAAATACAAGCCGACAAAGATCTAACTTTTTCCAATTACTTAAGTGAATTCATAATGTGGGAAATAACTGTTGAATTCATTAAGTTTTATTAAAACTTTTTAATTGATTAATAGCAAAATTATTACTCAAAACGTTCTCTTTGAATACAAATCACATCGTGAAATGTTTTTAATTTTAAATTATTATAAATATTACATTTAAATGTTTTTTAATCCCATTCATCTTAGGATGACAATTCTGACAAAAATATATGCTTAAAAAATGTCAGGGTTTTATTATAAAAAGGGAAGGAAACCTTCATTAAAAGGGTATAGTTAATTCATAGCCAATGTATTATCATTGTTTAACAAATATTGTAAGGGTTTTTAATGATACCAAAGAGTACACAACGTCCCTAAATATAGTAAACGGAAATGAAAAATACAACAAAATTAATATTTTAGAATGCAATCATCTACTAAGAAAATATTGCATGAACACAAAACATCCAACTCTTCAGTGATTTCAGTAATTATATAGACAAGAAGAGGAAATACACATAAAATATTACCTGAAAATAACGAAAAAATAACAAAAGTAAGTGGAACATTAAAGTGGTCAGAAGCTTAGTTGGTTGAATCCCAGCTTCATTAGCTAAATGTTCTCAGTTCTATCCCAATCACATTTGTAACACATTTTGAAAGGGACCAGCAGATAAGTACCAGCTGTTCATATGTCATTGGGCTACTAGTGACACTGCCTAAGGAATAGGTGGCCTTAGATGCTAACAATCACTACATTCACCCGTTTACACTTATCCCACTAATTCGAAATCCATATTCACCCTTATCTTGTCGATCGGAGTCTTAAGAATAAATATAAAAAAAATAAAACTAAAACATTACTTTAATTGAAATAGCTATTTTTGGCACTCAGTTTTATACTAAAAGTTTGGTACTTAATAGACCCACAAATTTTGTTCTGAAATTTCCACCGCCGCCAGATGAACTCGCAAAAGGAGTCTAACATTGAGGTAGTCGAGCATTGCCCTTTCTTCCGTTGAACTTTTGATTCTTTGGGTATAATTATCAGTTTGGTAACTTTTCGAAACGTGTTCTCTTTTTTATGTGTGTTTTTTTTTTATTCATATATGGCAATTTAAATGAAATACGTAATATAACATATAATGCCATTGTAATTATGCACTTTCTAGACGCCTGTAAAATGCGATTTCTTGTTAAAAAAAGTGGTGAAATACGGGTTTATAATTATTCTTGTGGATGTTGATTTTAGCCGCAGAAAATTCGTGTTTTACAGAACAATTTAAAAATAATTTTTTTATATAATATTACACTTTAAAATTACCTAACCAAACATAGCCAATTTATCCTAATCGTCTATTACTCAACAAAATTTCATAATGTGCATTAAATTCAGGTTTCTGGCCACCGTGACGACCTGCCGGCCGTCACTACGGCAGATATACGTACAAATTTGTTTTTGATTGCCAGTCATAGCTCCTATTAACATTGTGCATATGAGCACCATAGTTGATTTGCCTCGAACTTATTTTTTTCTTGATTTCTTTATAAATAACTGTCATAGACCAAATTAGTTTTCAAATTCGTGTTCAGCACATAAAACAGCATCAAACTTTAAAAAAATAATGAAAATACTATAAAAAAAGCAAGAAAGGTATATCAAATAATGACATTTTCAACCATTTATAAAGTTAGTATTTTATAATATAAAACGTTAATTCCGCGGAATAAAAAGGTGTATAAAATATAGACCTGATTCTATCCACTGGCAATATGTTTTCTTTCCTTAGTTGTTTTTTTTCATAGTGGAATAGAAATGTTTTATTAAACATATAATACTACTTTAAACTACTTTAAAAATGATTTTAAATTAATCTAATATATTTTTAGAAACAATTAAAACAATTATAAAGATGTTAAGATACAAATTTCATTTTCTTCTTTTAATATATAAAATATTCTCAGGTTCACAGTTGAATAGTAGCTATTAGATAACTATGAGATATGGTCAGTTTTGTTTACTCTGCCATTACAAATAATTGGTAAAATAAGATAACTACAGTAATATTAGATGTGTTATATCCTTTTGCTAAAAAATTCTGACTATTAGACTTTATCAAGTAAGAAAACAATCAAAGGTTAATTTAAAAATATTATTAAAACTACTAAAAAAATTTCGTATTAAAATTCTAACAATTAATACAAAATAATTATGTTATCATCTTAATGTATACCTATTAATTAGGGTTAAACACCCACTAACGAAAAACATAGTAAATTATTAAAGGCAATATCATAATAATGTAACAAATAAATATTAGTGTATTGATACATTAAATATGCAAAGAAAAGTTCTAATAATGTACATAGTTCTAGATCTTAGGCAATGTAAATCGTTCCAATAATGTACGTAGTTCTAGATCTTAGGCAATGTAAAACGTTCCAATAATGTACGTAGTTCTAGATCTTAGGCAATGTAAAACGTTTTCACTTATTCAGTTTTTACATTGTATTAATTATAGTTTTAGTACATTCTCCTCTTTTGATTTGACATTAAATTATTTCAACCATCAAACAAGTATTTTAATGAAAGAAACGTTTTTAATAAAAAAAAAAACATCAATTAAAGACGTGTATTTATTTATAATTTTACTTTGAAACAGCAAGAAAAAGAAGTGGACATTTATAATCCAGTCAAAGTATAGGTATTTATAAAACTAATAAAAAATATTCTAACATTTAAATATAAAAGAAGATATATTTTAATCATCTGTAATACTGATATTGTATTTTGGGTCGTCACTTCAACACATTTCTACGCAGTCACCGAAATCATCGAGTAAATAAAGTTTAAGGGTTTAATTACCGCCTTCAGCAAAACAAAGGTAACGGTGATTCAATATTACGTCATTTAAATTACAACTTACCACAAGTTGGTTCATTAAAGTTCTCAAGTCGAAGCTACGTTCTACATTGAGTTCTCTAATCAAGTTGTAACTTGGTCTACTGTGAAATCTTACTTGCATTTTATTCGTGGTTTACGAAAATAGAGTTTATGTTTAAAAACTTACGTCATTTTATAGGATAGCGTCAAAGATCCCATATTTGAAAATGTTTTAAGTCATATGATAAACATGATCTATCAAGATAATTTAGTCTTCTTGAACTGAAGAGTACTTCCCGTAGTTTTACTAATGCTATATTTAAAAGAAAATAATTAAAATTGTTTAGTTAAAAATATACGATTTTTCGTAACATAACATTAATTTAAATAATATTCAATAGTAATGCAGAGAGAAGTCATAAGTGAAAGCTTACAAAGTAATAATATTGATCAGCATTAAAATAGCATTTGAACAAAACTAGAATCTTCTAAATTAATCTCTCTCTCTCTCTCTATATATATATATATATATATATATATAAAATCCAATGTATGTTTGTTTGTCTATCCTTTATGCTCTACCAAACCGTCCACCCGATCGCCATGAAACTTGGAGAAGTTGTTCTATATACCCCAGGGAAGGTTTCTGTCCTATTCCCGTTTCTTTAATCCCTCAGGGCTCCATCCCTTGGACTTCTAAAGTTTCGATGTTAATCAAATAGCAGGATGCATGAAGGTATAACAAGTCAAATATAAAAAGAATATCAGCTGTGGGTTTTAAATATGTAAAAATTATACTGTTTATATTTTTATGTTTTGATTTCTTGTGAAGCTATATTAATTGATTGATTTATTTGATTAACAGCTGTTAAATAAAAACAAATATAATAAAATTGTGGTAGGCAAAACTTTTAAAATTAAAAATAACTAGCCGACCCGTGCGAAGCATTCGCACTGTATTCTCTTTAAATCCCTCTTAATTAAAGTGCACACAGTATAGTTAGTAACGCATAGTTAGAGTGCAATTTAACCTAATGTTTGTTTTGATTTATTTAATTCACATGTTACAGCTGATCGAATAATGTAAATAAACATTTCAAGTTTAAATTACTTGAAGAATGATATAATAGGTCGTTTTTCCAAAAAACTATTGGAAAATGAGAGATTTGTATATTTTCATCAAGTATTGGGTAAAAAAAGCTTTAAAATGACACCTCATTTATGAAAATTGGTGAAGAATTAAGGAAGTTATGGCGTACCGACAAAAAAAGTACTTTAGAAATTATAATATAATATATATAGATATATAGATTGAGTACAGTAGTAAACTACATAAAACATCAGCTGTTGTAAATTGGATACTATGTAAACTGAAAGGTTGCTGCACATTTCAATGATACAATCAAAACTCAATATTATGACCGGCGAAGCGGGCGGGTACAGCTAGTAATACAATATTTCTGGTGCTTCATCACTTTTTATTAAATATACAGTGTGTAGCTGAAATACTTGGATAAACTTAAGGAAGTTATTCCTAGGGTCAAAAAAAAAAAAGAAAAAAGAAAAAAGTCATATATACATATGTACAGTTTTCTATCTGTCTGTTCGTCTGTGTTTTTTACATTATAATTTTTTTCTCAGCAACCATTTTATGTTGGAATTTGGCACATATGCTATACTAAAAATTCTATAGTATATTAAAATATTGTAAAAAAAATCGTCGATCAATTTCAAAATAGTGATTAGTTAACATCTTTACGTTAAATTACGTAATGACTACACCCTGTATAAAAAACACACACGAAAGTAATAATAGATTGGTACACATTTTATTATAAAACTAACGATACATTATTTAATAAAACAAACACAAATGCATAATTTGTATTATTTTCTTTAATCTAGTTGCACTTGAAAAACAAAAAGTACATACGTGCTAGTCCTAATTGCACAATTCATACAGATCTATAATTTAAAATGTAGTGAGGATAGCGTAATACTTTAAGAAACTAACTTTCATGACATGCCAAAATATGTACAGTAACAGTTTTATTATAATAATCAGCTTTATGAAAGTAATTTATAACATCGAAAGTAACTTGTATACAATATATATTGATTAATTTTGATTAATAGTAACTTATTGGTATACTAAATATTATCAAATTCAAAGTACTACTTCTAAATATAGTTCCTTTGGTGTTCATTTGCAAATATGTGTTTGAAACTTATAAGAGCAAATTCAGTTAAATTTAATTAATTAATTATTAATAGAATACCAATTGATTAAGAAATGAAATATACTTTTAGTGGAGTTTCAGCATTTCCTATTCCACTAATGCTGAAAAAGTGGTTGATGATTTAACCAACTCTTTCCCATCAAATGTAAAAAAAAAATCTCGATAATTCCTCGCTCACATTGTATTATTCCTACAATGATGTTATCTGAGTGACAAGTTAAATACGTAAAGTGTGATACTAAAAATATTACAGAGTTATATCCTGCTTACTTACTGTTAAAGTATTTTTTATTACAAAATAAAAAATGTATTAAAGTAAAATTAGTCGTCTAAAGGTTAAAGTGATCAATTAAGCATATATTTACAAAATAATAATGAATTACAGTGGGTAGTTAAATATAGTTTGTAATAGGTCAATTGTATTACATTTTGTCTTTTTGTATTGTTTTTCATTTCAGTGATCTTAATTTACAAAACTTTTAAAAATATGTAAATTATTGTTGAAGTTTTATCAGTGGATTATTTTGTTTTATCCTGAATTTGGTACACTTTTATTGTTTGGCTTTAAAACAAAAAATCCAATAAACTGTTCCGGATATTTTTGCAATACAAACAATTAAATCTTTAATTTGACACCTGTACGCGACAAATAAATGTCTCTTAAATTAAATTTAATTGGAATTCCCCATGGCACTATAACAGAGGATCTCGGTTATTTATGTATATATTTTTCAACGAAACTAATTAAACATCGCTTTGTATACAACTCCTTAACGTAAAATAACAAATATTATTTTAATAGCAAACTGAAATACGATTTAGCTTCTTGTGCTTTCTTAAATATATTTAGGATATAACTATATTATTTTTAATTGGTAGAATTAGTAATCGGCGGTAATAAATAAAATTGCTGTTTAAAATTAAATTATGGTTAGTCATTTTCCCAACTTAGTTTAGCTTTGGGTTGGAATATATTGTGCGTTAATTTGATGGAAAACCAAGGTTCAATGAATACAAACTGCCAGCTCACCTAGCAGTAAGTTTGGCAGCTGCTTATCGCTTGCCAATAATGGTGTAACATTTGTCACCTCAGGTTTGTCAAACTACGGTCGTATTTCAAAGGTATGTCTAACAACTATATATATGTTTTGCTGGCGTATTATGTAGCTAAATTGTCTTAACAAGATAATAAAAGTAGAGTTGAATATTAACTGTTAATTTCTTGGCAAAGACATTTCAACTGTATCTTAGTTTACATAGCAATAGAACTATGTCCACACCAGAATGCGAAATAGCTTTTAACCACAGTATTATGGTTTAATAAGTATATCAGTTTCACATGGCTTACTTTGAAACTTATCTCAATTCTCTTCAAATAAAATTTAAATGCGTAAGTCTTACAATTGCTTAAAACCGAGGATATTAAAAAGCATATAATTTCAAAATAAAGGCATTCAAGTAAAAATAAGATATATACATTCAAATAGTTATTGAAATCAATATGTTTTTCTATGATACATATATCCTCAAAACCACATCTATAATAATATAATAATAACATAATGAGAAATATAAAAATATAACATGCTTAAATGAGTTTACGTGTCATTTTAATTTATCCACATCGTAGGATGCAACTATATTTACAATATTTATATATTGACGAATCTTCAGTTCTCTTTTTGACGATTCTGTAAGTAGAATAGGCATTACTAATTAGAGTATAGCTAATTTGCATTATTTCCATAACACCATGTATTTTATACAATGTTAAAACATATATAAACCTTACATATTTTAGCACTTTAATTAAAATCTTTATGAAGTAACCTCTCAAATGTACTTAATATTTTTATAGATGTACAAGAATAATAATCTCCCAAATAGTGACAGATATAAAACCCAATATTATAAAATATTATTATTTAGACGAATATATAAAAGGAATAGTATTAGATAATTAAATTCAGAAAACTTGTTTACAGACATTTATTTTCAATCTATATTTTTAAATTAACACATAAGATATTGTACTTTATTTTTTATTCAATTAAGCACTTTATTTTTAGTTGTTGTGGCCGTATATTGTTTGGGAAATAATTAGTTCCAGATAAGTTTTGTAAATAATATTACTAGAAAATGGTTTACAGCATAAACACAATTACAAATATACATCAATGTAGTAGATGCAATATAAAATAGCAAAAACTATCTTCATTTTGAATACACTTTGTGTAGTACGGTACAAAATGGTTTCAAATTGTCATAAACAAATTACCATAAAATGTTTAATTAGTTTAATTGTTTAGCTTGAATTGGGATCAAAGATCTTATCTTATATTTTCACATAAAAAGATGCAATCTTATAGTTCTTTATGAAAATAAATAAGTGTCACAGGTCCAAGGAACCAATATATTTTATTATAATAACGGATTTATTATTTTTTTTTCAAATAAAGTTAATATTTTTATTCATTTTGTTTTATTAGCCTCCAGAACTGTTATATTATAGAAATAATACTGGTTAAATTACCATTTTTTTCTGTCTTAACACTTCTTAAACATTTAAACATAATAAAAATGAGTATAACACATTTGCCGGCCGGTGATAGACACCAACAGTTGGTGTCAATTGCCGGGCGGCAAATGTGTTATACTCATTTTTAATATGTTTAAATGTTTAATATTTTATTGTTTTAATGTATTAAATAGTGACGTTTTTGGAAGCCTGATGATGAAGCTTTATGCTTCAAAATGTACATAGAAAATTGTGATTTAAGACCTGTTAAGACAGAAAAAAAACGGTAATTTAACCAGTATTATTTCTATAATATTTTTTAGATGTTACTAAATAATTATTTATATATTTAAAAGCTGCAAAATTTAGTTGGTAGGAACAATAAACAGTTATATTCTATTGAAAGTGATGAAAGATTCTACATTGGTGATGATAAAACTAAATACACAAACTTATCGTTTTGAGTGAAAGTGATTTAATTACTTGGAATGGGGACAAAATGTTTCGCCATGTGTGAAACTTGTCTAACTTGGCTAAGACTAGCTCTGTCAGGTCCTAAACCTTAATCCTTCATATTTTTCACGGGGAAACTCCCACTCTTACGTGGGATTATTTACGTAATAAGTTGAATGCTCTATGTTTTATACTAAAATCTGAATATATAAATACTGTATAACCCATAAAATAAATTTGTAATGTTATTTCAAATAAAAACACACATCTAAAAAATACTTTCATTCGCAAAAAATAGCATTGTTACGTATTATTTTCAGATAATAAAACATATTTTCAATAAAATTTATGTGGTTTTAACTATATATACTACAATTATTGTTTCAATAAATAAATTTATAAATAATTTTAATGGGCCTTTTGGTATAGCTCGCGTGTTTAATTATTATTTTCTGTCGTGTGTATTTTAAAAGATCCAACAAATTTTCTTTTGAAAATACTGCAGAGATAACCATAACTCACTCCACCTGCAATGAGGTTAGCTGCAGCCGTTGGGTTTGGCTGCACTCTACTTATGGCAGAAATGGAATGACAGACTGCTACAGTACAGACTTAATGTTTTAAAAGATTTGTTGATCTAAGTTGTAACGAAGTCCTCTCCAGACTTTATTTAGTTGATAACTATTACCATTGGAGAAAATATTAAAGTTTTATTTGGTAGCGTTTATTCAGAGAATATTGTTGTGAGTTCAAAAGTATTACAAGTCTCTAATTTTGGACTATAGTGTTTTTTTAAATTAATTTGTTGTATTACTTTTCAGGTAATTTTTTTGACTTTATCAGAACATTACATATTTCCTAAATTACCATTTACATATATATTTGGATGACATAAAAATATCTATCAATATCGCTGATGCAGGAGACCATCTGGTTCTTAAATCTCTAATCATTTGACTTCTATTTTGTGGGCTAAAGACAATCACATGACATAGAATATTAGAAAAAACAGTGGTAGTATAGTTTTCGCGAAAAAAATAGTCCATTATTTTCTTTTATGACATTACTTTAGATTATGAAATTAGATACTGCATTATACAAAGTGATGTCTTCAAAGTGATGACCTTGACGTTCTCGTAGACTCCAAGTTGATCTGTTTTCAACACGTAAACCGTGTTATATCCAAAGTGATGACCTTGACGTTCTCGTAGACTCCAAGTTGATCTGTTTTCAACACGTAAACCGTGTTATATCCAAAGTGATGACCTTGACGTTCTCGTAGACTCCAAGTTGATCTGTTTTCAACACGTAAACCGTGTTATATCCAAAGTGATGACTTTGACGTTCTCGTAGACTCCAAGTTGATCTGTTTTCAACACATAAACCGTGTTATATCCAAAGTGATGACCTTGACGTTCTCGTAGACTCCAAGTTGATCTGTTTTCAACACGTAAACCGTGTTATATCCAAAGTGATGACCTTGACGTTCTCGTAGACTCCAAGTTGATCTGTTTTCAACACGTAAACCGTGTTATATCCAAAGTGATGACCTTGACGTTCTCGTAGACTCCAAGTTGATATGTTTTCAACACGTAAACCGTGTTATATCCAAAGTGATGACCTTGACGTTCTCGTAGACTCCAAGTTGATCTGTTTTCAACACGTAAACCGTGTTATATCCAAAGTGATGACCTTGACGTTCTCGTAGACTCCAAGTTGATCTGTTTTCAACACGTAAACCGTGTTATATCCAAAGTGATGACCTTGACGTTCTCGTAGACTCCAAGTTGATCTGTTTTCAACAGGTAAACCGTGTTATATCCAAAGTGATGACCTTGACGTTCTCGTAGACTCCAAGTTGATCTGTTTTCAACACGTAAACCGTGTTATATCCAAAGTGATGACCTTGACGTTCTCGTAGACTACAAGTTGATAAGTTTTCAATACGTAAACCGTGTTATATCCAAAGTGATGACCTTGACGTTCTCGTAGACTCCAAGTTGATCTGTTTTCAATACGTAAACCGTGTTATATCCAAAGTGATGACCTTGACGTTCTCGTAGACTCCAAGTTGATATGTTTTCAATACGTAAACCGTATTATATCCAAAATGATGACCTTGACGTTCTCGTAGACTCCAAGTTGATATGTTTTCAGTACGTAAACCGTGTTATATCCAAAGTGATGACCTTGACGTTCTCGTAGACTCCAAGTTGATATGTTTTCAATACGTAAACCGTGTTATATCCAAAGTGATGACCTTGAC
This sequence comes from Stictocephala bisonia, assembly GCA_035578905.1. Lineage (NCBI taxonomy): Eukaryota > Metazoa > Arthropoda > Insecta > Hemiptera > Membracidae > Stictocephala > Stictocephala bisonia. The sequence continues at coordinate 334,463 of JAQJVL010000833.1, forward strand.
GTTCTCGTAGACTCCAAGTTGATAAGTTTTCAATACGTAAACCGTGTTATATCCAAAGTGATGACCTTGACGTTCTCGTAGACTCCAAGTTGATATGTTTTCAATACGTAAACCGTGTTATATTCAAAGTGATGACCTTGACGTTCTCGTAGACTCCAAGTTGATATGTTTTCAATACGTAAACCATGTTATATCCAAAGTGATGACCTTGACGTTCTCGTAGACTCCAAGTTGATATGTTTTTAATATGTAAACCGTGTTATATCCAAAGTGATGACCTTGACGTTCTCGTAGACTCCAAGTTGATATGTTTTCAACACGTAAACCGTGTTATATCCAAAGTGATGACCTTGACGTTCTCGTAGACTCCAAGTTGATATGTTTTCAATACGTAAACCATGTTATATCCAAAGTGATGACCTTGACGTTCTCGTAGACTCCAAGTTGATATGTTTTCAATACGTAAACCGTGTTATATCCAAAGTGATGACCTTGACGTTCTCGTAGACTCCAAGTTGATATGTTTTCAATACGTAAACCGTGTTATATCCAAAGTGATGACCTTGACGTTCTCGTAGACTCCAAGTTGATATGTTTTCAATACGTAAACCGTGTTATATCCAAAGTGATGACCTTGACGTTCTCGTAGACTCCAAGTTGATATGTTTTCAATACGTAAACCGTGTTATATCCAAAGCAAGCAGGAATTTAGGTTAGTCATATGTTTCAATGACAAAAACACTTGTTTAGTACTGTACAAGTAATTGGTTTGATGTTAATTTGATAATGCTACTGTTATTTGGAATAGAGATGAAGTGTACAAAGATGGAGCGTCGAGGACATCCAGAGGACATTCCCGTCATAGTTGGTGGAACCACATGCAGAACTAAATTTAATAACCTTATTGGCTTGTCAGTCAGTGACTGACTTGGCCACACTCGTTTATGGGTCTTAGAGTTTCATAAATATATATCAATTAGAGATCCATTTGTTTTCTCATACTTTTCAGTATATGGTCCGGTGGTCAGATGTGCAAACAGGTGTTTCAATTAAAATTTTGTAACGAGTACCATAGGCTTACAAGATTTCTGAAGGCAGCACAACATTCTTTAACTGTGTTACTGAATTCACATTTAACTAGTTTAGTCCTATTTCTCAAGCATTTATATTTTTGGTTCAATTCTGTTTTGGACGCTTGAGTGTTGAACTGATGGGTGTCATGGCCAGTGCAGGGATCGCATATGAGAGTCCCTAAAAAAATATATATGTTAAGAAAGTCGATTTTCCAAATAGATGAAGTTTAAGTAATAACTGAGAAAATAAATTAAATTACAGGTAATGTTTAATTAATATAAATACTTACAGTTTATAATAGTGGTTAGAAGAATCAAGCTTAGCAAGAGTATGAATGCGTAAATGTATCCAATACATAGAATATACTAAATGAAATGGACTATAATTTTCATGTATTAAAACAGCTGTTTGGTAAATTATTTACTAAAATTTATTATTTGCTCTATGCCTTTTATGTTATGTTATTATTTAATTTGTTGATTTAAAAGAATATTATCGCCAGATGTTAAAATATTAGACAGTTTTATTGTTGAAGGAAAAGAATTGTATATTTTATTTTGTGTTCCAGAGTAAAAGTTTATCAGTACCTAAAACGTTTAGTTTTATTATTATTTCCACTGAATAATCAATCTCTAGTAAAAATTCTATTATGAGTAGAAAAGTGTAATTGTACTTTACAATTTTGGCGACCGTGACAGGACTGGAAATTTATTAAATACTAAACCAGGTAGAATTAGGTCAAGAACATGGATATACTGAAGCGGCAAAGGACTTTATTGCGCAGTGTTTTTACAAGAAATATAAACAGTATAAAAGAACTGTTTGAAAATGATCCTCTTGATTTGGCTGAAATAGAAGTATCCTTCAACATTCTACAACAAAAAGCTGATGAACTACAAGCTATTGATAAAGAAATAAGGGACTTGCTGTTGAATGATGAAAATACAACTGAAAATGATTTTCTAGCTGAAACAACAAACACAGATAAGTATGTAGGTAATTATGAGTCCATTCGGCTAAAAGTTCAAAAAATTTTAAAACAAGAGGAGGCATTAAGTCAAGTAAGCTCTAACAACTTAGGACTAGGTTCTGACGCCAACTATAATTCAATATTAAATAAAAGAACCTATAGACTTCCAAAAATTGAAATCAAGAAATTTGACGGGGAACTTATCAATTGGCTACCTTTTTGGAGCCAGTTTGAGAAAATAGATATAGACCCTAGCATTACACCAGCAGATAAATTTCAGTACCTCTTGCAGTGTATAGTACCTGGTACTAGGGCCTATGAAGTTGTTCAAAGCTTCCCACCAATTGGACCAAACTATTCTAAAGTAACTGAAAGTTTGAAAACCCGATTTGGTAAAGATGATTTATTAGTAGAGGTATATGTTAGAGAGCTGCTTAAGATAGTCCTAACAAATTCACTAGAAAGTAAGAACCAGATGTCTCTCCAAGCTTTGTATGATAAACTTGAGTCTCATTTAAGAAATTTAGAAACTCTAGGTGTGACAACTGACAAATGCGCGTCTCTTCTATACCCAATGGTAGAGTCCTGCATGCCGGAAGACCTCTTAAGAGCTTGGCAACGAAGTTCCCATCGTACAGGGAAAAGTCCTCAGGATCGCTTGAACAATTTAATGAAATTTATGCTTTCAGAAGTAGAGAGTGAACAAAGAATTGGATTGGCAATGTCTGGTTTTGGAACAGGTATAAACTCGAATCACAAGGAAAGTAAGCAGACTAAAAAATCTTTTTCACAGACACAAGATATGAAGCCTTCTACTTCTACTGCTGCTAGCTTGGTGTCTTTCGGTAAGTACGACAAATCCTTGATTTGCATATTTTGTGAAAAATCACATAAAAGTTCAGATTGTTTCTCAGCTCAGAAAATGGCTCTAGATGAAAAAACTCAAATCATAAAAGAAAAGAGGTGTTGTTTTTGTTGCTTAAAACCAGGCCACAGCATTAAACAATGCAAATCTAGTTTGAAATGTCCTCTGTGTAAAAAACCACACTTTGTCGTCATGTGCCCTAATTTTCATGTAAATAGTAATGTTTCTAAGCCTACTAATATGTTGAAACCTGAGGCTAAAGTAACTTGTGCTCAGTTACAAGATAATGTGTTATCTAGTAGACCTAACCATTCTAACAATGTATCTCATCCCAGAGTCTTTATGCAGACCTTAATAGCTAACCTGAGAAATCCTAATACCAACACCACCATACCTGTGCGCTTGTTGTTTGATATAGGCTCTGAGCGTTCGTATATAGCTCAGACTGTAGCTTGTGAGATTGAATACAAATATTTGGGCCAAGAAAGAATAGTACATTCTTTGTTTGGTAATGTGAAAACTGCAGAAAACATCCATAACAAATATAGAGTTCATCTTTCAAACAAAGATGATTCGTACAGATGTAACTTTGAAGTGTTGAGTCAGCCTAAGATTTGTGGGAATATCAATCATGTAACCAACGGGCCTTGGTTAAAAGAGTTGGTTAGTAAAGGCATCCATTTGACCGATATTGAAGAGTCAAATTTACCAATTAGTATTTTAATAGGAGCTGATGTGGCAGGTAAACTGTATACAGGAGATCGTCTCCAACTGGATTCTGGACTAGTGGCCATGAATACACTTCTAGGATGGACATTGATGGGTAAAGTACCAGGAGGCCCAACAGACTTAAGCGATTGTTTGTCTTCTCTTGTAACCAGTATGTTTATTCAAGATGCAAACATTGCAGATTTATGGAATCTAGACTTGATCGGGATAAAAGAACCTCCTGAGCACCAATCGGTGAAGGGAATTCAGATGGACGTCCAGGATCATTTTCTGCAAACAACAATTATTAATAAAGAGGGACGTTATGAAGTCAAACTTCCATTCATTGACAACCATCCTCCTCTACCAACAAACAAAGTATTGGCTGAGAAAAGACTTCAATCAGTATGTAAAAGGCTTAAAAACAAGGACTTGTTTTCTGAATATGACTCTGTGTTCAAGGACTGGAAAGAACAAGGCATAATCGAAATCGTACCGAGTGATGAGTTGGATAAAGACTGTCATTACTTAACACATAGACCTGTTGTGAAAGAGAGCAGCCAGACGACGAGAATTCGACCAGTATTCGATGCATCTGCTAGAGACAGAAACCAGCCTTCACTAAATGATTGCTTGGAGTGTGGACCTAACCTAATAGAACTGATTCCGACAGTTATGCTTCGTTTCAGAGAAGGAAGATTTGGAGTAGTTGCAGACATCGCTAAAGCATTCTTACAGATAGCAGTAAACGGAGAGGATATCGACAAACTTCGTTTTTTATGGTACAACAGTAATGATGAGATAATTGTATATAGACATAAACGGGTAGTATTTGGAGTGAAATGCAGTCCGTTCTTATTGGGAGCAGTAATTGATCTTCATCTTCAGAAAGCAACCACAAAACTTAGTGGAGATATAAATTTAGTTCAGAAATTGCAGAAGAGTTTTTATGTTGACAACGTCTCAACTAGTGTAAATACTGTTCCAGAGGTTGACAAATTTATAGCTGTTGCTACTAGAGTAATGGCAGAGGGGAAATTTGATCTTCGTGGATGGATTGCAACTGGTCAATCTTCGAATGGAAGTGAACCTTCAATAGTCAATGTATTAGGTGTAAAATGGGACTATCAAAATGATCAATTATTTGTAGGATTAGACTGTATTAAAGATTTTGACCGCAATCACATTACCAAGAGAGAAATATTGTCAGTATCTTATAGAATATTTGACCCCTTAGGCTTCATTTCTCCTGTTATGTTATACCCGAAATTGCTACTACAGAAGATGTGGGATAAGAAAATAGATTGGGATACTGATGTTGAACCTAAAACTGCTGAGAGATTTTTACAATGGTTTGATGAATTACTTAGTCTTCAATACGTAAAAATACCTAGATGGTTAGGAAAAGAAGATACTTCAGTAGGTTGTACTATCCATACGTTCTGCGATGCTAGTAAAGATGCATATGCAGCAGTGATATTCTTGAGAGTTGAAACCGAAAACAAAGTGACAGTTCAACTATTAGCATCAAAGTCTAGGGTGGCACCTTTGAAAAGTCTTAGCATTCCTAGACTAGAATTGTTAGCCGCAACGGTGGGAGTACGTTTGACTGAGACAATTGTAAAATCTTTGAACTGGCAGAACATTCTTATCTTTTATTGGACAGATTCGACAACTGTATTAGGGTGGATAAGACAAGAATGTAATTGGAAAGTCTTTGTATGGAATCGAGTGTCAGAAATTACAAGTTGAGTAATTAATTGTAAATTACTCAAGGTGGGAGAATGAAATGGACTATAATTTTCATGTATTAAAACAGCTGTTTGGTAAACTATTTACTAAAATTTATTATTTGCTCTATGCCTTTTATGTTATGTTATTATTTAATTTGTTGATTTAAAAGAATATTATCGCCAGATGTTAAAATATTAGACAGTTTTATTGTTGAAGGAAAAGAATTGTATATTTTATTTTGTGTTCCAGAGTAAAAGTTTATCAGTACCTAAAACGTTTAGTTTTATTATTATTTCCACTGAATAATCAATCTCTAGTAAAAATTCTATTATGAGTAGAAAAGTGTAATTGTACTTTACAATTTAGAATAAAATGGACTATAATTTTCATGTATTAAAACAGCTGTTTGGTAAATTATTTACTAAAATTTAATATTTGCTCTATGCCTTTTATGTTATGTTATTATTTAATTTGTTGATTTAAAAGAATATTATCGCCAGATGTTAAAATATTAGAAAGTTTTATTGTTGAAGAAAAACAATTGTATTTGTGTTCCAGAGTAAAAGTTTATCAGTACCTAAAACGTTTAGTTTTATTATTATTTCCACTGAATAATCAATCTCTAGTAAAAATTATATTATGAGTAGAAAAGTGTAATTGTACTTTACACTAAATGATCGTTTATATAAATCCATCACAAATACATAAATGTAGCATAAATTTAGTTTACGTGCACTTAAAAGTTAGGATAAAACCATTTTCTTGTTTACATAAACAACATAAGTTATATTATTCTTTTTATTATAATTATTCAGAGTAGTCTCTTGAAAAAATAAACAAAGAATACATAACATAATTATACGTATCCTATTGACCACGAAGGGATTTTTAAAAATCATTGTGGTACCTATGAATACAGTTTATCTTACTTTGTTTACTCAACGGATATGAGAGCCACTGAACATACAAGGATTTACTCAGAAGCTTTGTGCAAGTAATCGTCGCAAATACGCTGTGAAGTATGGGTTATTGAGAGTGATAAGCTATGTAAATGTATATACTACTCTGTAAATTGCACAGTACATTTACTTGATTCGTAGTAATGAGAATAACAATTAGACTGAATCCTTTCAAATGTAGTAAGATCAGCCAAAATGAATTATTATTAGCGTAATTTGCACGATTTAATGTTTCGAGTTGCCGTGGCCAATTAATTGATATCCTTTAACATATAATTGGGTAGACGAAGTAAGGTTTTTTTATGTAGGAAGCTTAACAAGGAACGGGTGTTTTTCTAGTATAATTTTTAATCTATTGAGGATCACTAGAAGCTTTTTATGCACACTTATGGTTTATTTTTGGATGGGAAAATATAAAATTGTCTTCTTAAAAAAGGTGTGTGCGCGCGTGCGAGCTCTTGTGTGCGCGCGTGTGTGTGTGCACGCGTGTGTGTTCACGAGTGCGCGCGCGTGTGCGTGTGCGCAAGCGTGCATGCGAGAGTGCGTGGGTGCGTGTGTGTGTGCGCGCGCGCGTGTCTGTGTGTGTGTTTTACACAAAATGCTTTAATTATAAAACTTACAAAATAGGAAAGCAAGTACTTTCAAAGAAATGTTTGGAGAACTAAGGAATTGTAACACCTAATCTTTAAGAAAACAATTCAGCTCTCGAATTTACCAATCACTTATAAAAACCTATTCATACCCAATTGCTCTAACTAAATAGTTTGGACAAACTACTGTTTAAATAAATTTCCAAATATATCACAGTAATATGATTGAAATAATATAATTGCTAGAAATAATAATTATTATTCGTTTTAATTATGAATCTACCTAGTATAATCTGCCTAATTAAAATATAAAATATAAATTTTAATAATTAAAAAAATTTGATTCATTTTCATGGCCATAACACATTGACAATATTCTTTACTTCCAAACGACACAGATAAAGAAAATAGGTTCATTTGTAAATAAAGTGATTAAAACTTTAATTTCAAAAGTATTCTCATACCTAATATCATAATAATATTATAGATTTGGTGCTTTTTGTATGCCGTATTTTATCTGAGTCGCATCTTTATCTTATGCTAAAATATTTCCAGACCAATTTACATTTATGTATAATTTAGTTTAAAATGTTTACTAAGAATGTGTTTGTTTTAAATTTACAAATTTAAAATCAAAATAAAAAAGTAGAGTTTTTATTTTAAATTTTCATATAAAAGTATTTTTTTTTTAGAACTGTAGTTATAAAATGAAGAGTAATTTCAACAATCATTAATCATTTATAATCTAATTCTTTTACAAAATCGATATATATATATATATATATATATATATATATATATATATATATATATATAGTAGTTTTTGTAATCTCTATATATTAGCCTAAATTATATTTTCTTCCATACAAAAATAAAAGTTTTATCGAGTAGTTTAAACATGGAAATAATTATTAGTGGAAAGTTTACAGAATAATGTGGAGCAATATGTTTACAATGACAAATCAACGGAGTCATTACATTTAGATGGCTTAAGACTAATTAGATTTTACACTTCACAATATACAACTAATTACTGTATTTAATTATATTTCTCCAGTCACCGTTACTGATATACGGTTGATCGTAAAATGCCAACGTTTAAAATTAAAAATAAAGTGTAATATTTAGGAAAAATAATTTATCTATCAGTATACCGAAGCAATGTACATATAATGTATTTATTGAAGTACATAAATTAAGTTATTCTTTATTCTTTGTCGTTGCTAGTTATAAAAATATGTCATTCAGACAGACAACATCTGAAGATTAAAACGTGATCTATTTTATATTTTTCTCTGAACTTTAAAAAAGGTTATACCCATTCTATAACGCAAGCTATAAATTTCATGTTACCCTTTCTTTAAAAAAAATGTAATCATAAAAACATTTGACTTTAATAATTCCTAAATTATCCGAACACTATAATTCAAACAAATAGTGTATCTTAAATATTTTAAGTTGTTTTCAAACATATTTTCTTTTATATTATTCTTTAACATATTCAATCAATTCTAACCTCCCTAGATATAAATATAAACATTATTTGGAAACATAAATATCTCTAATTATTTATTCTGATTAACAATGCATTAATATTTACAAACCACAATATGATATTTTAAAATTTATTAAAAAAGTTATAAAAATATAAATATGAAGTAAAAACACAAAAAAAAAATCATGTTGTGAATAGGCAATAGTAAATGTTTAGTTATGATATGTAAACTGTGAAATTACGTGAACTTAATTGTTTAAGCTTTAGTTAAACGTATTTTTGTGTTTTTTTATTTTACGAGTACTTATAAAAGGAAAAGAGTAACGAATGTGATCTTAAATATTTAGTCCAGAGGATAAACCAATAAAAATGGCTATTGTGTAAATAAAAACCTATAAATTTCATGGACAAAGGGAGTACACTCAATGCTACCAACCTTGTCAACCAGAGGTATTTCTCCATTCAATATAAGTTTTTTTTCTGGTTACCTGTGAAATACTACAAAATTATTATAGATACGTATGTTGTTTGCATGGTTATTTATCAATTAGCATTTTCTGTGATACAGATTGAACTTGAAAAGTAGATAACTGTTTTGAAGGTATTTCATGTTGTATGAGACTATTTTGAATATGATATTGATATTTATATTTCTTAACCAAGATATACTTCTAATAATAATACTATATTTTTGTACACAGCATACCATCAATTATTTAGCAGGTTTGCGAATAATTAACCTTACTCGTAAATTGTTTTGCCACATAGAGTAAGGAATCTGGGTTATTATTTCTATTACTACAATACTGTCACAATTAACTCACAGATTTATTAAAGTCACGATATAAAATATATTGCTATTAAAAAAAAAAAAAAATTATTTTATTTCAATTGGTGAAATGTATGACAAAAATGTTTTAAAATAAAAGTAACATATATATTTTTACTATAAAACATTTAAATTAATACGATTGTTTGTCCTTATTACAATTGGAGTAAACCTAACCTCTTTTGTTATATATATTAATATATAGTTATAAATGCCACAATATTGTGAATGGAGGGGAGTTTAAAAGACTACGTGTTTGTTTCTGAAGTAAAGGTTATCCCAGGATCCTCTCTGAGGACCAAATCCCTCAGATTGACAGGTTAACCCTGTTACGTGATATTCTCTACTACGTAAATAAGTTTAACCAATTACGTTCAATCGTTAACAGTATCTCTTAGCTTGATTTTTAATTCTTACAACATCTTTTCGTCTTTTAGTGTAGTCGTAACTAAATAAAACGTTACTATAAAAGGTGAGAAATAACTAAATTAATATAGGTTTTATAATGTTCATCATACAGTTTAATTGTCTTTATACATTTATTTTGACAACTAGTTATTAACAATACAGTATTATATTGAGGTTTTTTCCATCTCAATCATCCATTAATAAATATTATGGCTTGTATGTTATAATTTGTGTTGTAATTAATTCTAGTCAAGCTACAAGGTAATTAGGAAACTAGCTGTGGAAAGGATATTAGAGTCAAGTACCACAAATGATCTACTTTGTGAAGCGGTAAAGTGTAGTTGACGCCATCTTAGGTTTGTGTTGGTTTTGTCTTGCGGAAGGTGGTAATTAAGTCTTTGACTTTGATTCAGTTTGTCTGATTTCAGTCTATTCTAGACCATTTAAAATATTGTTACTACTTTAAAATAAAATATTAAATTTGTTTATAATTTATTCAGTATTATTATTCATTACTAAGACAACTATTGTGAATATATGTGCGAATATGAGGGGAGAATGAGTGTGATGAGTGTAATCATTGTTACTAACTAAGGTAGACTGCTTCCCAGTAAGACCTATTTACTAACAGTCCAATATCCAGGGCAGCTAAGGGACCTACAGCTTTACGTGGAATCCGAACTACATAGTGTTGATCTGATTAATAAACTATACACTTTTATTCCAGTTAAAAACTAGTTCTTTAAGGAAAATTAGAAGGAAAGTAGTGTTAGAAACAATCAATATGATTTAATACATTTATAAAATTACTTATATTTAAAATATAAAGTGTATTTCCTATATATTTATTAGCATATCCATTCTAATATAAATGAGCTTTATTTGCATAAAACATAAAAGTGTCATATGCACCTCATGTTTTTGACCTCATATACACAACCGTATACTCTGAGGATTTTTTGTAGTACCAACTGAGCATTTTGTTAAAACTACTACATTAGGATATATTGTACGTATAAAATATGACTGACCGCAGCATTTCAAAACTATAAAACATTCCAGGGTGAAAGTTTTTTTCGTTACTTGGAATTATTATGTAGGTAATATGAGGGGATATTGAAAATAATTAGTAGTTGTTGACATATATGTTTTTATTCACAAAAATCTAGTTAAATGTTGTAGAAAAATACAATTTTTAGGGGAAAAAGAAAATTTTATCAATCTCAATGTACGTGTATGGGCGGGCGGATGGGTCAATCTCAATGTACGTGAATCTTTTGTGAATCCCTCTGGTCTGAGGAAGGTGAGCGTGGTTCACTGAAATCGATCACTGTGCATTTTGTATTTGTATTGTAATACATTTGTGTTGTGTGACGTTCACTCGTCTCGTAATTATCAGCTGTTATGGGGTACAGTATGTTTGTTCTTGTTAAGTCCCATATAAATGATACGTAATGCAGTTTAATCCAATAGTACTGGCTAATAACTAGGATATTTACTAGCACAAATATTCATATTACTTGATGTATATATTTGTAAGTAATATAATAAAGGCAATGACTGTCTTACTCGAAATAAAAACAAGGGGTTTCAGGCACAACTTCACTGATTTGCGCTCTCTAAAAGTAGACTTACATATATTTTGACACTATTTATCTTTGTCATCAAGGGAAAGAAACAAATTTCACAAATAAAATGTCAATACTCATAGTTGTTCGTCATGGGGCAAGGATGCAGTAACCTTAATTTTCAATTAGTTTAAAAACAATTACCTTACTTTGCGCACACTAAGTGTATACTTCCTGTTAAACTTGTTTATATTTTCAGTAAAAATACGAGTAGCTTATTTCAAATCAGTCACATCACATTTATTCTACTGGATACTTGCACTTGGTTACTCTATACGTTGCGATTATACTAAATTATGTGTACAATCATACCTTTCATATTGCTAGGTAAGTGAACTATAGGCAACTTAGGTATTGTCCGTGATCAACTAAGTAACTCCACATGATCGCCTTGGGTAGCTCCCGTGATCAACTTAAACAGCCTCCTGTGAACATTTTGGGAATTTCCCCATGATTAAGTTGGGTAGTCACCCTTGATCAACCTGCGAAGCCTACAGTTATCAACGTGGGTAGCCAACCATGATTTACTTAGTAGCTCCGAACAGTGGTTTGGTGGTAAAAACGCATTGATTAAATTAAAAACCCCTTAGTGAATCACAGTTGCTTACAGCTAGTTATGTATATTTATAAGCATTAGCATTTATATATCTTAGAACTTATAAGTATAGTTTACAAATTTAAAATTAATATTATTTAAATAAAACAAGTAAAGTTTTTTTTTAATGGACCTATAATAAAGTTTAACATCCGATCGTATATCTACACAGCCACTATTGGATAAATAAATGTTGACGCAATAAAAGCTTTTCACAGAATACCGGTTCAATCTCTCTGTGATTGTTTTTTGTCAGAGTAGATCGTTTATCGCAGCTTTATTAAATTACTAGCAGACTGTCAGGAGCCAGTTTAACTCTGTCCATAGACTTTTTAAAACATCAAATTGTCGATGATATCGAGTTAAATTCGTATTTTTTTTAACTACAGTTGTTTATTTTGCGTGAATTATTTTCCTGTGTTTTGTATCATTATTTTTCCAATAAAATATTTTTAATTGTTTTCTTGTTATGAATTAGTCCAATGGGGATAATTTAGCTCATTAGTGCGTTATTAAAAGGCTTATCAAGTTTAAATTATTAAAATATGATACGTTTCCTATGTTGATTATATTCAAAAGATTCTTTTGAATAAAGGTTTAGGTGTATTCCATTTTGCACCAATTTCCCTGAAATAACTATAAATCTGCTAAATAGTATTACTCTGATATTTTAAAAGTATCGAGTTATTGCCTTCTTATTCTGCCGGTTAAGCAAGTAGCTTTTCATATGCATATCGCCAAGTATCAAAATATTATGCACAATTTTTGCTTAACTTAAGGATAAAGGTTAATTGTTTTATGAGCTTTGTTTATCCTAACTTCGTGCACTTAGTATTCTACAAAGTCCTAACATACTTACGAGCCTACCAAATACTTTTGATTTATATTTTTAGTCGATTACGTAGATCCAATATACATATCGGTACTCCTCCCCATCTCCTCAACACATACAACTGGTACATTAACGCCTATGTATTTGAACTCATATACATTTTTGAGTGAATTTTGGGATTCAAAGAATTCGGATTAGAAATAATATGATTCAGAGATTATATATTTAACAGTACAAGTAAACGTCACACAACACAAATTTATTACAATATAAGCACAAAATGCACAAATATATTACAATACAAGTACAAAATGGACAAATATTATAGGGATCGATTTCGGTGAACCACGCTCACCTTCCACAGACCAGAGGGATTCACAAAATATTTTAATATATTTGTGCATTTTGTGCTTATATTGTAATACATTTGTGTTTTGTGACGTTTACTTGTACTGTATACTTACCAAGACGTATTATGTTAATTAAAAAATTTTTTATATATTTAATGCTTGAAATACAAACAATACAGAATAAACATTTGTATTAATCATTAAAACTGATATTTAATTTTAGACTTTTGCCAGTTATTATCAAAGTCGTTATATATTCATGTAATTTTTATGGAATTTATAAAAATTCAGACCAAATAATTTCTCAAATATATTTTTAATCAAATAGTTATTTTCTAACAATTATAGTAGGGTAGCAATTTAAAAAGTAAAGTTACAATTTGTGGGTGGTAAAAGAGAGTTTGGTTTTCACCTCATGAATTTTATGTAAGAAAATTACCTGAGTTAGGCCATTGACAGCTTGTACTTTACATTCACGACCAGTGATCATATATGCTATGTATCGAACATCTCATTTTATGGTTAAGACAGGAATAGTTTCTTAATATTAAGGGGATTTTATAAAATAATAATATCCCTTTAATAAAGCAAATTTGTACACCATATAAAAATATGTTTTAGCTAAAACTCATAAGGACGTATTTATATTTTTAATTTTTGAAAGCTTTCTTCTACTGTGGGATTCATAACAACCTGTGAGCCTATGTTACTTGTTAATGATTTTGGCTAACCTTTCCTGTGTTGTGTGATATGATTCCTGATTCTATTCAAGATAATATAATTAATATGGATAGTTCATATGGTAAAGGTCATTATTTAAATTATATTGGAGCAGTTTACAATTCTTATATCAATTAATTAAAAATAATAAACTGAACATTTTGTTAAACTGTCTATACATCTGATGAATAGTAAAACACGCATTAAAAGAAGAATAAAAATAATATAGAAAATAGAAAGGAGACGAAATGGAAGAACATTAACCCACATTATAACTAGGAGACACCCCTGCACTAAATATGAATGCAAAACTATGCATATAATAAATTGAATCTTTAAACGAGAACTTGTTATGTTTAATAGATTATTTCATTACTATATATCATTTTAAAATGTATGTCATATTTACTTAGCTTACTTTTTTCCAAGTATATAAGGTAATTAATAAAATTAGAGAATGCTCATTATATTGCTTAAAATCATGATATTTTTGTAGCTATATTTTTATGTTAGTAATGTTTAGCTCTAAACAAAGCCACACCTGTAAGTTATATGTATTATCCATGTATAATCTAAATTATATATATTAATTTTACATGCTGAAACAAGTACTTCATAAATAGACTCAATCAAAGTTTCTGAAATTTACAACCATGCACAATATAATCCTTATCTTCCCTAATAAATACAGTTTTAATACTATGTTTGTAGTTTTAATTTAAACGATTAATCAATAATCTATTAATACAAATAAATAAAAATATGAAAAAATATATTAAAAATAACGTACTTTTAGGTTAATGGTTTAAAATAAGTAAACAATGGGTTTACCTTTAAAGCCGTCGATTAATCAGAGATTATCTGTGGAGTTGCTATATACTGGCTTAAGTTATATTTTCCTCCATACAAAAAATAGAAACATACCAAAAAATTTGTCGACTAGTTTGTACATATTTAAAGATATTAGTGTTACGAGTAGCAATATCCTGGAACACATGTGCCATTGGTATTTTTATTTGTAAGAATATGATTTACTGTAGTTGTGTTATTGTCAACGAAGTGATTACATATATAGCTTTGGACTAATTAGATTTTACACTTCACATGCAATACTAATGAGTGTATTTATCTAGATTACTCCAGCCACTGCCGTCAAATACGATTAATGGTACATTGAAATATTCATAACGAAGTTTCAATTTATTATTTATAAAATATAATTCTTCTATCAGTATACTACGGTAGTATAACGTAGAATAATAGTAAAGTACTAAATTCAAATGATACATTATCCTTATTCGTTGCTGGTTGTAAAAATGAGTTGTTGAGACATTAGGCTCCTGTAGATTAAAATATGCTCTATTCTTACTTTAATCGTTAAACCTTGGGACCGTATTACCAACTTACATGTCCAAATTTTTAACTGTTGTTTATAATAAAACTTTGTTCAAATAGTTTTTATTTTCATAAATCATACTTCAATTGCTATACACTTAAACTATAATTAATTTTTAGCCACCCTTTAATGCAAATTAGGCCATATTATTTTTACCTCCATCTCTATTTCAAGACTATAATTTCCAACCCATTTGTGGATGATGAAGGTATATTAATTATATTTGTGACAATATTTAATACATAAAATTATATTTGACATTTTAAATTGAACTGATACTAAGTATACTATTTAACAGTTATATAAATTGTACTTAAAAGATAAAATCCAATACATTTGCTTTTTCCTCCCTAACAAATAGTTACATAGATCTTCTTTTAGATTCTTTCTTCTCACCATGTTATTTAAATTGTAATTTTCAACCTTACGGGTGAGGTAGGCTCTTTTTATATATATAATAGTAGTAGGGATTTGCCATTCCTGGCCCAGTATTATCCACCCTACATTTTAGATTGATAATGCTTTGATGTGCTTAGATTGATAATTTCACAGTTTGCTCGGATTGATAATGTTTCATGGTTGATAATTTTATGTTTGCCGTTCCTGGCGCAGTGCTAGGCGTGAATTGAAAGTTGTGTTTTAGTTTTGGTGCGCGGTGAATGGGTTCGAGTGTCGCGCGGTGATTCCGGCCAGAACGCCGGTCGAGATTTCTGCAGTGGCATCGTTTCGCGGAGCGCTGTGTAGGCAGTCCCGGCGGTGCGGTGTTTGTGGAACATTATAAATGATTCGATCGCGGCACCCATTCCCCGCTGGGTTTTTTGACACGATAACATTCGCGCGGTTGTTTGCGTGAGATTTCGGTGGTGGATGCGGCTGCTCCGTCACTTGGCTGTCATCTTCCCTCGT
>JAQJVL010000834.1:0-350559 GCA_035578905.1 Stictocephala bisonia
GAATTGTGTTCTGTAGTATGTTCTGAACAATTTATCGCAGATTAGAAAAAGTTTGAAGAAATGTTTGAAATGAACATGATAATAGTAGTTATTTTTTTTTTATTTATTTTTTTTTTTTTTACTTAATTCATTATATTACTAACTGGTTTATTTCAAAATATAGTGGTGTAAAAAATATAATACGATAATATGGCCTTAGCACTAAATGTGTTGATGCATTTTTAACATTATACTATGAGTTTAATCTTCAGCTGTTTAACAAAAACAAATGAAATGAACACGTTTGAAATAGGCTCAGTAATATCATTGGGTATTTATACTAATAAATAAATAGCAACGCAAGTAATGTAAGTGAAATACAGACGTTATACAGTTAATCTACTATTATTTGTAGTCAACAATCACACGCCAATGTTAATGGCCGATGTGTATCGAGCGCAGCGGTTGGCACTAGAAGCGTGCAGGGGTGTCCCTTAGTATACTGTTAAACTGTCAACAATAACCTTTCCTCATAACCTACTAGAGAGTAATTACTGTTTAGAAGCACAATTTCCATGCTATGTCTATCATAAAATAAAATCAACCATGTCAGGTTTATCCAAATAATTTATTTAGCAATTTATTCTGTTTCATCCACTTTTGTTTGAATGACCTGTTGTTTGTAATTGACATTGTATATAATACATAACTGCCAACCAAGATTAGATAAAATATGAGAGCCTCTTTTTGAGCATTTAAGAGAAATTGGTAATTCTGTTTATTTTTATTTTGTTCCATGTTTGATTTTACAAATCAGTACTTATGAAGTGTATTACCTAGCTTTTATTTGCCAACTAAGAATGGAAGTAATTGTTTCGCTTTTGTAATAGATTATTTTAATGACATGTTTAGTATATTTACGTAAAATAATGTTATGAAAAACGGCTTAGTAAAATAATGTTATGAAAAACGGCTTAATTTGGACTAAGTTTAACAAAAATCCATAGTACTCCCTCTAAATAGTTGGGAAAACACTTCCCTCAATAAAATGCAGAATATTTAACATTGGAACAAACTATAAAACAAGCATAGTTTTATATAATTTTCCCTATATTCTTCATACCTTTATCATTTACATTTTTTAGTAAGAACTGGCGTGTAATTTATTTACTATTTGATAGATAGGATATAAATGTATTTCGGTTTAAGACAAATCCACTCTTTCCTAAAAAAAATTGTAATAGGACAATAACCCTAACAGTGATAAGTTTTACGAGATATTTATAGTATAAAAAATTTAACAGCCAAATAATGAGAAGGCTTTAAGTAACTATTAATTTTTGCCACATTCACCCTAATGTATTTAAAATTTATTAATAAATTAGTTGTAAATATAGAAAACATATGATGACAACTATACTTTCATACCAATAAGGAAAGGTAATAGAAAAAGGGTTAGTTAGTCTTAGTGAAAAATTAATAGTCTTATGCAACTCTGATATGACAGAATACAGAATTATTTTACTGAGCAGAACATTATAAGTAATTTGCTAACATTTTATGTAATGAAAAATACGTATTTTTTCAAACTTCAAAAAACAAATTCTGCAAAATAAAAGTTTCAGTTTCAGTAAACTCTCATAACGAAGTAACAAGACACTCCAGACAAGAGTCGTGAAAGGAGAATGCCCCGGAGGCGAAGCATGATAAGAGGTGTCTTTACTTCATCCCCTACTTTTCCCAGAATCCTCTAGTAGTCCGTCTTGTTAAAAAATGTTGTTTAGGAATGTTTATTCGTATATGTAGTAATGGAGAATCTACTCACTGGATCTAATACAACTTCTTTCTTTTTGAATGGGTACTTATGAAATGTTATGATATATAAAAACTAGTAATTAATGAGTAGGCTAAATATATAAATTATTCATACTGATTAAAAAAACTTATTGGTCTGTATTTATCTTATGTACGGTATTTTTAGAAAGATTTTTTTCAAATTCAAATAAAAAGTTCGTTTATTATTTTCTTGATAGTTAAATTTCCATTACAGCTTTAAATTAATATCTTTAGCAAAATTACTATTTGAGAATTAAACTAAATTAAATTACATAAATAAATAAATAACAACAGAAGATTTAAAAAAAAAAGTAACAAAGAATAATAATAACTAAAGCTTCCTGTAACGACCGCGTCTATTTATTTAATTTTTTTATTTATTCATTCATAAGACGCCGATCGTCAAGATATGGGTGAATATGGATTTCGAATGAGTGTGATGAGTGTAGATGAGCAAATGTAGTCATTGTTACAAACTAAGGCCGACTATTCCTTAAACAATGTCATTAATTAATAGCCCAATGACAAATGAACAGCCGGTTATTATCAGCTGATCCTTCTCAAAATATATTGACTATGATTGGGATCGAACTGAGAACCTTTAGCACATGAAGTTGGGATTGAACCAACTACGCTACCGACCAATTAGCGTCAAGGTGTTATCTACAATATTTAGATATTTTGAGTATCAGAGATATCACTGAGGGTGTCACATCAAGCATAGGTGAAATGTTTGGTGATTATTGTTGATAACACCTTGATGTGGTCGTTACCGGAAGCTTTAGTTATTAGTAATGACACCGGCCGCTTAAGCCTACGAAATAAAATAAACACTAATAACTTCAATAGTATAAATATAGTCAATAAATAAATCAAATACTCTCACAGATTAGTAACGTATTACTAGTCATAAATAATGGGAAAACAAACGACACTTATATAGTCTGTTTACCAAATTAATTTAAATTAAAAAATAAATCTGATAATAGTGGTTAAAAATGGCTTCTTATGCGTTTAAGTAATTTTTAATTCAACTAAAGGTTTCTAGGTATTTTTAGCTCTTTTTAGGTTTTCTTATTGATCACCACTGGTATGTGGTAGTTTCATTATCATAATCAAAACTCAATTGTATAATGTACAATCAATCGAAATTTCTTTATCACAAACATTTTCAAACTATAGTAAATCAATAAAAAATAGTAATATTATAACAATAAATATTTAATAAAAAACTTAAAATCTACAAATAAATTATAAAAAACTATAACTATACTTTATGTATTTAAATATATATATTTCACTATGATAACTTTTTTAGTTTATTATACTTAACTGTGTACTGAAATAGTACCCAGTCTGTAAGTACCACGATATCAATATTTAATAGAGAATTTAAACTTAGAAGAGTACAAAGTACAGTTGTAGGGACGAGAAGATATGGATTTTCGGATATTTGTATTCAGAGAGTAATGGAGATAGTGAAATGGTAGTACTTAAAAGTCCTAAATACTTAAATTTTCAGAAAAAAGAACTTCAAGAAAATATAATTAACATGCAAAACAATTTCATGGGACACGATTTAAAAGCATATATTTTTGTGATGGTGGAAGGTAAGAGGAAATAAGGACGAAAATTATCTTGGTTTTTGAATGTAAGTGTTTTATGGATAAAAAATATTGTATTTATCTCGATATGATTATTTAACGTGTCCTAGTTACTGTAATTTGTTCATTAAATTAGTAAAATTACTAGTAAATGGTAAATAGCGTCAAATTAATGTTATTTTTTAAGCTGTACATTTTTACAAAGAATTATAAAAAATCGTTCTCCGTAAATAATGTATTACGTAATTATTATGTTTAATTATATTATATATAATATTAAATTATTTAATTAATTGATATAAATGCAGAAGACATAACATAAGCAATTATGCAAACACAGTTATAGTTTAATTTGACTAATTGTTACAATGGGGGGGACATTGTGTGATTCCACAAACCGACCTCTCTGACACGTGCTAGCTGCAGGGTCATTGGTGGTAGCGAGGGTTGGGAGGGGGGTTAGAGCCATGACACAGTAAACACCTTGAGTTCCAGATTTATATTTCTCTTTGCTTGGATTTTTTTTGAGGCCCGGTTCCTTCAAGGGTCGAGTTTATTTAATAACGAGAAAATGTCAACGACTATAATCAATGTAATCGCAGCACATATTTTGTCTAGAGTGTTTTCGTTTTGTTACATTCGATTGTATAGTTAATTGACAATGCAATCATTGTGATTATGAAAATATAAATCTAATCAAAGGGGACCGTTCACAAAATGTTACTCTTTTTTTAAATCCATTTAATGACAATGCTTATTTCAAGTTAAACAATCAACACGCTCAGTTCCATATGTTTTAAGTCTATATACATCAATGCAGGAAACAATGCCTTGTTTTGTTGTATTAAAAAGCATAGGTATACGTCACGCCCTTATGTTTTGTTTTTAATTACAAAAGCCAATGAATATAACCAAGACTATATCAAATTTTTAACTACGGATACAATTTCCTCGACTTATTTTTGGCTTTGTATGTTCCATTGAATGTAATTTATATGAAGTTGTACGAATCTTCTTCCAATTTAAGAGAACTAAACACAAGATTTTACTCTTTTCTTAAATCCGTACAATGGCATTACTAACTTTAAGCAAAACAAAGTACCTGTAATTTCAAAACACTCAAGTTTAAATGTAAATGTACAGTATACACATAAAAGCAGGCGTTATTGTATTGTATTATATTTCTTAACTTTGCAGCAAAAGGATAGTGTAACATTTGTCTTGTTTGGAGATATTATGTCTTAAAAACATGAATATATGTTACCTTCTTATTTTTTCGATATTTTAAAGTGTATGCTCAACAGATATTATATCTCAATGATGATTTAAAGTGATCAACTATTTTTTTTGTCATTCAAAATATTAAAATGTAATTTTATATCAAAGCTATGTAAGAAAATATATTTTTGTCTTTCAAATACTACCATATTGGCAATTGACCTATATAATTAATGTAGATGTGAATCTAAGGTATAAATATTTTCTGTAGCTAATTTTAATAATATACATATTTTTGTTTGTAGGTAAGAAAGGAGGTTACCTGTGAAGTAGCTATGTGGTAGGTAGTAATTTTATACCTAAGCTAATTCCTTATCGAAATGATTTTATAAAAATAAGTTCGAAAAGTATAATAATCTAGTTACATTTTGCGTTATAGCACCAGTAATAAAATATTTTACTTACTATTTAAAATCTACTTGTACAAATAAAACAAACATGCACAATTATAAATGTGCTGTGTATTAATGAGTACAATACATTTTATTAATACAGTATACTAAGAAGCAAATGGTTTAAATCTAAGCAATTCAATATTACTATAATTACCTTCCCTTCGGTTTACATCAGCAACATCATTATGATTATTGAAGATATATAAGTGTGGAGGGTATTGATTAATCATGATCATCCTGATTTATTTTGGAATTATATTCTATGATTTACTTTTGCTTTATTTTTAATATTTTTGTTACTTTTTACATATCTATGTATAGTTTGGTTATTATTTTAAATTACTGTAATCATACATCCAATAATGTTTTCAATATTTGTCAATATTGTTAATACAGGAAGGAATATGTTCTATCACCATCGTACATCACAACCGTAACAAACTTTCACCATCAATCTCTCGTTTTGCTCAACTTCAATAACAGTTTTAAATTTTAAAATATAATTTTGACAGATTGTATTAGTGTTGTAATTCCCATTTACTGTTTTGAATTGTATTCATTGTGGTATTGTTATTAGTAAATTATTCTTTTAAAACTTGAAAATAGCAACTTGAAAATGTGTATGTTATATTGATTTTGAAAATGTTATATTGATCTAATTTAAACTTTGTAAGTATGATTCGTTGGAATGTATTCAACCAATCGCTGGTTTGATGCCGTAATGGGCAGGGATTGTCCCACCGTCTCCCTAGTTTCTATGACAATTTTAAGTGAATGACAGTAGGAGAAGAGTAGTCACACTGTCTCTCTCTCTCTCTCTCTCTCTCTCTCACTTCCACCACTGAGTGCACCTCTCTTGCACAGGTACTTTCATTTGGTCGTAATCTAAGTTCCTTAATTATATGAATCACTTACAATTAATTATTCTAATCCTATATTCGTCTAATATAAAACTAAAAACAAATACTAAAACCTATATTTTTTTATTCGAGAGGGATTAAGATCTTGTGAAAACTAAAAGATGATTTGAAGCAGGATAGGTATAAGAAATCCTTCAAATGGCCATAAAGTATAAGGTCTGCCTGACAATTGCAGTATTTTCTAGACTAACGACTCTGCGCTGGAAATTCTGGAACTGGCAGCGACATCAAGTACTACTTACATTCCAGAAAGTTCACATCTCCAGCCAAAGTAGTGTTGGTCTCATTTTAGAAAATCTTTCCTATTGTATACTGTAATTATATTGTAAAACCGTTGTTTAGAAAAAAAGCTACATGATAAAAATATCATTAAGCCCTGATGGAAAATTATATGGAATCCGTTATGATGACTTATTTTTTATTTGTTTTAGAATATTAGTCAAAGTAACCTTTAAAATTAAACTTCAAAAATATCATTCTTTTACACATAAAAATCAGCTATAGTAAATAAAAGTGAGACATGTACTGTTATATAAATAGCCTCATCATAATCAAAATATCACAATTACTTAATAATAAAGTTTTTGAATACTTATTCATTTTACTTTTAATTAGCAGTAAAAATTAAATGTAACATTTGTTATAATAGCACGTGTAAAAACTTCGTATAAAATAAATTCAGTGTGTCCCTTCACTTTCTGTTGTTAAAATTTACATTGGTAAAACCACTTAGTATTCAATTTTTTAACTATTCCTAATTACGTTAGTCAGGTTAAGTATCAGGATTGTCGATTGGCTGAAAACCTGACCAATACGAATTGTTGCTGGTGACGTAGTGGGCGGGGCATGATTCTGTGCAGCTTGTATCTGACCTAAAATCTACCTTGTTTTCATGAGAATGTTTAAAGGGGATAACACAGTTTTTAAGGACTTTACGAGGTTCGGACTCCACGTGAAGCTGTAGGTCTACTATTATCTCTGGCGTTTGGACTGTTAATAAATCTCCTTTCTGAGCTTAGTCGAACTCAGTAACACGTCAACTTAGGTCATCCTACAATCAGGAATCTCAAATCCAAGTAATATAAATGTATTTTAATTACCTGCATTGTTTCATTTATAACCAGTAATTACATAAGTTATTAAATAATTAATTTAAAAGGAACAAAATCGTACAAGTTATTTGACGGTTTTTAAGAGATATGCACTTAAACTATTGAATACTTAAATTAATGAAAGTGTTCATATCATTTTATATTTAGGAAGAATGTGTAAGTAAAATATATCAATTACGTATGAGACGGCCATTTTGTGTTTGCTAAAAGTAAAATCTTACTAGAACCTTACACAATTTTACCAAACATTCTGTAATTAAAGTATGTAATACAGAGGCGTAATAGGCCAAAGAAGAATCTCAAAAGCAATAATATATAATAATAAGTTACAAAAGAATATTTTCTCATTTTCCTTCAATACATAACCATACAACAACATTACAAAGGACAAATACATTTCATCGTAGAATTAAACTAGTCTATCGTTATTTATGTCGGCACTGGTGGCGCAGTGCTGTAACCCAGCTACATGGGGACAAAGTGTTTGGGAGATTGTAGGCGATAGGTTGGATGCTCGGTCCTCATAATACCGACATGGCGTCCGCTTGATGGTTGCTATCGGCGTGGACACTACTAGAGAAGTCTGGGGTGTCCATGTTGGGTGGTAGTCATTGTGCAGATGTTGTGTGGTGGAGATAACTGACTATAAGGCTTGTCAATTAGCTGAAAATCAGACCAGCACTACGTGGTTCGGATTCCACGTAAAGCTGTAGGTCCCTTAATTGCCCTGGCTGTTGGGCTATTAATAAATTGCCCTTTCTGAGGAACAGTTGAACTCAGTTAGTAACCAGACTACACTCATCCTTACTCATCCTACACTCATATAATCATTCATATTCGCCTTAAAATACCAACAACGTTGTGTCGGCGTCTCATATGTAAGAATATGTAAGAATAAGAATTTACAATCGCTCAACACTGCGAAAATTACTATTATCATTTTTGGGTATGACTGTTTCCTTTTCAAAAGTGACCACATGCGGTCAGCAGGATACAAACATCCTGTGTGATGTAATTTAGTTGTTTTCAAACCCGCAGTCGATAGAAGTTCTCTACACACGTAACACACGATATGATGAGTAAAATACCAAGATGTGGGAAATTTTGGATATTTTAGAGTTATGCGTTTTAAAGCTATTTTTACACCATAGTTGAAGAATTTGGGTATCTCTGTACGTGTAAGACTGGGTGGGTGGATCCCAATCACTGTATGTATATGCATGGGTAAGTCTATCACTGATGTGTGTGGGCGGGTTATATATTATCCTTATTGAATACAATATGAATAACTAAATTGTTTGGCATCAATAAAGAGGTTAAATACTATTTATTCAAGAAACACTTCAAAGCAGAAAGTTAGTTGTAATTGAAACTTACCAAAATAAACTATACGTAGATGATAAAATTCATCGTAGACGATACTTCCAGTGTCGTAAAACTGTTCTTTAACTGCACAAAGGGAGATTGCCTTTAGCCAAGAAGACTCACATCTAAGTAACAAGACACTCCAGACAAGAGTCGTCAAAGAAGAAGGAGCCTGAGGGGAAACGCGACAAGGATCGTCTTCAATTATCCTTATCTCCTTCCCTTTACATTTTATGGCAGCCTACATATAAGTTCACCTCTATCAGCTTTGCCAGCGCTGAGAATCACAAACTATACAGTAATTTATACAGTACCTTCTTATACAGAGATTTACTTTTATCATCTCGAAAAAAATATATGCAAAACAGAAAACCCATTATATTTATAATACTCTTAATATTGTAAAATATGCTTAGAATTCACCAAATAATTAGTTATATATCTGGTATTTGATTTAGTTACTAGACATTGGATGATGTTTTGAAGTGACTCAATTGGTAGAATGGAGATGTTATTCTTCAGATAATTAAACCCGATCACGCTTTGCAGTAACTTCGTCTGTCAAGAACTATTAGAGAACTATTCATGTTAGTTGTTAAAAAAAATTATTGATTATTTACTTGATTTTATCTGAAATAAAGTAACTTGGTTGATGGTTGTAAGGAAAAACTTGTAAAATAAAACGGTTAATACACACGAAATAATCAGTAAACCTCTCAATATAATACAAATTATCCAATAAATTTATAATATTAAACATAACAAAATAAATTCACTTAACCATTATGTAATACACTAATTTTATGAAATTATATTTCTAAAACTTTTTATAGAGTCCATACTGAAACATTTTATAATATTTCGTAATAAATTTAATTTAATAATGTTGTAAAATTAGCTAAATCGTTTAAAACCATATCTCATTAAACAGCATGTGCACACTAAAACTTTTCATGAGTAATTTGTCTTTTTTACCATCAAATTCCCCAAGTAAACCACTTGGAGTCGATGAACGAGTGATCTGTCGTCATATCTTCGATCCTGGGTAGACTGGTACTTACCTGTAATGTTTACCTTGTACTCTGACTGATAAATCCCTAGATAAGATAAGAAGTCTATTGAGAATGGGTAGATTAAGCTTAATAAAGAGATCAGTCTCTCCTTTAAAAAAATGCATCAGTTATATTATATTCAGGTATATAGAATATATGTTATGAAAAAAGGTTCTGCACCAAACTCTAATGTTATGGATTTAAATGGAGAATTTTAAATAAATGTAACAATTGATACATGTCAAACCTGTTGGATTTTCATTGATAAATAAATACTGAACAAACAATTAATAAATAAATTTATATTTGTTTATTGGTTAATGAACATTAGAAAACTCATTTTCTAAATATTTACGTACAATTTCTGTCAGATTGGAAAATACTAAAATCTCCACAGTGCTTTCATTCTACTTGATGTTATTAAATAAACACAAAATATTATTTATTATAGTTATATGAATATTATAATTCTTGGATTAGTATAATATGGCAGTTTTAATTTTTTCAAAACTATTCTCTATTTTTTCTCAAATAAACACTTTTTTTGTAAAGAAAAACTTAAACACTATTAATAAAATCTTAATAAATAATTCAACAATGTTAAATCCTGTCAGGTACTCTGTTATGGCTGTAAGCTAGTAGTTAGTTAGTTGTAACTAAGTACTTCAAATACCTTTTACTGCAACAAACTTCAATTTAAAACCAATATTAAAATTGTAAGTTCCTAAATATATTTCAGATATAGATAATTAAACTAAAAACTCTCAACGATTAATCAAAGTTTTAGTTAGGTTTATAAAGTGTCGACAAAAAGATAAATATCACTCTACAAAACGGTGAATTGCGAGTGAAGGGCTGTAAATATGAGATTCGCGTGTCAGACAGGTGTTTATAGGGCGAGAAGAGCAAATATCATTAAAACCCCACCTTAATCCTTCTCTCTCAAAGTTTCTCGTGATTTTGGTCGTTCTTTGCTTCTAACATGAATCACATTCGTTATGTTTTAGATTTTACGATAGTTACTGTTTATAAAGCTTTGCGCTTCACAGTATTTTCATCACACAAACCACAAAGACATAAAAACAATTATAAATCCCAAACAGTTTTTCACATCTCTGTATTGTTCATAATATTATTTATCTGTACTTACTGAACTATTTTAATTTGCTATATTACCTTTATTTAGTTTTATTTATTTAGATAATTTTCCAATAAATGATTTATGTAACATTTTTATAGTTGTGAATAAGAAAAAATCATAAATTAATCGTGCTGATTTAAGATATTTCTCTCTTTAAAAACCTAAAAAGGAATTAATAATGAGTGCTCTGTAATTTGAATAAATTAATTTCATCGACTTTGATTAATAAGTTGAATTCTGATATCTAGTTCAAAGAAAGTGTTGAATATATTTAGTACAACTTATTTCGACGTGTCTTAAACTACTCTTAATGTTATATGAACCTTTGGATAATTGCTATACTGAAAAATTACCTTACATTGAACACTTCTTGAAATATGTATTTATATTAAATAAACAATGAGTTATGTATTTAAAGGTTAAATATTTTTTACTAGCTAGGTTGCAATAATTAAATTTAAGGTTTTTAATATTTTAATTTCTTAGTTACAATGAATTGAAATATATGTGTAAACAGACATAAATTATTTTCGATGTTGACATTCTTGTCAAAATTATCAGTTAAAATAATCAATTTTAATTAAACGTTTTAATAATTGAATATAAATAATTGGATTCATTTTTACATTAAAGTTATAGGAGTGTACTTTTTTATCAATCATATTAATTTAGAAAAGTTGTCAGGAAAACCTTTCAAAGTTGTAGGAACAAAAAGCAATTTAAAAGAGCAAACTTGTCAGAAATAAACTTTGGAATTGGAACATCATATATACTCGTATTCACATAATAAATATTTTAAGGTATAATTAAAAAATAAATAAAATTGCGATATGATTGAATTTGTTTGTTTAGATGTATTTCCGATGTACATAATCCAGTATGTGAACCAGGATATGTATGGTGAATAAGTTTTACTTAAAACTGAATATTCATATGACGTCACAACTGCGTGACTATATAAAATATTTATAACAAATTAAAAAAAACTATTTTCATGAATGATATCCCAATACAGAACTTAAATGTAAACGATATCCTAATGTCGAACTTAAATATAAACGATATCCCAATACAGAACTTAAATATAAACGATATATCAATGTCGAACTTAAATATAAACGATATCCCAATGTCGAACTTAAATAATTAGTCAGTCATACATTAAATTATAAATTATCTTATATATGAATAAATAATCTTATAAGTGTTATAGATAAAATTATAATACATCCTGATTCGTAGGCATAAACGGCCGTTATTATAAATGAAAACTAAAGCTTCCGGTAACAACCACGTCAAAGTGTTATTTACAACATTTACATAACCAAACTTTTCGTCCATTTTCTGTATTTGACATCCTCAGTGATGTCTCTGAAAGTTTATATCACAGTATAGGAGAAACGTTTAGTTATGTAAACTTTGTAAATAATACTTTGACGCGGTCGATACCTGGAAGCGCTAATATTTGTTGTATACAACACTTTGACTCAGTTGTTACCAGAAGCTCTAATATTTGTTGTAAATAACACTTTGACGCAGTCGTTACCGGAAGATCTAATATTTGTTGTGAATAAAACTTTGACGCGGTCATTACCGGAAGCTCTAATATTTGTTGTGAATAACACTTTGACGCAGTCGTTACCGGAAGATCTAATATTTGTTGTGAATAAAACTTTGACGCGGTCATTACCGGAAGCTCTAATATTTGTTGTAAATAACACTTTGACGCAGTCGTTACCGGAAGATCTAATATTTGTTGTGAATAAAACTTTGACGCGGTCATTACCGGAAGCTCTAATATTTGTTGTAAATAACACTTTGACGCAGTCGTTACCGGAAGATCTAATATTTGTTGTGAATAAAACTTTGACGCGGTCATTACCGGAAGCTCTAATATTTGTTGTGAATAACAATTTGACGCAGTCGTTACCGGAAGATCTAATATTTGTTGTGAATAAAACTTTGACGCGGTCATTACCGGAAGCTCTAATATTTGTTGTAAATAACACTTTGACGCAGTCGTTACCGGAAGATCTAATATTTGTTGTGAATAAAACTTTGACGCGGTCATTACCGGAAGCTCTAATATTTGTTGTGAATAACACTTTGACGCGGTCGTTACCGGAAACTCTAATATTTGTTGTGAATAACATTTTGACGCGGTGGTTACTGGAAGCTCTAATATTTGTTGGGAATAACACTTTGACGCGGTCGTTACCGGAAGATCTAATATTTGTTGTGAAAAACACTTTGACGCGGTCGTTACCGGAAGCTCTAATATTTGTGTAAATAACACTTTGACGCAGTTGTTACCGGAAGCTCTAATATTTGTTGTAAATAACACTTTGACGCGGTAGTTACCGGAAGCTCCAATATATGTTGAGAATAACACTTTGACGCGGTCGTTACCGGAAGCTCTAATATTTGTGTAAATAACACTTTGACGCAGTTGTTACCGGAAGCTCTAATATTTGTTGTAAATAACACTTTGACGCAGTCGTTACCGGAAGATCTAATATTTGTTGTGAATAAAACTTTGACGCGGTCATTACCGGAAGCTCTAATATTTGTTGTAAATAACACTTTGACGCAGTCGTTACCGGAAGATCTAATATTTGTTGTGAATAAAACTTTGACGCGGTCATTACCGGAAGCTCTAATATTTGTTGTGAATAACACTTTGACGCAGGTCGTTACCGGAAGCTCTAATATTTGTTGTGAATAACACTTTGACGCGGTGGTTACCTGGAAGCTCTAATATTTGTTGGGAATAACACTTTGACGCGGTCGTTACCGGAAGATCTAATATTTGTTGTGAAAAACACTTTGACGCAGGTCGTTACCGGAAGCTCTAATATTTGTTGTAAATAACACTTTGACGCAGTTGTTACCGGAAGCTCTAATATTTGTTGTAAATAACACTTTGACGCAGTTGTTACCGGAAGCTCTAATATTTGTTGTAAATAACACTTTGACGCGGTTGTTACCGGAAGGTCTAATATATGTTGTGAATAACACTTTGACGCAGTTGTTACCGGAAGCTCTAATATTTGTTGTAAATAACACTTTGACGTGGTCGTTACCGGAAGCTCTAATATTTGTTGTAAATAACACTTTGACGCGGTCGTTACTGGAAGCTCTAATATTTGTTGTGAATAACACTTTGACGCGGTCGTTACCGGAAACTCTAATATTTGTTGTGAATAACATTTTGACGCGGTGGTTACTGGAAGCTCTAATATTTGTTGGGAATAACACTTTGACGCGGTCGTTACCGGAAGATCTAATATTTGTTGTGAAAAACACTTTGACGCGGTCGTTACCGGAAGCTCTAATATTTGTGTAAATAACACTTTGACGCAGTTGTTACCGGAAGCTCTAATATTTGTTGTAAATAACACTTTGACGCGGTCGTTACCGGAAGCTCTAATATTTGTTGTAAATAACACTTTGACGCGGTCGTTACCGGAAGCTCTAATATTTGTGTAAATAACACTTTGACGCAGTTGTTACCGGAAGCTCTAATATTTGTTGTAAATAACACTTTGACGCGGTCGTTACCGGAAGCTCTAATATTTGTTGTAAATAATGATACAACAAATATTTACGAATGAACAAAATTAATGTATTATTAACTAATAAAATGTACGTCATGACATAATTATCAACTGCCTGCTTCATATGCACAAAGCAATTGAAATAAATAAAACAACTAAATAGGATCAAGTGGAAAAAGTTGTTCTTAGCAATAGATGTTGTTTACTACAATGTCCTACAGGATTTTACAGAAGTCATATTCACGGTTACCACCGTCAGCAACATTCACAAGTGTCTTGTTTGTGCTGATCCTCCGCAAACATTTACCAATTTCACAACACACCGTGTATTACGTTTCTTACATTTACATTTAAGAAAGGATGATTTGTTTAAGGTGCTAAACTTCTCAATTGATATGATTAATTTTTTTAATTGCTGCACATTATCTGTTGTATATACTTGATAGAATATATTTGGGTTTAGAATAAAAAACATGTTTGTAACACTCCCCTAAATGTATTTATAAATGGCTTTCGTATAAATAGAAATACGTCATTACTTCTTTTTTACATTCTAAACTGACCATGACCAAAAATGGTGAATGTGCTTTTTAAATAAATTTTGAGGGATATTACAATAATCAGTTTTATTCTCAAATTACTTAATATTTTTTCTTTTCGATTTTACCCGTCTTAGAACCAACAATAAATTTTATAAAACAGTAAAAACATGCCAATGCAATACATTTATAAGTATCAATATTATTTACGTCATAATTTAAATAATAATTGGAAGTTTTCCGTATATGTACTCCGGCAAGTATGGACCAATGGCAAGAGTATGAAAATATTTTTGTAGGTTAGTTTATAAGCATTATACTGTAAGTTATATAAATAAATATAGTTTTGATGGTCGTGATAATGGTTTATACACCTAAACAATCGAAAGAGCAGCGAAATGAAAGATCCAGGCTTTATAATGTGTGAAACTCCTCATTGTATGAGTTCGTGTGGTGACAGTGGCTTGATGTAAACGTTGCGCTGTATTACTTTGTAGTTTCCATTTCGTTAATTTTTCGTTAATTCCACAGTTTAATTACTAAACATTTTATATATATCTTTAACAGTCAAAGAAATTGACTTAAAGCAGTGGTATAGATATCTCTGAATAAAAACTATTTTCCAATTTTTATATGTCAATAAAATTATTACTATCTAATTTCAAGTGTTTTAAAGCACCTAAAATAGACCAATGCGTACTAAGTAACGATGGGAGGGTCAGCTATGAATTGTACATATTAAGTAATAAATTGGTACACTACCTGTCAAACGTAACCAATGTTGATGATATCTACGACAAGTTTCATAGTTATTATTTTCAGGTTATTTAAAATAAAGTTACTAACTTATATATGATGCCATATTTCAGGGACTAAGTAAAATTAATTTTCACTTCACTACTATGAGTTAAGCTGTTTTCGTTATGTGTTTACAACCTGCGAAACATCATATTTTCAACAGCTGTCTATTGTTTACTACCGAAAGTAACATTGTTTACATCCGAAAATTTTCCACAGTCAACAACACCTGTTTTTATTCCGTAGTGTAGTGAAAAGTATCGTTCAAAACTCGAGTGAAAGTGTTTTGTATGTTCTCGACCATTCGAAGTGCTCGACAAGTCTCACACTTCAAACATATGGTCTCGAACATGCAAAACCCCACTTTCCACTCTTGTTATGAAATATACTATTAACACTAAGTAACATTATTAAGCAAACATTTGACCATCAATTGAATACATTTTTTTACAATGTTTGTTGATACTAGGTTTTATAGTTACCACAATATCTACAATAAGTTCTGAACAGAACAATAAGTTCTGAAGCAATAAGTACAACATTTATTGCTACTGAACAAGTTTTCAGTAGCAATAAAGTGTTTCGACAATGATTGACTCTGTCTAATGCCCCATATTACAAAGTACTAGCTGAACATGCTTCTTGATTAGGAGGTAACGAAAACCCTTTGTTGTACTTAGGATATGGTCTATCAAAACAAATAAATATCCATTTCACTTGAAAGTCGACATTTCTTGAATAAAAGTATGTCCTTAAATGGCGACACAAGAGCAGTTACCAAAGTACTAGTTCTGTTTAAATATTGATTACTGTTATTATTATATAATATATATTTATCAGTAAACGAAAATTGTTTTTAAAACATTGCTGTGTTTAGCATGTTTTGGGGTTTTAAAAGTTCATTTGAGATTCGAAAATTGTATTTTGAAAGCCTTCGGCACTTCCTACTTTCTTATTTTTATTAAGATGAGTAATTTTTAGTTAAATTGGATTATTTTTTTAACGAAAAATACTAATGTCCCTAAAGTATTGTCGTATTCGGTTGGTATCGTTACCAATTCTTATGATTTAACACATTACATTGACGCATATAACGTCAAAAAATAAAGAAATCCTTTCATGCTCCCTAAAATACATATCTTTGGGTTGTTCAACTAATATTTACAAAGTTAAATAGAACCTTTAAAGTCACTTTTATAATGTTACTTTCTTGTAATAAGAGTTTATTTCATGATAACTAATGAAACGAAAGACAAAGATCGGTAGTTTTCAATCGTTTACCATTACAGTCTGAGGCTCGATTAGGGCACAAATTACGTGCTAAATTCAATCAAAACCGCCTCTTAACGTATTTAAAGCTCTTTTGAAAGCAACTTCGATATCAGAGATATTTTATCGGGCAGACAAGTTCTGGACACACCAGTTGGAGACCTTGTAATTGAACAACTGACATAGGTCCTGAAGTGAATAATTTGAATGAAAGGAATTGCGCCAATGAGTTCAGTTTTGTACGTTTGGATGAGTCTCTAAATGTAATGAGTGTTAAGTATGAATTACTGACAGTTGCAATACAATTTATGTTGTGCATTAAGTAAAACATTTTATTTTATGATACCCTTACATTCATGATTTTGTGAAAACGTTCAATATTTATGTAACTATTAAAGTACTAATACATTATAAAACATGTTTTGTAATATTTGTATTATAGGTTCTTACTCACGTCTCAATCAATAATAAATAGCACCAACTACACCCCTATTTCTATAACTTTCCCACGAACCATATTGTTTCTCCCACATGTTTATTCAATTCCTCCCTATTCCCTAACCTATAACCTCAAATCACATCCTTTTCCTCTTTCTCTCAGATGTTTCCCCTAAGTACGGACGTGGATTTTCCTGCCTTATTTTTTTTAACTCTTTGTTCATACAAAACTCATATACTCAAATTTACAGTCAATACAACCCATCCCATATACCATAGAATGGATTTGACTAATATTCGTTGTATAGTTTGTGAAAATAACATAATTTACAAAATGTTAACAAGAGTTGTTAACATATATCTTGTTAACTCTTGTTACACATAATAATCACTTACAACTCATGTATTCACGTTCTTTACGTTGTTCCATTTATACACTGGTTTATTTCATACACTTACTGGCAAGTTAAAGCTTAATGGCAAGCTAAGTCTGTGGTGTTTTAACTTTTATTACGTAAATTGTAACCTTTAATTATATCAATCGAAAAATATGACATATGTTCTTAATTAACTTTTAAAAGAAATGTTATTACTGTTTTTGACATCGTATTGATCCTATATATTCGAAAAATTGCAATAATCATCCTTCGAAACATTTTATTTCACTCTAAATAAACATATCAAATTATTTTAACTATTAAAATGATTGTAAATACAGTTCATACAGTTGTAGTTAAACACACATTACATCCATGCTTATTATTTTACCATAAAACTATAGTAATTGTAATCTATTGTAAGCAAATTGACAGCTCGCTGAGGGCTAACCACCAAGCAATTAACTAGTCACCCATGGAATAATTAATAACTACTCAGGATTATTTAGGCTCAAGGATGTAAATCAAATTATATTGGTTTATAATATCATATCTTATGTTGGCAACCGTGATTATAAATCTAAGTAATTTTAATTTTAAATTAAATTTTAAATCTGGGTCTCTTCAGGGCGATAGTTAATTATTTTGTAATGATATACATATAATAAAGGATTTTTCCGTTAATTTACTACCGCTTGATAAATATTATATTACTCTAAAGACTGTTCCCCAATCATTTTTACGTCGACTGTGGTATTCCTTATCTGCTAGGAGTCCGATATCGCTAGCCTTATCTTATCGCTCTCCAAGAACTTATACACGGAGAGTGCATTCGGTAGTAAGTCAATAATTGGATTTAACAGTTTGTGATCAACTTTAGTAGCAACCTAACCAAACCTATCCTAACCAGACCGTAATTGCGATAAAAAAGTAATGATAGTAAATTAATGAAAAAGGTCCATAGTAAATAATATGGCACATTTAAGTAGTTTTTAATGTTTCTATTACTTAAGCTGGAATTGTTTGTTATTAATGTTTTACATAAATACTAATAACAAATTTGTGAATAATATGTCATAAATAAATGTAAGTTTCTCTATATATATTCTCAGTATTACTAAATCTTTTGCCAACCTACACTATTTTTAATTCTAAGTGTGCACGTAATTCGTGGACGATTTCAGAAAATGTATGTTTTTTTATTTTTTATTTTAACACACCAACCCTAAACTTAATTTTATAAGCAGATTTGTTTTCATTTTTTGTGATACTTGAGGTCATATAGATCTTTTTTAGAGTGGGATTGATATTAATGGTTTTTAATATTAATATTTATATTGTCTCACTCTCAAAATTTTACACTTATTTTAAATACTTAAAAACATTTATTTTAGATTACTAACACTGTAGACTTTATAAATCAAATGCTAAAACCTCAAGGTAGACATCAATACATATTTATGTTTTTATTATTGTGGCCAGATACAAGAAGCAATAATAATATTGTCTCAATTAATTAAATGTTAAATAGTAGTTTAAATTAAACGTATTCCTAACGAATATTTCCAGTTTACTAAATCCTCACGTAGCAGAAGTGTTGTTATCGTGTTTACAATTTTATTCCGTGCTGGCAGATTGGAAGATCATGCAGCACGTTGTTTATGACATAACCTAAATGACATTAACTTTGCATACAACGCACCAGGAAACATTGTATTGACATTTTGGACCGCTGAACTAATTGGAAGTTAATAACCATATTTGCTTAATTAAGAGTTATTTATTTGTAATGTTATCGATTATTCATATTCATGGCAATACGTGGATAAATAGACAATAATAGTTTCAAGTTGGGGTTTAAACACAAAAAACGGATTTTACTTTTGTGAGAAAGTACTGGATGGGGTATAATTATGCATTTAAGAAATGGAAAGTCAGCAAGTCTGTTTGTTGTAGATATAAAATAAATTTAAATGCAGAAGGCAAAGCATTTATATACATAAAAAACCGAACCGTGCATACGATATATTTGTCATAAAATCTGTAGTAGCTATGACGAAATATTGTTAAATTAATTTTTCTTTGGTTGTTAAAACAAAACCGGGTTCAGATGTGGGGAAGGTCCATGTTTTTGAACCGAGGTGTCTTATGGAAAGGCATACTTTAGGAAAACCTCCGGGGTTCAGCTATGATATCGCATTGAAGTTAAATGAGAAGTAAGAGTATCTGTAATCAGTTAAATTAAATGATTCACTTTAAAATTTCAGTTTTAATTCAAATCCCTATAAAGTTCTGTAGTACAGCACGACAGTTAAAATGTCACAATCAGCTTGCAGCTTATTATTCAAAATGTTACTTTAACATAATTTTGAATGCTTTTAAATAATATAATAGTTAATACAAAGTTATTATTTATCAACTCATAATTTACTTTAATACATTTTCTCTGATCCATATTTCTATAGTTAGTTTATCTTCATATTTACTTTTTATAAATGGTTAAATACTCAAAGATAAGCTCATATTGGAACCTGGTTTACTTTGTTTATTGCCAATAAATCAAATTAATTATTATAGTTAGATTACAACTTTTAACAATATATTTTTTTAGCATAGGTTCTACATATACTTGTAACTAGAGTACGAGAAGTTATCCCACACACAGACCTATAAATCAAAAAACCAATATTCATTTGTTTAAACCTATCAATGCAGCTTGTAAATTATGAATAAAAGCAAATTTATTGGTTAAATAATTTGACTTATTACAAATACTCACTAATGAAAAAATAGTTAATGATACTGTGTAATTTATATTAAGAAACAATTCCAGAAGTATTGTTTCCCGTTAAATTGGATCTCCAGGAGGTTGCCTGGAGTGGCCTCAGACCCTCCATCCCCTCGGATATTCAATTACTGCTTCCAGAGGGTCCCTCGCCCTTCCAATATGCCTAATACTCAGGGCTCCTCTATAGAATAAAGTACAGTATATAGATTTGTTGCTTCTGACCCTAAATGAATCATACACATTTCCAGAATATTGGAATATTAATCAGCCTTTTTTCTCTGCTTTTATTTTCAGCAAATCACTTTTTATGTTATAATTCATTACTAAGACGTGGATCGTAAATATTTGTGTGATTACAAGGGTTAATGAATGTAGTTAAACGAATTTAGTCATTGTAAATAATTAAAGCGATTGTTACGTGGAGAGAGCCATTTATGAATAGCCATGAAAACTAGGGCACCTACAGTACAACATGGATTGGGAAACACGAAGTGTTGGTTAAGGTAAGTTGAGATAGTGGTTGAGTTAGCTGAAAATCAGTTTCCAGGTAACTGACTAGCCAGATACTACACAAAATTCGGATCTTGACTAACGCCGAGGGATGGCAACGATATATCGATATATTGGACATATCGATAAGTGAGTTCTGATATATCGATATATTAGTATCGATTTTTATATTTCGATAATATCGGCCATTTAGATATTTTGGTCCGATATATCGTGTCATTAAATATTGACTTTATTCTTCCTCCTCAAAACATTCATTGATATAAAAAAGTAAAGTTATACGTTTTTTTCCCGTGAGGTTAACGCACTTAAATGTAATTTATTGTAGACTAGACGGTGGAACGGGTAAATGAAGCTGTGTTGAGTTGGCAACGCTGACTCTAGTCACCTTACAAACTGTTATTACATTACTCTTTTATAAGTAACATAATAATGAAAGGTATAATTATTCTTATTTTGAAATTGTTCATTAAACCCTACAGATACTTGTTTCGTGTAGATAAATCTGTTCATTTTGACATTCAGTAGCTATTCTAAATAGTGACACCTAAACATTAAACTATTTTTGGACATGACATAAGAGTTAGTGCATAATTTTAAACAGATAAATCACAGTTCGATATATCGGTTACCCAATATATCGATATATTTCTTTCGATATTATTGTTAGATCGATATTTGGTTTGCGATATATCGGTAATTCGATTTATCGATGTCGAAAATATTTGCCATTCCTACTACTTCTCGACACGGACACCCCAAAATACACTACTAACGACCACGCGTATGGCAACCATTGAGCGGACGCCAAGTCGGTATTAAGAGGACCGAGCCTATAATCTCCTCAACACTGTGACCCCAAGGAACTGGGTTACAGCACTATGCCAATATATCCAAATTTGTACATAAAGTTGCTGTAACTTTAAAATTACAAAATTAAAATTTCCAATAATTCAGATTTGTTGTGCCCACATTTTCCATGCTAATGAAAGTTCTCCTCATATTATCTTCAATTACCGCTCCCTGAATTTTCCTAATCATTGTAAAACTACAAAACCGAAACTTAATTTTAATCTAACTTTAAACGTTACTGCTGTTAATTCATTGGGACAACACAGTCGTACCTCTTTTCCCAACCGGGAAACGGTCGTTAAAAACCCTCCCCCGTTTTCTTCCTTTAAATGCTTTCACTAAATTTATTGCCATTCGGGAGGTTTGTTTTACTTCTGGCAAAGTTTTCTTTTTCGCTAAGCCCTGCTAGCTTGTGTTATTCTTATCTCAGAGCGCGAACTAAACCTTTAAGGCTAACTTAATACCAAATAAATCCCTAAATGTGTTTTTGTACTTTATATTATTTTAAATGTAGATTGGAATGGTAATATTGATTTAATTTTAAAACATTAAATCATTAGGTTATTATAACCTATATATTACAATTCAAATATATTTTATAAATAGCTACTATATTTAAACTTGAAAACTAGTTTATTAAAACAAAACAATTAGCATCAGTTCTAAAAATTTCGACCGTTCTCCACAAATAACACATTTCTTACTAACCACTTTATAATAAATTAATGTTTTTATCAGATTTCATTATTTTAAATATGATTTTTCTTATTGTATTAGCCCCTTAAAGGATATATCATCTAAGAAATCCGCAATAAAAATGAATGTTAATGAATTTTTTATTTTATTTATTTTTTTTTAATGTCATTATAATGAGGTTATCATCACTCTATACTCTAAATCCAGTGAATTCGGTTCTCCGGTGTACTGTTAAATTTAAAATAAGTTCTAATTGACAACCCAATATTATGTCTTTATTTTGATAAGTATAATACTCCTTGTAAAATTCTATAATTTACTTGTTTTTGAGTTTTACTAACTTTGGAAATACCTAATAATTCATTTTTTAAATACTACAATTAGGACAAACTTGTATTTCGACTAGTCCGACCCATAAAAATGAATCAAGAAGCTGCAGTATCCTGCGACTATGTATGTATTTGTAAAGTTTTTGTATGCTGCTATTTTTCAGGACAGTATAAATTATATTCACAAAATATAGCAGAGAATTCTTTCACGTAGGGGTTCCTCCAAGTCCTGAATATAAGGGATTCGTCTTGGTTAGTTCTCCTACCTTCAATGTAGGAGGTCAGGGTTCAAATCCTGAGATGTTCCAACTAAATTTTTTATTTAAGGGTTTGGAACGTTGTCCCATAACAACGTTTTAATACTCCGTGCAAAATTCCACTGGTGTTGAAAGACAAAATAAAACAGTTAACTTCACAATAACTATGACGTTGCATTGTTGTTTACGTTATTGACATTCATAGTACTCGTAGTATGTCATAAGAAAACATACATTTAGAGTAATGGAACAATTATCTCACCCAAACACAAATTACTAATGATTTCTTTATTTTATTGCAAATTACTAATTTAGTCCTAGAATTTGGTTTTACTAAGTTAAAAACAAAATTTTCTATTATAATTGTAAATATAGTTATGATGTTATTTTCCTAAATTCGATTATCTTTATATTTTATCTTTTTATTATGTTATTTTATATATATATATATATATATATATATATATATATATATATATATATATATTTATATTCAACACATTTATATCGTAATAACTTGACCAATGTTATTACATATACCAAGATAAAAATTTCTCCGAAAATTATAAATTTTACTATATTTATCTACGTGTTTGCAAATTGTCATTCCACAGTATGTTGAATATTTTTACTATTCAATTATTAATAAAGTTAATGTATTAATGCATGTAACCTAGTTACTAAACAGTTAAAAGAAGTCTTATTTTACCAAGCTAAGTTATATTGAAGAAGCCCCCTCTAACACTTAATCTGGTGACTAACAGCTTACAGATGATTTCAGAACTACCGTCAGTGACGGGCAGGCGGGGTACGTGCAAGGACGGATCTCACCGGTCACACAAAGGAACAGCCTCGCTCCATGTTGCTTGACGTCGATATTTTGCGATAACGTCAGAACCCTCGCGTGAAGGCTATTGGTAACTATTAAGTAATTTTAAAGATTAGCTTCCCTATCAATGTTCATAGTTGGAGTAACTTATGAAGAAACTATGAATACGTTTATCAGTAATTAATTTATGTTTCAAACGGTTATGTTTAATACTCGGTCAGTTTTTTTACAATGTATAAAAATAAATCATTTATCTTCATATTGTCACCTGGATAACCTGGCCAGATTTTCCTTGATTATCCCTCGCAGTGGATACGTGATTCTTGGGGAGGGTTTGGGATCTTAGATTCTCGAATAATAATAACAAAGGGAGGGGGAGTTTACGACGTGACGCAGCAGGCTTAGAGGGAGGGTTTCAGACATATGTTGGCATTGTCCGGGCTTGGCATCGCCACGTTATTGTTAAGGCTGTTTCAGCCGAAATAAACTAGATAATTTAACAGGGTTATAAATGTCTGTTAAAAAAAATAAACAAAAAAGTCATTTCTTTGAAAAGTACAGTGTTTCAAGGTATTAGATTTTTTTTCTTTTTTTTAATCACTGAACAATTTGCGATCAATATATTTATTTTGATAATCAGCTGTCTTACGGGTATATGAAAGTGATAAAATTGTCAAAATAAATTGATGAAATAAATTCATCCTACATCCAAAATAATTTAAAACCCACCTTACCAAAACGCGATCCCTTAGGCCAGGATTTGAAGGAACAAATTAATATAAAAAAACATACTTATTCATGTAAACTTTTGTATTTAAGTATTTAAACTATCAGCTGTTAAAATATTTTTTATATATATATATTTTTTATTTATAAAGTATTTTTGAAACCTTAAGTCACTGTAT
The DNA here is from genome assembly GCA_035578905.1 of Stictocephala bisonia. NCBI lineage: Eukaryota > Metazoa > Arthropoda > Insecta > Hemiptera > Membracidae > Stictocephala > Stictocephala bisonia. Next base: position 24,827 of record JAQJVL010000834.1, read on the forward strand.
AAATGATGATGATCTTATGAGTTTGATATCGATTTTGTTAATAAATGTTTAACGATGCTAAGTGTTATTTATTCATACATAAAACGTATAAAGTTTAGTATTAGGCACACAAATACTATTATATTTACTTGCTTAGACTAATTAAAGAAGAAGTAAAAGCAGATGAAAACTATAAAATGTAAAAATAGAGCTTTCCAGCTTATATCATCTCAAAAACTGTAGACAGATAACGGGCAGTCAAATTATTTTTTATTCTAGTTATTATGAATTTTTTACCGTTACAAGCTATAGATTATTTCAGCACACAATTTATGAAGCCATTGAAAAAAAATGTTTCTTTACATACGCTTTCAAATAAATATTTGTGATTAATTATTCATTACATATAGTAAATTATGATTTAAAATTAGGGTCTTTTTTTAGAAGAGGACCCCACTCTTGAACAATTTTTTACATAGGTAGCTCCATGAATGGGAATTAAAAAAACATAATTGTGATTCAGTTAATGTTATAGATAAGAAAAAACACATTTAAACTTAACCTAACTTATCAAGAGCATACACTTATTTTTGCACTCTTAACTCTTCTAAAAAAGAGCATACACTTATTTTTGCACTCATAACTCTTCTAATAAAGAGCATACACTTATTTTTGCACTCCTAACTCTTCTAAAAAAGAGCATACACTTATTTTTGCACTCATAACTCTTCTAAAAAAGAGCATACACTTATTTTTGTACGTGTGGAGTTGCTTATTGTATGGAGTTTTATTTTTATTTTAAAACATTCCATGGAAGTTCCGAAGATAGTTGCTCAGTATGATAAAAATATACTGACGTATTTTTCATTTGTTTATTTATTTATTTTACCTCTAAAATGTTTAATTATTGTCACCGTTTTTACTTGAAGGACCCATATTTACGTAGTACGTCCCAAATTTTACTAAACTGATTCACCATTGGGACGGTCCTATCTACTACAATCACGTCTTTTGCATTTTTATTTGCATTCCGGTAAAATTCTACACCGGAATACCTCCTAATGAACTTACTCCCCTACTACCCTACACGAGTTCTATGGATACACACTAGGTTTACTGAACTTAGATTGTCTTCACTGCACGTGGAAATAGTTACTAACATCACCCTTTTATGTAATGATAATTCAGCCATCAAGCTGAAATAGTGTTTATATCAATGATAACTTTTTTTAGCTGAAAAACTAAATTTTATCAATTTAATTGTCTTAATTTTATTATTAACTTAGGCTGTCTATCTTTAAATTTCCAATTATACCATTACTGGTAAAAAAACACTAAAATCATAAACTAAACATTAAAGAAAATACTAAGAAAGATCCTAAAAAAGTATTTTAGGGTTATTATTTTAAAAGTATAATAGTTTTTAAATAGTCACTATAATGGGCCACATGTGAGTCGACTATTGTGGGTGTTAAACAAAATGCAATTTGACGTAACTGAAATTACCTAAATAACTAAAGTGACATAGAGTAGCAAAATTTTCAAGGTGGTAACAGACAGACATACATCACGTAAGTGAGAACTGTAATGTATGTATATGTGTTTGTGAATGTGCATACAGCCCCTGTCACCACACTAGATATAGTGTTTACTGGTCCATACTAATGACATGTATAGATAGAGTCATAACTCACCCAGAATAGTAGCATACGTTTCAATGCTATGTATCATTATTTATAACCACCAAGTGTACAACACAAGTTGGTGTACGTTGAACAAACGTGTTGTACACAAATCTAAATTTATCTAAAGTTATCAAATGCATAATTTTTAAGGTACAATAAGAAATCATCTAGCTTCGTAGGGTCACTAAGACATAACTTATGTCGGTTATACCTCAAATTGGATACGTCATTCTTAAAAACTATTAGCACCGAAAATAATCTGTATTTCATGAAATGTCATGTGTTATTAGTAGTTGTAGCACGTTTACACTTTAAGAACGCACGTTGGATACGTTTATGGGCGGACGATTGGATCACCACCACTGTACGTGTGTGGGTAGGCAGGTGGGTCAATATAACCGTATGTGTATGGGTGCCGGGTGTGGGGGGGTGTAATGTGTTCACTCTAAATAGTTGAATCAAATTCGTGCATTCATGCATTGCATTAGGCGTCCCGTGACAGGGCAGTGGGCGTCTGTTCTTCCTGGAACGAGGGGTGCTAGCGTATTATTTCTCATAACCAATTTGATAGGGTAACATTTTATTCAAGGTTATTCTTACTGTGTAATAATTGATTCAGAGGTGAAAATGGCGACAATGACTTATTTTACAGGCACCAACTGAATTACAGGTTTTTTATTTTTGTTGTTGTTTTGGTAATACTGAACAAATAACCATTGCTTCCTTTGAAACTTGTATTGTCGTCAGTTTAAAATAATTTAAGTGCAATAATTTCCTCGAGAACAAATGCCAAGTCCGCAAACTTGGTAATTTTTCCGTTTGTTCTTATGTTGACTGCAAGTCCAACGGAAAATGATCATTATCACCTTCAAATTTTTTAAATAACCTATGAAACACTACTCTTGTTTATAGGATGTACTGACCAGTATGTTGTAGGATAAGCTAAGTTATATTCAGTATTTTATATATATTAATAGAGTCCAGATTTCAAATAGTCAGCCTGCAGTAAGAACTTCAGAGTACAATTGCATAAAGAATTGCACAATATAAGCACACCTACTAATTCTATTTTGAAACACTGGAGTAAATATTGATCAAAATATCAAACGCGCGTCTAGAGTGAACGCACGACAGTCAACTCCGTAAATTCTTCCGCGTTTTGGAACGCAAAAACTGATCCTTTTATATCTAGCTTATTTAAACGTGTGATTTATTTTTAATACGTATAACACTTTAGTATATTTAAACTCATTTGACTTTCAATTAATGAGATGTAACTGTTATTTTCAGGTAATATGCTACTGATATGTTGGTTGATACATGCATAAAACGTAAGTTTATAAATAATTGTTTAATATGTTTTTATTAGTATTAAAGTATAAAGGTAGTTACAAGACCAAATGGGTAGTACATTTAGTAATAAAGATTTATTTTCTGTATTCAGTTTATTTTGAATTTAACAGCACTCTGCGATGATCACATGAACCATTACCATGTATTATTTCATTTAGTATATTTATATTTCGAGTATTTTAGAAATAAGAAAAACGTGTTTAAGTATGTTATTAGATTAATAAATATAGGTGTCTTTTAATCAATACAATTAAAAAATATTTTTATATAAATAATAAAAGCAGCATTAGCACTTAATTGGAACAAATGAGAATGATCCAATCTTCATTGAGAATGACCTTGATGGGGTCATTTTTTACTTCAATATAGTAACCCTATCATTTTGATTCAGTTAAACAATATTTTTAAATCAACGTTACTTTAAGACTAAAAAATATATTGTGAACATGATAAATGGTTCTTACGTAGCCTTCTGTTGAATACCATTTTTCACACTCAGGCTGTACATTGTACTGTACATTAGAGAGCACCTGTGAATAGTCGACACCTTTTACGTAATACCTTACTTTCAAGGTCATTCAATGTCAAATTCACTCCACGAAACATCACAGGTGGAGTCGTAGAAAAACAAAATCTCCTTTCTTGAATTGATGCAAAGGTTTGCCATATCCATGTATCCTACTTTACTTATTAAAAGTATAACATCACTTTACCTTAAAATAAAAAAAAATTATGGTAAAACTTATACAAAATGTATTTTTTTCGTTGAATAACCAATATTAATAGTGTTAAGTTAATTTCGTGTCTGCATATTAAATGACATTTAATTTGTTACATTTATTTTTTTAGAAATTTCCCCTTAAAAAAAGTTTATAAAATATATTTTAAGGTTTTTATAACGCACAGTTTAAAAAAACGTTTAATTCAACCAGCTGAAGTTATACAAATTTATTATACAATTAAAATGTCCACCATGTATATTTATTGCCTATTATTATTTTATCTTAATATTATAAACATAAAAACCAGTTTTATTCTTGTTAAATTGAGGATTTCAAACATTTCCACACTATATAACATGCTGATGAATAGAAGTAGCTAAAAATAACATTTACGGGCGGTGGTAATGCTTAATAAACAATTTTAAAAGCACGTTACATCCATTCGAATCCATTACTTTATGAGATAAGATTCAATGTTCAAATAAACTATTGTCACATTTTAAAGACCTTTTGTCTGTGTTTATGAGTGTGTGATAAAAAGCGCTTTGTGGTTACGGTAAGCCATCTATTATATTTTCTATATGGCTCATTTAATACCGTTTGCAGTTTTTATTTGAGAAATTCTGATTATGAGTTGCAATTTAAATTCCTGTATTCCTTTATAATTATTGTGCTTATTTTGGAGAAATAATGCTTTTAAAACTATACAAACAAACAATATAAGCTCCATCTTAAAAATAAACAACTTTTTATTGGGTTAGTGTTAATATTTGTATATGTATATATTATACTGTAACTAAATGTACTATAAATATTCATAACATTTTTATGTGTATATATTCTACTATAACAATATTTACTATACATATTCATGACATTTTTATATGTATATATTCAACTGTATCTACATGTACTATACATATTCATAACATTTTTATATTTACAATACGTTACATGCGTTATATATACCTCGAGGTGTTTACATTTGTTATTATATACTGGCCGTACAAATGTTCTATGTATTAAGATTTATGGTTGCCTAAACCTGCATTTAATATAAATTTCAACTGATTTCATATCAATATCAAAGTCAGTGTATGGGTGGGCGGGTGTATAAAAACCAAGTACTTATATGGGATGGTGGGTGGGTCAATACTACTGTACGTGTATCGGTATGTGGGAGGGCCATTATACCGTAAGCCTACCTGTATGGGTGGGTCAATACTTTTGTACTGTGTTAATTGAACTTTTTGTAATATTTAGTTTAGGAGCTAGGCAGACTTAATTATCTAGTATTTTCCAAATTGTTAAAATATCAAATACTGCCCCAAGATTATTTACGAAATGTTCCTGCATTAAGTGTATATACTTACCAGTATTACCAGTTTTTTTTATACAATTACCAGTAATTACCAAACAAAAACTGAGTGTAAAAAAGTATTCGATATACTTGAGGCCTGATTTTGGTTGTATATTAAATGCTCCTAAATATTACTAATATTCATAAATTATGTAAACTTTTGGCTTAAATTAGATTTATTTTTTTACTTTTTAAGAAAAATTTTATTTTTGTGTAGATAAACAATTGAAACTGCCAAAAAATAGTCAAAACCTGGATAAAAATATTAATAGATTTTTCGGATCTTTTCCGTTATACGTATACCACTATTTAAATATATTGAATAATACATTTTAACCATTGTTTGGTATAAGCAGTAACTGTTGATTTATTTAATTTTCAATATAACAAAATAGCACTCATCTTTGACGTCGTGTAAAAAATATATTATTTTTATTTGTATAAGTTACGAATAATTGAATAATAAGAATAATTTAAACCCCTTTTATAACGAACCTCTCATCATAAAAAAATTCCTTCTTTTTTCTTTATCTTGTATTCTACGTGATCAAAATGTCTACTACATATTGGTCGAGTGGTTTGAGGAGTTGCGACATTATAGCAGAGTTAGAGATAGCAATGGGTCGAATCCTGGCCTGGACTGTTACTTTTTATCAGTGTGTTCTCCTTGTACTGCCCTAGTTCTCCCCCACTCTGTCTGATAAGTTCCCCATAGGTTACTAGCGTAATGGGTAATAAGGGTTAAAAAGGAAGTAGGTTTCTTCTTAAGGGAAAAACAGGAGTATAAGATGTTTAAGTTCACGATGAGAAGTGTTTATCTTAAAAACCTAAGTATCGTGTTCCGTAGTTGATTAAACACCAGAAATCAATAACTAGAACATTTTCTATCAGACTGTAACAAAAAGAAAAAAAAAGATATCACTACGCATAACATTCTATGAATTGGAAATTGATTTATAACAATCTCATAAACAATCAGGTCTAAAAAGCACAATCTTCCAAAATAAATTATCACTCTTCTTTTGTTTACTTAATTTCATTAACTCCGTGTAGATTTCGACAGGATTTATCTGATGAAATCCGACGTTTAATCTTCTCTCTAAATAAACCTCCATTAACAAATTAATGTTATCTCTTTAACTTTACTTTTCAAGTTTTCGTAACTATCTGAATTGTTTAGAAAATAAAACCAGATAATCCGTTTTTTTGTTTTAAAATTTATTATCATGAAAACTTTTAACGTGTAAAATGTTTTTAACTATCAGGTTTCAAGTAGCTAAAAATATTAACTATCTGCAAGAATATACTAAGTATGATGGATTTTAAGTAAATTGTATAAAAATTTAGCCAAATTGAAAACCAGTTTAGGATTAAAATTCGAGTTAGTTTCAGAACAGTAATAAAAATACAATGATAAATTACAGTGTTCTTTTTTTACTTTAGCTGTATCTTTAATATTGCAAATCTGTCACTAACCTTTTCAGCTGTTAATTTCTTACGAAATAAACTTAGAAATGATACTGAACTTACAATTCAAAATACAGCGTAAAAGAAGTAAATGTACAGAAATAAGACTCAAAAGCAACATTTCGATCTTCGAAAAAAAATTTAATAAATAATTTTAATGTATACTAACTATAAATTCTTAAATACTAAACTATAGGCACAATTTTAAATCATGATGAACCGCATTTCTTAATAAATAATCACTTCTTCAATTGCTTAGTGACCGATTTTTTTTAACTTTGCAAAATCAAAATATTGCAGAGTTTTCATCAAGCATATGCAATGAAACCTACTAGCCTATATTCAGTTCATTAATTATGTCAGAAAAACGATTGTTGCTTAATCATGATATTGAAAATATATGTATATAATAATATTTGTTTAGAAATTGTTATTATAAATTTACGATTTTAATCAAAATGTATCACACAAATTAAAACGTAATTGCTTGCCAGTCAGTGTTCATTATTATTTGTGACATCGATTATATATAATAATGAAACTCTTAATTGGCATTAATGTTCATAAAATATGACGTGGCTTATAAAAATAATAGTTACATTAGGTGTTTACAAAAAAAAAAAAAAAAAAAAAAAAAAAAAAAAAAAAAAAAAACAAATTGCATTATTGTTACATATAACGTACTGTATTTTGGATGAGTAGTCAGATTTCATGAGATGGGTTATGACAGTGAATTAAATATTTATCGAGGTGCTGCAAATCTTTTGCTGAAAACCTGATCAGTTACAATGAATCACTGTAAACAATATAATTATTTTTGTAACTGGGAATCGAAATAAAAGGTGTTACTGTAGACGTAAATAATATCCTTAGTTACTGTAGAATTATTGTTTTACCGCAATCTGTTTACTGCATCATAAGCTATGTAATACATTGACACGTTCAAAGTGGTTAATTTTCTATTCGAAAACTTGTACGTTACTTTTGATCTTAATCTCAAATTTATAAGAAACAGTACTGATGGTGTTATTGAATGTTATAAAATCATATATACTTAGCCATTGTAAATATAAATAAATGTAATAAACTGATAATTATAAATAAGTAAATCAATAAAAAAATTTCAATTTTCTGACATCTTTAAGTCAATTACCACTTCACATTTAACAGAGTTCTTATGGGAATAAAGGAAACATAGTGACTTGTTCTGCAGACTTAAAAAATATTGTTCTTACTTAATTATTTAAAAGGCATTTTAATAAAAGCTAGATATAGTATCAAGTAACATATTTATTTAAAACAGTAGAAAAAAACGCTAATCCAAAGCTTTAAGCAAGCCTGCAAATAATGTCGCATCAGTATGCAAATGTATTCCCACCAGGAGCCGACTGTGGTTTTTACAGTTCAAGCAGGCATGTGGACCACACCTGCACTGTAGTGTTGAATGAAACAAACTGAATCTTGAGAAATTTCAGCTAAGTAGTTTCAAAATATTTAGGAGGAAAAAAGGAGGAAAATAAAAGCTAGGACCATTGAAATGTCTTTGATGATTAAATGTGAAGATACCGAATGAAGGTTTCTCGATGAAGGCAACGAAAAAAAATGTTTGATGCTACTTTTTTGGGAACTAACCAAAAAAGGTTAATAAATTAAATATACACTTAAATACAAGAAGAAAATTGAAAATATTGTTCACATCTTACATAAAAAAAATATGGGCTGACTAACGGTTCTATCCTATACTTTGCACATGATTAATTTTTTACAAAAAGAATAACAAACTGTCAGAAATGGTAAATATTTAGTGGCATATTATTATTGGTGATATTGAAAGTTAGCTCGATAAATATTTTTCACGTGATTTTCCTTAATGGTGATATATTTTATTAAGATTTAGAAGTACATGCTTAACTTGTTTTCAATTTTGCAGTGACACTGTATTGAAATATTTTATATTTTACTTGTTTGTCTTTGACAAAAGTTACCAAAGTTTTTTTGCCAAGGTCATCTTAAACTATTCAATAATCTCAATATATTAGGGGATTCATACGCAAAATTATAGAATAGGATGTATATTTATTTCACAACAAATATCATACCACTTTTTAGTTATTTACAACTTCATAGACTGAAAATACTAGCCAACTTATCCAGTACCTTCTTGTCAGTTGCACACACAACAATAGTCATTATCAGTTGCAAGGCCACATAAATGGCAGAGATAACTTTTGTGGCCACTTTGACAAGTGCTCTTCCGTTCCTATCATTACACATTACAACATCTTATCGTTACTCTTGTCACCAAGGACTGTCTTCGTCGACTACAAAATTAGACTAATTGTAGTTAAGAACGCATTTCTAACATCATAATACTCCCACAATATATATAAATATTTAATATACTTAAATATACTCTTGCACATCTACGAAACAAAAATCCTGTTAGTTATTTTTTTGTTTCTTAAGTTGACAATGTTCTTATTTTGAACATTAAATCAACATTGTCAACTGTGAGCGTCCTCATCAATGTGTAGCTTGCTAGTTGTGGTTAATTATCTTTACAGTACAAGTGAACGTCACACAACACAAATATAATATAAAGTACAAAATGCACAAATATACTACAATACAAGCACAAAATTCACAAACAAACTACAATACAAGTACAACATGCACAAATATAGTACAATATAAGTACAACATGCAACAAATATAGTACAATACGAGTACAAAATGCACAAATATACTACAATACCAGTACAAAATGCACAAATATTCTACAATATAAGTACAAAATTCACAAATATACTACAATACAACTACAAAATGCATATATATATATATATATATATATATTTATATATATATATATATATAAAACAATATAAGTACAAAATGCACAAATAATATGGTGTTTTGTTTCGGCAAGCCTCGAATGCCTGTTTTGTGATTATTCTGATACTTTTGTGAATCCCTCTGGTCAGAGGAAGGTACAAGTAGCAATAGTGTATCAATATACAAAAGATTGATACACTATTGATAGTGTACAATACTTATACTTGTATATTGTAATTTTCTTTTGTTGTAATATATTTGTGTTGCGTCGGCACTGGTGGCGCAGTGCTGTAACCCAGCTACATGGGGACAAAGTGTTTGGGAGATTGTAGGCGATAGGTTCCATGCTCGGTTCTCTTAATACCGACGTGGCGTCCGCTCAATGGTTGTCATCAACGTAGACACTACTAGAGAAGTCTGGAGTGTCCGGGTTGAATGGTAGTCAAGGTTCGGATGTTGTGTAGGGAAGAGAACTGAGTGTAGGACTTGTCAGTTAGCTGAAAATCAGACCAACACTACGTGGTTCGGATTCCACGTAAAGCTGTAGGTCCCATAGTTGCCCTGGCTATTGAGCTATTAATAAATAGTCCTTTCTGAGCTAAGTCGAACTCAGATAGTAACAATGACTACACTCGTTCATCTACACTCATCACACTCATTCACTCCTCATATTCGCCCATATCTCTACGATTGGCGTCTTAGAGATGAATAATGAATAATGAATGAATAATAACTTGTATTATATAAGTACCAATTCGTATTATGCTAAATAAACACTAATAATTTGTCTTCGTGCATGTGAAAAAATCTCTATGAATCTAGTGACATAATGCAATTGATACTCATGTGTTTATACATTTCAAGATTCATTCATAGGCAACACTTTCGATTGCATGTACAGACAACCATGTTACCCGACTTCTATGCAAAAGTCACATCTGGTGAAAGGTGCAAACGTAATTTAAATCGTGAAATGTGAAGACCTGACCCAGTCAGTGAGCCTCTGAAGCGATGGCTTGACCTTAAGACGTACGTGATGTTATCGGACTGATACAAATTTACATTGTTTCAGTGAAATATTGTGATGTTAAAAACGTTATAGCGTCTTACGTTTAAACATTTTCATAACACGTGTGGCAAACCTTTGATGATGTTAATTTTGTGAATTACTTATTTTATGTTCATAAAATTCTTGGGATAACCCTTAAAAGGTGTTTTTATGTTTAGGTCTACTTAACTAAGTAAAAATAAAATACTTTAATAAAACTTCATAAAATTTAAATAAAAGTCAAGAACCAAAATCTAATTACTGTAATCGGAAATAACACAGTTCCTACATTTCACAAAATGATTAAGACAAGTATTGAAAATTAATCTGTATTTTTAAGTTTTAAGTTTTTTTAAGTTTCAATTTTTAAGTTTTAATGGTTATTATGTAGTCTATGGGTAAATATCAGCCCATAGACTACATAATAAAGCACTATTAGTGCCAGTTATAAATCAAATTATAATTTATTTCACCATGAATGGAGTAAGATAGTGAATAGTAAATTTAATCACTATGATTGATAATTTAAACATTAGGTCTGTAGTAAAATGCTCAGTAATTTTCTGGAAAATGAAAAGGAATCTTAATTAATGTCAATATGTTTTACCTATGTAAAATACAACAATTTTACAAATCTGCACTGAAAGTGTACTCAAAATGACTCATTAATTAATAGTCACATGTTTTTACTAGGGAATATACTATTTCTATATAAAATGTAACTTTGAAAGCCAGTCTTAAAGAGGGGTCCTCTGCGTAGATATTACTTCATGGACTTTCCACCCCCAATGTGAATATAACACTAGATATCTTGAATTAAAGTCAGAGTCGTAATACGCTGTTTGTAAACTTTCTCTGCTTCCTAAGTCATCTCCACGCTACCTAAATCCCACCCTCGCAGCCAACACTATGAGTGAAGGGGTGGGGGTTACGCTGGGCTAAATCAATGTTGGCTTGAAAACATTAGTTACGCACAAGGCAATAAATTCACCCTGGTTGGTTGGAAAATAAGCATTTAGGGATATGAGTAGTTTTTTATCCGTACTAAAAAGAAATGGTTCAGCCAAAGTGGGATTTTGTCTGTGACCTATACCTCTTTCCAGTATAAAAACGCATTCGCAAGTCGGTCAATCCGCACAGGGCGACTGACACTTACAGCCATCGCACTTAACCTAGGAGGAAAAAAAATGACTTCATTCTATTAAGTAAGCTGTTTCTTTTATTTTCATTTGTCTTGGCAACAATAGAACGCTAATGGAATTATGGTCTGGGTTCTAGGCAGAGTTGGAGGGAAAGTATACTCTATCAGGAAAAAAAATATGTTTTCGAGACAGTTGTTATCTCTGTTTATCCCTCACTCACATAGTGAATCCTTAGACTATCCTTGAAGATACCAGTTATTTGGCACATTTATACAATCTCACATCCCTCATGACATCATAGAAGGGCGAGAGAACAGTCGGAGTGCTGTAAGAAAATGACAGTATTGTCCTTTTGATCTTAAGGAAATATCTTATTTCAGAGTCCCTTTTAATTAATGAGTAAAATGCTACTCATGACCTTAGAGTTATTTTTACAGAAGTATAAATGAGTTTTCAATTCTTCTTATATTTAAAAGAAAAGTTATGAATATTGTAAAATGTCCATTGAGTTTTTAAATTACTAATTTTAAACCTGCTAGTCCTTATACTACTAATATAAGATTTATAATATTTATTACATCACCTATTTGTATTGATAGGTCAGATGAATTTATTTATTCTGTAGATGCCATACTTTAGATTTTCAAAAAGAAAAAAAGTCGTTCTTTTATTAGAGAAAAAATTTTCTGTGATTCTTTATTTATTGTTGAGGTAATGTACATATTCCACTGTTGTTACTTGTATTAAACGCACGAAGGAAATCGTCATATCATATGCATCGTTAATTAAAGCTTTTTACCTTAGTTACTATGGTAACCATCTTAAAAATATTTACTTTGTTTATGAAAATTCACCCAGCTACTGAACATTGAATGTAGGTCTGAGTGATTCTAAGCGATTTTCATTGTTCAGAAGCACGTAAAATAACGTTTTAAATGATTACTTCTTCTTGGTATTGTTTTTCTTTACATTTGTTTATAACCCTATTACAGTTTTGTTCCTACTATGAAAAATGATACTTTTACTGTTTTATTGTATTACATATTGTATTACATATTACTGACACAAATAATGGACATTATGAAATAAAAAATCATAAGAGTTACGTAAGTTTTTAGTTTTATATAAGTGTTATTTAGGAGACTAGGGTATTAAAATACTAAAGTGTTATAAAACATGTATTGTAAAAAAGGTGGTGCTACTAATTTATCTCAAAAATGATGGTGGTCTGGTCCAGAAGGCCTAACAGGTCTACTCTTGAAACAGGTCGACTCTTGCAGTGAGTCATCCAAGGGCCGTGACAGTGACATGGTCCAGGAGGTAGTAGGCACAAAGAAAAAAACTCGGCCCTGCGGGCCTCGCCAGGGGGCAAGCCCCCTGGACCCCCGGATCTTTTTGCTTAGAGCCTACGGCTAAAATTCAAGAAACATGGAACATGCTTTAGCTGCGCTTTTTCTGTTTGCTGGCTCCTTTTTAATAATTTCTGCAAATGTATTTCTCCGAAAACAACGAATTTTAGATTTCATGTAAGGAATTACAAAAAATATAAACATATCTTAAAACACATTAACAACTTGACCAATAATGCTTTTACTACCGTGTTCGTATCTGAGACGCCTAATTTGCATAAACGGAAGTCTCGGAGAAATCAAACGTTCGGCAATACAGTCGAGGGTCGGTAAATAGGCAGGAAAGTCTGGGTAAACAAAACCGTTACTTCGTGATAACTGAGGGATTTTTCGGGATTGGTAAATCGATTGTTTACAAGTGGCACACAGCTTGAAGGTTGTTACATCTTCGTCGGGAAATTCAGCTCGTAATATGTCGTAACACTTGGGACCAACATTACTCAAGTCTTTTTTGAACCAAATTCGGTCACATACATCGCAAATATGGCCTAGTGGATTTTGTCGGAAACGAAGGTCAAATTCGTGGTCAGCTAAGGCGTAGTTAGTTTTCAATAATTTGTTAGGTACATTGTTATCTTCATCGGATTCGAGAGGTCTTTTCAGAGCCAGTTTCTTTAGTTTTAGACGTTGGCGATACTCTTTCATCCGTTCAGCAGCGGTTTTGGCAGCAGTTTTGATCGGTTTACACTCACCATTTTCGTTGGGTAGTGATTTTTCGGCAGCTTTACGCGCTTTATATTCCTTTTGACGTTGAGCACCAGTTTTGGGTTTCTTTGGTTCAGTTATTATTTCGGAGGTTGCGTTTCCGAATCCAGATGTAGATCTATCAGTAGAATGGCGAGTACATACACCTGACGATGTCGAAGGAGGGCAATCTGATCCAGGACACAACATCACCGGTGGACGGCTGGAGGTAGACTGATATGTAAATGAGGACTGGATTCTCTAATTAGGACTTAATTTTGTATATTTTTAACAAGAGTTGTCATGGAAACTAAAGATGTACTTTGATCAACGCTTGCAAATAAAATCATTATTGAAGTCAACACTGATATGTCATTGTGTTTTCATGGTTACGCGTCACCCTCCCGCGTAACGTTTTCAGACAGTTAGGTCAAGACTAAAGCATGTTCCATGCTAAAAAATCACTCGGTAGAAACAGAAAATATTGTACATAGTTACAATAATCACACGAAGCAAAGTAGACCAGTGGTAGAGGTAACCATCCCATCGACAGGTCAGTGAGCGAGTGAATTCAAGGACGTTCGGCACAGCGGAGGAATTCTCAATGTCAGTAGGTAACGGCCGATTTCTATAGTAGATTGTAGAAGCACCAAAATAAAAAACTGATCATTTCTTGAAGTTTTAAGTAATTATTTTTATAATACAACGTAACAATAAGATTATAAAATAAAATTTCGAATCAAAATCGATTTATAATATATATTAATTAGATTAAAAGGCCTAAGAGAGCACGAATATAAAGTGGTTGGATAAAAAATGGCTGTAACATTCACTATAACCATGAAAGTACTTAAAAAACCAAGAGTTACTGTAATTCTAGAACTGACTGTAAAAACTTACAGTGAAAGTGGTTAAAACAAAATAAAATTCGAATTATACTAAACAGAGGTAAAAAACAAGGCAAAAAGGCCTTAGGGGAACATTAAAGTGAGAGTGGTTGTAAACTCAAAGTCTCACTGTCGCACATTTAGAAGTAAAAGTAGAAAAAAGTTGAATCATGGAAGGCAACAGAATTACGTGCTTACTTACAAACATTTTTACTTAGTCTTATAAACCTTTTATGTCTCAGAAGTAATTTTGGATTAAAAGTTACTCGAGCTAAGTCTGACTCGAAAACCTTTATTGTGGAAGGGTTTCAAAGTGTGCATATTTTAAGACTCAGTAGATTAAAAGTCAGATACAAACAAGAAGTTTAACACTTCTGAGAAATCCCCGAGGTATTTTGCGGTGAGAATTGTTGAAAACGCTGAGTCTTTTAGTCACCTTTTAGAAAGCGCCATAAAAAATTAAATTTATAATAAAGCATGTACATTTCACTGTTGCTTTGTTTACTGTATTACTAGCGTAATAATCTACTCAGATAGTAGTGAATCAATACAACGAATTAAATATTTAATTCATTGTATTATAAACTTAATTCTGTCATTTTATTTCTTAGGAAAGTTATTATTTGGAAATGTCAATGTTGTTTAATATTTATGTTGAACTTCTTGTGGGTCATCCATTATTGGATGTGAGGGTTCACTGACCACCCTAAAATAATTATTTATTTGGTCCAGAAAGTATTTACAAAGTTGAACTCTCCCAACCTGAGATAATGAAAGAAATAAAAAAGCCGTCTAAATCATGACGTTAGTTGGAGTGTTTTTATTCTTTAAAACAACGTAACTTTTTGAAGGGTTGACATTATGAGATCGGATTTGCAGTATTCTGTTCTCTTAATATAGACCTTTAATTTGATGAACTACTCAAGCTATGGTCCAACTTAAGTTTTTTTGCTGGCTTCGGCTAATACTTCCTTTCTATAACTTCTCGTACCAGAAGATATGAATATTTCGTATCAGAACTCCTCGCCGGCTGTCGCTGTGATACGGCAGAAAACTTAAAGTTACTTCAAAAAGTATATATAGGTGTGATGTACCTAGTTTCATTGCTTCATCTGTAATCATTCGGAAAATATTAAGCCAGTGCGGGGCTTTATGTACACTCTGCATCAATCACAAAATATCTAACAATTGGTTTTGAGCTATGCTAAAGAAAATAAGATGACAAACAGGGCTTACAGTAGAGATCTGTTATATTGGGTGTATCAAGCCAATTTAACAACACATTTCCTCCAGCGTTACTACGTACAGATATAAAATCATCTTTACACAGGTTATTGTGCATGAGTGTAAAGCCTTCTTCCTTTGACGATTACTTAAGGCTTAGCTTCCACTACACGTTTATAATGTGATTAATTAGTGAGGTATTACTTCTCCAGGTATTAGAGACTGTTAACGTGGCGCTATCGGTGATAATACATAATATCTCTATATGTTCTCTTCAATATATAAATACAAGGTGGGAAAAATATGGAAACGCTTTCACACCTTTCAATGACTTCACTTGTAAAAGCGAAATCTTGTACATCATCATGGTTACAAAGAACATACTTTTTGACATCATTAGTGACATTTTATCTTTCAGGGCCCGCGAGGAGTTGAAGGAGAATCTTCAACGAAAGCAAATGTCGAGTTTGGTATCAAATGAAAGGTATATTCAATAGAAATTAATTGCCGCAAATCGGACTTCGACAAGCTTATCATTTCCAGAGTAGCGGTCATTTTAATTTCAAAGTAACTAATTTGAACAATATTTCTCCGCTGTATAACGGTTTTAAGTAAATTATTCTGATAAAATTTTTCCTTTATGGAACACAATTATTTAAAAGAATTATCGAATTATCTATAGAAAAAACCAACATTGTTGTCAAAGCGTCTCCATATTTCTTCCCACCCTGTATAGACCTACATAATTCTAATGTATTCATTTACTAATTTTTTCAATGTAGTTGGTATAGTAGTTTTGTAGAACATATTTAGACTCTACAAATAATATTGAATTGAAAATTAAGTCTTAATTTGTCTCTGTTTTTTCGATTTAGATTATTTTAAATTAGTGTAGAGTTGAATATAACAACAGAAACAATAAACATTGAAAGTTGGATATACTTAAAAATTAACTAATAGCAATTTATTAATAAATCATTCAGAAATGTTAACAAATATGAATTTATTTCAATTTGCATAACTACACTTAATTTGGTAAATGTGATTATACATGATTGTAAGTAATATATAATATCTTGTTTGTAATATGACTAGCATATAAACGATAACTTTGGTTTTCTACATGCATACTATGCTAGAAGTTTCGAGAAAGTACACTTCGTATAGTATTTAACAAGACGATTCAACATATTCTATGTTGAATATTCTATGGAAAAAAATTAGTGTATAGATTGGAGTATAGAGAAAATCCATTGAAAAATATTACAAATATACCTTAAGCAAGATTTAACCTGGGATATTTTTAAGTCCCGTATTTAAAAATAGCATAGATATTAAAGAATTAAACTGTATTGATACATATATTACTAATACAAATTAAAATCTTCTCTTGAGAATAATTCACTATATTACATAGTATAGTAGTTAAGTAAGTTGTTAATTAGTTCCCCAACTATTTAGAAGTTACCTTTTAAAACACGTAACTTAACTCCTGTCTTTATAAAAAACATTTATAAAAACAGTTCTTTCAAGAACACGCCAACCATAAAAATCCAGTAATGTATATGAAATATACAGGGTGTCCAGTAACTCTCTGGAACTGTTCAGCAAACATTTTTCCTTAGGTCAAGACAAACATATTTAATAGTATAAACATGGGTCTATGGTGAATAGTTTACTGTCTGTCTGAATGTGTTTTTTTACCAATTATTTTATAACTCAAGACCTGTTTAACATAAAAACTTCAAATTTAGTATACATGTGTAGCTTAACAGTTAAAAAAAAGGAGTAAAATATCATTACTGTAAATAAATTCATTTTAAAATGGCGGCCTTTTTAATTCGTTAATGTCAAATTTCATAAAAACCGTTCTAACTATAAAAAAGTTTAAAGTTAAGTAAACAATTTACAGTTAAGAGACAAATTAAACAACACCTTATTTACTGAAATCGAATAATAAATAACTCAGACGTGACAATTTTGTAAATCAATGTAATTTTCATAATACAACAACGCATATCTAAAACATAGTTTAAATGAAAATATGAGGCACTGCGTATCATTAATCAGCTGATTTATATCCATTTATTTTAACAATGAGTCAGCGATTTATGAACTATTTAAAATGAACTATGAATCAGCTGTTTATTTGTAACGCATTGTTGATATAAGGAAAAGTAAGCATTAGCTTTGGTGTCAATAGTTTGTTTTAATATAATAGTATTGTTTTTTTCAATCAAACAACTAAGTATATTGATTAAAAACATGAAAAACGATACAAGTGAGGAAACTGTAAACTGAATGTGAAATTAGAACTTTTATGTCTTGTCTAATGGCAATCAAAACAAGTTTGAATATCTTTTAATAGGGCCCTACATTTTACCTAACAAATTTCATTCCCCTATGTTGCTTGTTTTTCCCAGACACGTCTTCCATGAATTATTAGCGGATGTGCCACTTCATATTAGACATGATATGTGGTCTCAACTTGATGTAGCTCCAGCTCATATTGGTATGGGCGTCAGAGACTACGTAAATGTTACATTTAAACAGAGGTGGATGGGACGTGGTGGACCTGTACATTGGCCTGCCAGGTCCCCTGATCTCAAGCCATTTGACTTTATTCTGTGGGGCTACTTGAAGAACTGGTACACGGCACACACAAAAGTGGGGAGTGAAATGGACTTGGCTGGCAGAATTATAGGAGCTGTAGCAAGACTTCAGGAAAATGTAAATAATTTTGAAGAGTTCATCGATCTGTAGTACAATGTTGGAGACTGTGGTATCTTGTTGTAGACCGTAATTTTGAGCAACTTTTATAAATTTGTTTTTTTGGAAATATTTGCCATTCTATGTTATAAATAATTCATTAGTAATAAACAGCTGACGCAGTTTTAACATGAAGTGCATATAAAACAGCTGATTAATGATACGCAGTGCCTTATATTTGCAGTTAAACTATGTTTTAGGTATGCATTGTTGTATTGTGGAAATTACATTGATTTACAAAATTGTCACGTCTGAGTTATTTATTATTCGATTTCATTAAATAAAGAGTTGTTTGATTTGTCTCTTAATTTTAAATGTTTTACTTAACATTTAGCTTTTTTATAGTTATAACGGTTTTCATGAAATTTGACATTAAAGAGTTTAAAAGGCCGCCATTTTAAAATGAATTTATTTACAGCAATGATATTTTACTCCCTTGATTAAACTCTTAAGCTTACTTGTATAGTAAATTTGAAGTTTCTATGTTAAATGGTTATTGAGTTATAAAATAGTTTGTAAAAACGCATACAGACAGACAGACAGACAGTAAACTAGTCACCGTAGACCCATGTTTATGTTGTGAAATATTATTCTCTTGACCTAAGGAATAATGTTTGCTGAAAAGATCCAGTGATTTCCGGGACAACATGTATTTTTTACACCAGTAAAAAATATTTGAAGATAAGGCATTTGCACGATTTAACTGTTGAAAATAGAATCGAATTAACTATTTTAAGAAAAGATACGTTTTCATGTAAGCTTCATATGTGAGTTTCTAAATCCTATTATAATTATATTATTTATCTGCTACTTGCTGTTTTCTTCTGCTAAAGGGGTCTAAATATTTCAAAATTTACCATATTATGAAATGAATTAAACCATTCATCTACACTCATTACACTCATTCATCCCTCGTATTCACCCATATCTCTACGATCGTCGTCTGAGAGAGGAATAATGAATAATATTAATAGCAGTTTAGGAAGAAATAGTTGAAGAAAATTGGATGCATCTAATTATAAATATTTAATTTGTTTTTAAGTACAGTAGTACACCGTCAAATTACTACCCGTTTTTGCCAAATCAAAACTATATGTACATTTTTCAAAGTGTTCTAGTGTATAAAATGTTGTCTGTAAGGTAGGTCTTTCCCTGCAAGTACTGTCCGGTAAAGACTCGCTAAGCGGATTAAGTCTTGTTATTCCAAATATGATGTCTACCCACCCTCCAGACGTCAGAGCTGCGCCACGCTTCTCTCAGCAAATACCTTACATTGTATACTGCCTTAGTTCATCAATATTTGAAAGCAATTTATTTAAAATGGCTGTTATATGTACGTAAATATTTTTTCTTTTTACTTTGAGTCCATGTAAATTTATATAACTATTTGATTGGAATCGACAATTTGATTCTCATTAAAAGAAGAAATTTAATGAACAAAGTAACTTAGTAATCCTATTTGTAGAGTGTTATTAAAATAAAAATCTTTTCAAAGTTTACTGTATGGAAAAAAAGAAAACAAGAAAATGGTAATCTATAAACTATAGATAAACTATTATAACATAGGCCTATATGTAATATACTACAATACTAAGGTTGAAGAAAAGAAAGATCCAAGACAACAAGAGGAATCCACACTTCTTTAGCAATCCATCTTTTAACCATATTAAATGAAGCAAGTAAGAAATTAAGCAAGTAAGCAAACTATAGGATTTTCAGTTTAAGAAATAAATTATTAGAAAGGAGGACATGTTAAAAAGTAAAATTTATTAAAGTCCTGTTTAGCCCTATACCTAAAATTTCATGGTAATTAACTGACTCGCGCATTTTTTATTAAATTATTATAATAAATTTGGCCTGAGTTGTATTTTTTGTTTTAGTGCAGTAATAAAGTTTTATTAAACATTTAAAAAATCGACACTCGACAAAAGAACATTGATGAAAAATATTTTTTTTTATTTTTTATTTTTTTTACCCTTGTTACATTACATGTAATAGGGGTAAAATACATTGCGTGCTTTTAAAAATTATTATCTCTTATGTCAAGTTGCATTTTTATAAACTCTGTTATTCGTTAGGTGAATGGTAAATAAGATTTCGATCTACCTTATTTTATCTTTTTAGAGGATAAATTTTTAAATCCTTCTCTATTACGCATAGAGCTTATAACAAACAGCTGTGTCCAACTTCATGCTCCAAAGCAAAATGTGATTTGTCAGTCAATGGTATTTGGTATTGTTGCGACGTTTCGAATGCATTGCACCATCATCTTCAGGAAGTATGCCACTTTGATCGATCGTTATATAAGGACACCATCCTTCTCCCACGAACATCCTTTAACTAAGCATCAACTCACCTTGATTTCACGGTATGACGTCATGGATGACAGACAAAACCGACAAGAAGTATGGTTAGGTGAGCACGTGGATTCTGTCATATCATTAGAGATGGCAAATATTTTCAACATATCGATGTATCGAATGATCAATATATAAAAAACCAAATATCGATCTAACGATAATATCGAAAGAAAAATATCGATGTATCGGATAATCGATGTATCGAATTGTTAATGATGTACAGTATCTGTTTAAAATTATTCACTAACTCTTATGTCATAACCAAAAATACCCTCGTGTTTTGCTGTCACTATTTAGAATAGCCTACTGAATGTAAAAATGAAATACATTATCTACACTAAACAAGATGTGGTCTGTGGCGTCAAATGAAAAAATCAAAATAAGAATAACCATCCCTTTAATTATTCTGCTGATTATAAAAGAATAATGTACAGTAATAACATTGTTATTTTCGTTTTTCACATTTAAAAATCCCATTAATCTTTATAAAAACACTAAAATTCAACCAAATGAATTCAATAAACTGCGTTGTTATGCGTTAACCTCGCGTAAAAAAACTAAATAAAGTTACTTTTTTGTTTCAATGCATGTTTTGTACGCATAACGGGCAATTGATTGTGTTTTTTTTTCGAATCGTGATGATTTTGAGGAGAAAGAATAACGTCAATATTTAGTGATACGATTCATTGGACCAAAATATCGGTATTGCTGATATTATCGAAAGGAAATATCGATACTAATATTTCGATTTATGAAAACATAACTATCGATATCTGATATATCGTTGCCATCACTAACAATGATAAATTTGGGTAGTGGTAAAGTCCCCAAGTAACACCATTTAGGGCGTTTACAGTACAAAGCTTTAAATAAGCTGTGAGCGGAGGAGCACGGGCATTTAAATCCTTTTAAGCCTTTTAACGACTGATAACTACCAATGTGATAACCTAGTGAAGAGATTTCCGCATTCCAATCAAGGTCGCGGCCTTCCCCCTCCTCGACCTATCTCCTAGCTGATATTTAGTAGCAAATCAAAGTATCTAGTTCTTTGCAGGCGCTGAGTGCCTCCCTTGAGTATTGACAAATGTATTTACGAAACTACTGTACATTTTCGACGTTACATATGAATCTAGTGAGGTTAACAGATAAATGTCCCTATTCATTGTACTGCGGTGTTTTTATGCTGAGAGGCTATTTATTAACATAATAATAAATATGCAAATGCTGATACTGACTGTTTTATCACTGTCTTGGAGTTTTGTCGAGAAATGGAGGTAAATGTTTGATCTGTTTGAAATTATGCACTAAATCTTATTTCATGGCCAAAAATACAAACATGTTTTTCGGTCACTATTTAGAATAGCCTACTGAATGTAAACATTAAATACATTATTTACACGAAACAAGATGTGATCTGTGGGGTCGAATAAAAAGATTCAAAATAAGAATATACCTTTATTTATTATGTTAATTATAAAATAATAGTGCAATAACATTGTTATTTTTTTCACATTTAAAATGCCTGTAGGCTTCCTAAAAACGCTAAAAATTAAACAATTCAATTCAATAAGGCATTCAAATAAGCATTTAGAGTCAGCGTTGTCAACTCACAAAGAACTTAATTTACGTGCTCCACCCACTGGTCTACAATAAACTACATTTAAGTGCATTAACCACACGTAAAAAACTAAATACAATTACTTTATTATTTCAATGTATGTTTAGTAAGCATACAAGGCAATTTAAAAGTGTTTTTTCGAATCGATCATTTTGAGGACAGAGAATAACGTTATTATATTGTGATATGATATATCGGACCAAAATATCGATATATTGAAACATATGTATCGATATATCGTTGCCATCCGTACATACTATGGCCCGTAGTAACATCCTACATCATCATCCCTTACTAAACAGTTATTCATCTGTTTAAATAAATAAAAATTAAGTCTGTTTTAATACACAAATATTACTCTTTGTATTTTATATTTATTGACGATCACAATACGGGGTTGGGCAAATCATTTCTTCTGTTTTTTAAATCTAATTTATCTTATTTTGTCTGTCAAATTATAGCTGTAATCAGCAATATACAATAAATATCTTATCCTTTTTATTTAAAAGTATTAATTAGACATTAAATTATTTGAAAGGCTGTATTTTCTGACGGGGTCGTTCTTTTCACCCTATATTTGCACTGTTGTATTTTAAAAACATAGACCTTTAAAATGAGGTATAACTCGAGCACTCGAGATAGGCTTACATTTACAATGTTTAAGACTTCCTTCGTGGGCTATCCCCTGGCCATAAGAAGAGCAAAGAGTAAACTATGTCTAAATTTTGGTATTGGGACGTGTACATAACTACACAGTTTCATTGCATTTATTTCAATATTTGTAAAATTAATTAATATATTCCAGACTTTTGCCCAACAAAGTTTATAATACGTGAAGCCGTTTTTGTTAACATATCTCACCCCATATTTCGTTATAAATTTTTTAAGGACTGAGATATCAAAAATATTGCCCCTTTTCGTAGTTGTGCAAACAGGGATTTCATTGTGCAATATTATTATTCGAAGGGCTCTGGAAGCTCTCAAATTACGTTTTATTTGCCGTAAGAATAACATAGAGAGATTTAAACTAATCAAAAAGTAACAGCTGTTCAAAGTAAATAGTGATTTTTATACTACTTTAACAGCTGTTGGAATGTAAATAGTGATTTTTATACTACTTTAACAGCTGTTGGAATGTAAATAGTGATCTTTATACTAATTTAACAGCTGTTGGAATGTAAATAGTGATCTTTATACTACTTTAACAGCTGTTTGAATGTAAATAGTGATCTTTATACTACTTTAACAGCTGTTGGAATGTAAATAATCATATTTATACTAATTTAACAGCTTTTGAATGTAAATAGTGATCCTTATACTACTTTAACAGCTGTTTGAATGTAAATAGTGATCTTTATACTAATTTAACAGCTGTTTGAATGTAAATAGTGATCTTTATACTAATTTAACAGCTATTGGAATGTAAATAGTTATCTTTATACTACTTCAACAGCTGTTTGAATGTAAATAGTGATCTTTATTCTACTTTAACAGCTGTTTGAATGTAAATAGTGATCTTTATACTAATTTAACAGCCCTTTGAATGTAAATAGTGATCTTTATACTAATTTAACAGCTGTTATAATGTAAATAGTGATCTTTATACTACTTTAACAGCTGTTTAAATGTAATAGTGATTTTTATTCAACTTTAACAGCTGTTGGAATGTAAATAGTGATTTTCATACTACTTTAACAGCTGTTGGAATGTAAATAGTGATCTTTACACTAATTTAACAGCTGTTGGAATGTAAATAGTGATCTTTATACTACTTTAACAGCTGTTTGAATGTAAATAGTGATCTTTATACTACTTTAACAGCTGTTGGAATGCAAATAATCATCTTTATACTAATTTAACAGCTTTTGAATGTAAATAGTGATCGTTATACTACTTTAACAGCTGTTTGAATGTAAATAGTGATCTTTATACTAATTTAACAGCTGTTTGAATGTAAATAGTGATCTTTATACTAATTTAACAGCTGTTGGAATGTAAATAGTTATCTTTATACTACTTTAACAGCTGTTTGAATGTAAATAGTGATCTTTATACTACTTTAACAGCTGTTTGAATGTAAATAGTGATCTTTATACTAATTTAACAGCCGTTTCAATGTAAATAGTGATCTTTATACTAATTTAACAGCTGTTATAATGTAAATAGTGATCTTTATACCACTTTAACAGCTGTTTGAATGTAAATAGTGATTTTTATACTACTTTAACAGCTGTTGGAATGTAAATAATCATCTTTGTACTAATTTAACAGCTGTTTGAATGTAAATAGTGATCTTTATACTACTTTAACAGCTGTTTGAATGTAAATAGTGATCTTTATACTAATTTAACAGCTGTTTGAATGTAAATAGTGATCTTTATACTACTTTAACAGCTGTTGGAATGTAAATAGTGATCTTTATACTAATTTAACAGCTGTTGAAATGTAAATAGTGATCTTTATACTACTTTAACAGCTGTTGGAATGTAAATAATGGTATTTCATATTGTTAGGAGATTATAGAGCTTTCATAAGAATAAATAAGTTTGTAGTCAGCTAATTTTTTATCTAAACAGTATTACAAGGAAGGTTTGGAGGCGAAAAGTACCATGCTCGGTCCTCTTAATACCGACACAGCGTCCGCTCAATGGTTGCCACTGACGTTGACACTACTAGAGAAATCTGGGGTGTCCATATTGGATGGTAGTCAAGGTTCAGATGTTGTATAGGGGAGAGAACTTGTTAGTTAGCTGAAAATCAGACCAACACTATGTGGTTCGGATTCCACGTAAAGCTGTATGTCCGATAGTTTAACTGGCTATTGGGCTGTTAAGAAATAGTCCTTTCTGGGTTAAGTCGAACTTAGATAGTAACAATGATAACATTCGATCATCTTTACTCACCACATTCATTCATACAGTAATATGTACAATCAGAGATGTAGTCTCGAAATAATGTATTTTACACTGTCGTGTCGTAGGGAGAGGTAAGTACTGAGGAGATACGTACTCAATAAAGGGACCAATCCGATTAGGTCTTGTGATTGTGAGGCTAAAAGCTTTCTTGTTGGTTCATTTGATTCAACTGCGACTAATACCATGCGTAAGTAGAAATGTCTCATCGTGTTAGGAACGAAATGTGTTTTCGAATGTTTTGACCATGCAATCTTTAGTATCATCAAGTAATAGGAAAATCCTACATCTAATAAACATGACATAAAGTAGTGCGTAGTTTTACGGCACATCATTAATCATGGGAAGTTAAACCAATATGATAATATTATAATTGTAATATATTATACACACCAAAACACTCACCTAAATAAAAATTATTACCAACGCACAGCTAAAATGTAAAAAAAATCCACAACGCCGGTACGAATGAAAAAGTAGACAAGTGACTTTAAAGTTTCTCTTTTAGTTCGATGATTCCATTAGTTCTCGTATTTTAAGTATACTGTAATAAATTAATATTTAATGAGTTGAAATAGTTTATTTTATTTCACTCTAATTTTATTTGTTTAGTGTTTAACAATCTTAAACTCTCACAATCTAACAGTTGAATTATTAAAATAAAAAATCTAAATATGAATAAAATATTTGTCTAGTAATAATAAATATTTAAGTCAATAATTATATATTGATTAAATATAATAATGATAATATAGTCAATAAATTATACATTAAATATAACAATTAGTTTTTCTACGTAATCTTTTTAAAATCAAGTTAGTATAAATTATCACTTTATTGTGTACTACAAACATAACATACATATACTCTCAAAAGGGTTGTAATTAAATAAAAATAAACTGCCTCACATTCCATCAAAATAGCTAATGTTTTGATCATTTTTGTAAGATGTGTAATTTTTATAAAACCAAACAAACTAATCACTATCGCATATTTAGTTAGAGTGCTTATTCCAATCTAGAAACTGGGTAATTTAATGTTGCCAATTAACATACAATCAGAATGTCATTAGTGATGCAAACTGTAGATGTATTTCCTATGTGAAATACAAATAGCAGATCTGAATACCACAGACGACTAACCTAATTGGAGTAATAGCTACTAGATGCGTCAAGACTCGCTTAAGAAAGTACGGTAGCTTGGCGGTGAATACTCCTCAAGAAGTACGCAGGATGCGTGCGTTAGTATTTACTTACTGTCCAACTCATCGTGCGTACGCATTTATGAGACTACCCACCTACTCTACGTCTGTATTAAAGGCCAACTCCTCACGTTTTAAGCCTCCAATTTAATAAATGTTCAATTAAAGTTTATTTTAATACTGTAATGTAAAATGCGGTTCCGACATTTGATATTAGTTAATTGCAAAAAACAATACCTATTTGGTCCTTTAAAAATACCGTATACACAAGTACTAACATTTGTAATTGTTATTAATAAGTTAGTAAAATTAAATTTAAGGCAGAACAACCGTAAAAGTAGGATTATAATGTAAAGTACTCTTAAATAAGCCTTTTTAATTATTTTGAGTGTTTTCCTAATATAGTGAAACTATTCAACTGATCGCAGAAGTAGCTAAGGGTAGGTTTACTAGTGCCAGGTGGTGGTAATATAAATATATACATAAATTCTTACTTTAATTACATAATTAGTTAAAACTAACATAAATAATAGTCTTGGAGAGCTTTAAGTTAATCAGTGTTATATAATCACTAAGTTATCAGCACTAGTGGTACAGTGCTGTAATCCAGCTTCTTGGAGACAAAGAGTTGATTGTGTCGATAGATTCTATGCACGGTCCTCTTATACCACCACGGCGTCCACTCAATGGTTGCATATATGTGGACACTACTACAGAATACTAGGGTGTCCATGTTGTATGGTAGTCAAGGTTGTGTAGGGAAGAGAACTGAGGGAACAGGCTTATCAGTTAGCTGAAAATCACCACTTCGTGGTTCAGATTCCACATAAAGCTATAGGTCCCTTTAGTTGCCCTGGCTATTGGGCTACTAATAAATAGATCTTTTTTAGGAATAGTCGACCTTAGTTAGTATCAATGACTACACTCATTTTCCCCTCAGATGACGATCAACATCTTACTAATACATAAGAAGAAGAATATAATGAATCAGTGCACCTAAATGTGGATGCTTTTCGTGTTCCTCTAATTATATCACGTTTGCTTATTAATTGATGGGAAAAATTTACGATTGATTAGTTCTGTTGCAGGATTGTTTTCACGTAGATAATTATAATTTAATTTAGTTGAAACTACCTTATTTTGTAGTTTTATGCATTAAATATTTCGTTCACAAACATATTTAATAATTATTGTCAAGCATTAAGATTAATATGTTAATAGAAACAAATTAAATATTGATGTTTTAAATACATTTACATAAAGAATTTTCTTTTCGTCAAGAAATGCTGAAAACTATAATAATATTATTACGATGAAATATAAATCGTTCTACCTTAAATTTAATTGTTCCTTAACAGTAATATTATAATGTTAAAATATCGATCTATAATAGGAAGCATACTTTTATATCCCTGAAATTCATCGGGGTCATAACCTAACTCTATTTTGAGTTCATTTGCAACAAGCCGTGAACACAAGTGAAGTTTACATCAACAGTTGACAGGTGTTAGGTTGCTAAACTCACATAATCACCTGATGTCAATCATCTTTAATCCTCGACAGGATCAAATAGATTTGTTCCCTGGCCTTACGATACATTTCAACGTGGTATAATCTTTATAATCCTGTTAACTCTTAGCATTATGATTTTATATAGTTAAAATTGTATAATTATTGTAAATGATATACCAATTATATTAAATATATGGGAATAAAATATTAGTATTCCTAGAAATAACGAAGATTCATTGTTTCCAGATTTATTTAGTACATGCTTATTTAGTAACGTGTTGTTATTTAACTAGTATATCCTAATAATGTGAACTAATTGGTTGGTAATTATAAAATATATTTGGTGTAACGAAATATTAAAAACATAAAACTACAACATATAATAATGTTTAATAAATGCAATTATAATTACGTAACTAAAAATTTTTAACTAACCAAACATTCTCCTGGATTATTATTTATGTCAGTTTTACCAAATGTCAATCTAACAATTGCAAAATTATCGTTTGCAATAAGCTGTTCGTTATTATTCTGTAAATACAGGAGGATTTTAAGTACGGATAAAAGAGCCCCTTGGCACTATTCTAGAATTAAAAAGAGAAGCGTACTGCTTGGTTGGGGCATGGCTTCAGTTGTAAAAGTGAAATCTTGTACATCATCATGGTTACAAAGATCCCACTTTTTGACGTCATTAGTAATATTTCATTTTTTTAGGGGGACGGACCGTGAGGATTTGAACGAAAATCTTCGATGTAAGCCTAGGTCGAATTTGATATCAAATGATTCTACAGAAATAAATTGCCACAACAAAACTTTGAAAGGTTTATCTTATCCAGAGTATAGGAAATTTGAATTATTCTGACTGTGAAAATGTCTCTTTATAACCTTCTTTAATCAACGTTCTGAATTGTGTGATTTATTTAATAAATAATAAACCAAAACATGTCAACCTGGAAGGTCGCCAAGTCTGCAGCTCGGTCAATGAGGCCAGGCCAACCAACTACGTCTCGCATAAAAATACGTTTTACTTATATAATTTTTATTTTAACCCTTCAATTAAGAAGTAAGGTATATAATCGACTTATAATCTTATACCATTAGCTATTGCAAAATATTAAAATTCAAGTGAACTGTGTCATAAAAAAAAGTCTAACACTTCTATATCATTTAATTAATGAAAAAATATATGTAGAAATGTTTACCACTTTTTTCCCATGATACCTATTTTTTTAAATCGCTCTATTAATTATAAAATGTTGAGTATGTTTATTACCATTTATAAAATTACAATTTGTTATATTAATTAAATTAAATTATCTGTTTCTTTGCTGTAAAAAAATAAGTTTCCATTTAAAAATCTCCAGATTTCCTGTATTGGTATAACTTTTCAATCTTAACTCAATTACTATATCAAACATGAAATGAAATGAACAATATGTGTCAAAGTTAATAATTAGGCAATTGAATTGTAACAAGATCTGTAAATTACAATTACAAAAGTTTCCTTAGAATTTAAGCAACTCTTCACTACTAATAATATTCAACCTATGGACTGTTAGTACAGTAGGTATGTAATTTTCCAACACTTCCCTCATTTCTTTCCACTTTTCCCATCCATCTTTCCACATATCACATCTTTCTAAATCTATTTCGATAATCCAAGGGGATTTAGCATTCATGATAACACCCTTTATAGATTTTTATCTCAAAAACATATTTTTTTTATTTTATACTGCCAGTTCTGTTATTTTCTTTCATGTATCCAATTATATTCTTTATTATAAGTTGAAACTTGGAAAATAATAAATTAAATACTCGACTTGTCTCTAATCAAAATTGTTCGATTTCATTTCAGACTCTAACAAAATTCAACAATTAAATGTTGTGTGAGTCTGTAAGCTATTTAGGACCGAATTGTTTTAATCAACTGTCCAACAATTTCTTTTTTTTAAATGTAGCTTAAAAACCTTTTTCAAAAACTACCTTTTTGGTCTAGTTGTTAAAAAATTTACATTTTGGTACTTTTATTTTGTTTTATGCATTTATTAAATAGTTAAGTTCATTTTTAAAATACCCCAGGGGTAAATTTTTTGTTTCTATTAATGCTAGACTATAGAAAAATAGATTTTCTTGTTTTTAATATCGTACAATATTTTATTGGTTACGCTACTAGCAGCTTACGTTAATTTTTACTAGTATTTTATTTTTTGTAAATGTCCTTTTAAAAATGTAAATAAAATAATTATAAATATCATTATTTTTTACATTCTTATGGAAAATTAGGCGTAATTAACATTGCTTAGGGTCACAATATAATTTTAAAAATAATAATAATAATTAAATAAACTAAGATACATAAATTTAACTTAAATTAGCCTCAGCTTCTCAAATATTGTAAATATTTATCAACTACTTTTCTTCTATTAATCATTTTAACAATAAGAAAGTCTTCAATCGACGAATAAAGTAGATATTCTTTTGCCATGTTTTGTATAACACTTAAAGCTAAAGTAGATTGTTTATTCATATTACTAGAGTAAATGAATAAAAAACAAGTGAAACCTCAAACAAAATATATTTAACACAGTGAAAGTAGAAAATGTGAATATATTATAATGATGGATTTCAATAAACCACCTTTATATAATAGTAAGGTTCTTATAGGAATGACTAATTATTGCTGTTACCTTTTTTACTTTCTCCCTTATATGCATTAGCATGGAGATAGTATTGTGATCGCAAAGAAAATGTTTTTACAAGTTGGTCTAAAAATCCATTTTAGGGTCTCCTGAACCAAAAAAGTGGGTTTTTCGAAAAAAAAAGTGATGGTGTCTGTCCGTATATGTGTCTGTGTGCGTGTGGAGTTCGCTGAAGACCAAACGGATGGACATATTGTTATGTAATTTTGTATGTAGGTGTATTTAGCCAATATCTCCAGGAAAGTGTTTCAATTTGTTGATATTTTAATTGTTTTTGTTTTTATGGAATTTTCTAAAAAGTGGCACTTTTGATTACATTTTCAGGAAAGATGTGAATTACAATTTAAAATATTTTAGTAAACACCGCATGTCACTAACTTCACTAGTTTTTGCGTTATGGCAAAAAAAAAAACATATTTGGGGATCAAACTGGTAATTTTGAAAGTTTAGATTTTTTTAGTTTGTACCAATTCTTTGGAACCATTTATTAATTTCTTTATTGAAAACTTACCTGGATAATTGTCATGAGCTGCAAGTCTGTGCTTGAACTTTTAACGAGTAAAGAATCATCTGTTTTACTGTTGGCGCAGACATTATTTGAACCCGAGTTTGACGATGTTTTACTGAGAAACTAGTAGGCCTACGAATATAATAAGAATTTAATTTTTTATTGTAAAGTTAAAATTTTGAAATTGAAGAGACTTGTTGAAACCATTCTTTTCAACCACGTATAAAAATATAAATGCTATACACTTACGAGGTTTTGTGTAATAAAAGTGTTTAGTTGATTAACAGTGATAACTAGATAAAATTCCGGCACTGTTTTTTTTCTTCCAACTTGGATAAAATTACTCTAACTCATAATTTTAAAACATTAAATCAAACGAGAAAAACAATGTTGTAATTGGATTTTTCATATGTCTCTTAGTTTCTTAGTAATCAACCTTCAAACTCGGGTGCACATAATTGATAAGCCTTTGGACCTGCGTCGACAGGTCCAAAGGTTTAGCCATTAAGCTAACCAGCCAGTATATTCTAATTAATTGTGATTTACTCCTTTGTGAATCCTCCTGGCCTAACGATGGTAAACATAATTTACTGATATAGATCACAATTGTATTATACTCTATGTACTACAGTTTTATTGGACTTGTGTTGAGTGATTCGTTTAACTGTTGAGTAGCATATGCTGTATAAAATGAATCTACCCATAAAATGATAACTAAAAATTAAATTCAGTAATCAAATAAATAAAATAATGTTTAATTGAAAGTAACATCATAGGACTGAAACACAAGCGTGTGAATTTTGGCAGACTGCCAGGGATAGGTTGTTAGTGTACTCTATTTGTGTTTATTCACCTTTGCGCTCCCTTTGACTTATGTGTGTTTCTTGGAGAGTTTGTGAGGGTGTTGTGTTTATACAGCTTAGTGACCCTATTTGAGTGTTTCAACATTACCCTAAAAGGAATTGTTAGATGAACACCCCATTTTGAAGAACGGTATCCCTAAAGAAAAAGAACCATCAGTAAATCTTTACTTTATATTGACATTGTTGAATTTTTTAGTAGCTATTACATTTTTGTAATATACATCGCATATCAAAATATTGATGTTATATATTTAACGTAGAAAAATGTTATCTAATTTTTATATATAGGTTAGTCCTATAATTTCAATTTACAGTATATGTTTTTATTATATTTTTTTAAAACCTCTCTAAGCTGTAGACGATGCTTGCTTTGCAGGTTATATTTGTGATTTTACTGTGAAATATAGCATAAGTTAGTAAAATATCTACAATCATCACACTCATTCAAAATCCATATTCGCCCATATCTTGACGATCGGGGTCTTATGAATAAATAAAGTTAATAAAAAAATTTTAAAAAACCATGCTAAAATATATAGGTTAAAAAAATTAAGGTGCTTTTAAAGAATTACATAATTTTTTTCAATGCATACAGCAGTGTCCTAAACTAAAAAACCTTTTAAATTTATTTCTGCACAATTACAAATCACAATATTGGGCCTGAATAATAAATAGTCTTTTGTAGTGACGAATCCTTCTTATAAACAAAGGAATACGAATTCTTCATAAACTGGAAAATGTTATTGATGCATTAATTATAACTAAATGAAATATTAATAATAACTTAAACTTGAAACTAAAGCTAATTAGGCCTACAGATTTAAATATATTGTACCAGGTAAAAAAAAAAAATAATAATTGAAAGATGGTTTAAAAATTTAATCATACAAAAGTGTACTGTTTCATTATCAAAAATAACAATAAAATTTTAATCTTACTACTATATAAATATCTAATGGTGTGTGTGCGTGCGTGCGCGCGCCTGTGTGTGTGTGTGTGTGTGTGTGTGTGTGTGTGTGTGTGTGTGTGTGTGTGTGTGTGTGGGCGCGCGTGCGCGCGTGCGTGCGTGCGTGTGTGTGCGCGTGCGCGTGCGCGTGTGTGTGTGTTTGTGTTTTGCCCAATCACGAAAACTACTGGATCCATTCAGCTGAAATGTTGCATGGACATTATTTGGTTCTCTAGTTAACACATATACTTTATATTTAAATTCCATTAGGGCACCACCCCAGGTGCTCTAAGAAGCTTCAATGCAAACCCTATTGCAGTACCAATATTACACTAATTGTTTATATTAGTTTCATTCATCAGCTGTTGAAATAAACAAACAGCTTACATAGTGCTAAAGTAAGTACCACATCAAACTTAACTACAACGCACTTTTGCGCTCACGTGTTTCAAGCGGAAGGAACCTGTACATCTTCACAAAGGGAAAGAAAGCTGTAAATATTGTTTATGAGTCTATTTAATAAAACTTTCTTTTTTATAAATATGATCATACATAATCGTTTAAACAACCTAGAGCTATTTTATCCATGTTTTGTATTACTGAACGCAATAAGCACAGTATTGCGTAAGCCCCGTACGAAGGACGGGAACTCTAATAGTGTGTTATCAATTAATCGTAGAAATTAGAATAAATAAATTTAATCAAATAACCAATGTATACACATATTAATAATGTTTTATCAGTTTGTGTACACAAGGATCAGTAGGCGAGCTGTTGGCCATACAACAACTAAAATATCAAAAAAGTGAAACAATTTCCTGGAGATATTGGCTAAATACACCTACAAACAAAATTATATAACAATCTATCCATCCGTTTGGTCTTCAGCGAACTCCACGTGCACACATACGGACAGACAACAACATTTTTTTCGAAACCCCCCACTTTTGGGTTCAGGAGACCCTAAAATGGATTTTTAGACCAACTTGTAAAAACATTTCTTTACGATCACAATACTTTCTCTATGCTAATGCGTATAAGGTAGAAAGTAAAAAATGTAAAAGTAATAAATAGCCATTCCTTTAAGAACCTTGCTATTAAATAAAGGTGGTTTATTGATCTATTTAATCTAAAATTTAACTATCTATAAAATAGTAATATTACTAAATAAACCAAACATTATAGCTAGCTGAAATTAAATTGAGATACTATTTGCTTCTCTGTAGTAGCCTGGTCCATGTTATCTGCTATAACAACATCAGAGCAGCTGGGACCTCCCCCCTCTAGGGGGTGGATGTTTGATGATGAAGCGATGATGGCGGGGATGTCATGACAACCCAATCAAGTAGCGAAGACCCTAGTGACAAGCTGAGTTAGTTTTATAACTCTAGGACATGAATCAGGTCACATCACATACTCTGATACACTAAAAATGTTCAATTAAATACCGGTAGTGTTATATTAGACAGTGCCATAACTTTTAAATAATATATGTGAGTACAGAAATATGTTTTTACTAAATTTAGGGTGTATGTCGAATTCAAATAGAATTAATATACCTTAAGTGCAATTAAATAATATACTGCTACTGTCCAATAAAAAATATTAGTTGAATAATCAACATTCAATAAAAAAAATTAATTTCTATATTGGAATTACACCCAAAAATGCACTTTTACAACATCTACATCAGTAAGACGAGTTATGCCCCTACAATACTGTATATTACTTAAATATTTGAGTTTAAATTTTTTCCTGTTTTTACAAAATAGATGTCAAAAACGAGGCATGTTTCTGTCAATATGCTATTTAGCAGGAGTTGAGTGAGGCTCCGCCTACATAGTCCCTGTCTCAGGGGCGCTGACCAATAATAAACATGTGTTGATGTGGAGCCTTTATTTACAACTAGACGAGTACATTGACTTCTCTGTTACCCGATTAGTTAGTCAGATTCTGTATATCAGTTGATTCGTACGTTGCGCTTTGAATCGTACATTGTGAACGCCTGTTAATCAGCCTAATACCTACGTCACAACAGCAGTGGGTTCACTCTCAACTCTCCCTGAATAGTGTATAGTCTGTCGGTGTTTATCACGTTTCAAAATAAATATGGAGCAACATGTTCAGTTAAATCAATTCTCTTTTTTTGCATATATTCTTAAGCATGATATTCGTCATAGCCATTAGCTTTGACCGGAGGGTTCCGAGGCAATTCCTAAATAACGGCGTCAAGTGACATCAAGTACGGCTGTTCCTTGGAAGGGTCATGTCACTGGTGGTGGTTCGAAAGTCACCTATAAGTCAACTTTCTTCAGGTTAATTGTTAAAAGGACTTCTTAGTACAGTGTCACATAAACATCCTTAAAATTATTTTGGCTGTTTTGTGTTTTTTAATTCACCTGAAAGCTCTATCTGATAATGTACAAGATTGCAATGTTTTATATATATTGTACATAATATATGAATAACATTATGTACATGTATGTTTTATATATATTTCACAAATATGAAAACCAACATGAAAATTATAAAATTCGCTTCAAAAAGCAAAAAACTAGATTCTCAAAAAGAACTTGAAATTTATAAACACAACCAAGAAAATCCCAATAATTTAATCAACACCATGTTAACACAAAAAAGAAACCCAATATTCGAAACAATTATACATATAAGAAACAACACACACAATGACAACTAACCACTAGATCAAAAATATTTACTAATTTAACATCTTTACTTTATGATAATTATTTATTTAATTTTATTTGTTTTGTAAACACATATACACCAATGAAGATGGCATAAATGCCGAAACTGGTCGTGTTAATTTAATAAAAAACTATTTAAGGGTGCTCAGTTATTATTTTTTACTATAACATTAATATATATATATATATATATATATATATATATATATATATATATATATATATATATATATATACTAATATTTGGTTTCAAAAATTCTATTTATCTATTTGGTTTCAACTCTGGAATAGTAATACGTGACTATTTCTGTGCTATTAAGATTGTAACAGTTTAAATTCATACCCTTGAAAAGGAATAAAAACTATAATACGTAGACAAAAATAATTATCAATAATAATAACATTAGATTTTGACCCACAGAAAATCATGGTTAAAAAGTTGTATGTTGAATTTAAGAGCAGAAGTATACCTTAGTAGTACTGTATAGTGGTAAAGAAAAGCTGACAAATATTGTTAACACTTTAAGAAACAATTTAATTGGAAATAAATGTCTTTTATACCAGCTACAACTAACAATGAATATTTTGGTGTTTAAGATCAATGATAGAACAAGTTCAAATTCGAATATAGTTTAGTTCTAAATAACAACCTCGTGTTACGAGAAAAGCAAATTATGATCTTAGCATCTAGCACATACGTTCCTAAAACTAATAAAACAAAGAAATGAAACATATGTTGGATATTTTCCGTTAATTCACTACCATTATTTTATTTTTGTTTCCGTTAATTCACTACTGCATGATAAATATTATATTGCTCTAAAAACTGTTCCCAACTCATTTTTACGTCCACTGTGATATTCCTTATCCGCTAGCAATCCGATATCGCTGGCCTTATCTTATCACTTTCCAAGAACTTACACACGGAGAGAGCACTCAGTGGTAAGTCGATCATTGGATTTACCAGTTTATTATCAACTATAGTAGTGACCTAACCTGATTGTTATTGCCATAAAAAAGTGAAATAATAGATAAAGTTCTATATTGTTATTGTTATGACTTGTAATTTGATCTGCTTTAAATAATCAATATTAAAACTACAAAAACAAAGGTTTAATCTCTAGTAGATTTTTTGATCCAATTTCTTTTGGGGTGATTTTTTAAAGCTAATAGTATTGTATTAGTGCTGTAATAAAGATAGTATTATATCTTGAATATATATTCAGTTTAGAAATATACCTTTAAAAATGTCACTTATTACTATAACATTATGCAATATATGTTTAATATAATATAATCAACGTAGAATACAAAAGATATTTATGTAAATATTTTAATAAAATGGTTACTCTATTTACTTGATAAATCACGAGTCAGATAAATCAAAGCCGAGTATATTTTATATTTACTTTTCTAGTGATGAATGTATTTGTCGAAATAAATACAATATTTTGTAATCTTAGATAACGTAATTAGGGATTATTTACCTAAATATACATTATGAATAGCAGTATGAATTTTATTTAGAAAAAGGTATTCGATAATGTATAAAAATACATAGTTAATATATTTTTTTAATTACTTGAATTATTGAATTTTGTTTAATGTACATGAGTCAAAAATAAATATAGACAAATAAATATTATAACTAAAAGTCATATTTAAAAGGAATGTGGAATTAAAGTTTTAGAAACCTTTAAAAGTTATTTAGAAAAGTAAAATAAACTGAAAAGTAAATCTTAATATTTACAATTATAAAAGAGAGCCCTATTCTTACCGGTACCAGGGGCGCAAACACAAAGACCTCATTCAACAAACAGAATAGTCATCCAATGATAGATCTATTGTGAATGTACGGGCGTGACTTGCGAATTCTATGTGCTGAATCCTGTTGTATTGTTGGTTTAAAAATGAATAAAAGCCATGGTTATAGTTATATTTTTAAATAATAATGTTATATAAAAAACAAATCAAAAAAAATTTTATCATAAGACTTTTAGTAATAATAATAATAAATAAATGTTTACATAAAAAATTTAAACTTAATAAAATATCACAATTATCGTATGACACATTTGGAGGAAGACATACACGCAAAATCCATTCGAAGACAACCCTTAATTTAGTGATTGGAACAAAAATACTGTCAAAATATATAATAATATAAACATTAATTATAACATAATGTTGCTGCTTAGTTATTAAACAAATTAATACAATTTAGTTGTCTAGTTTAGCAATTGTATTTTCTAAATTATCTTTATTCCTACAAACCCTTTAAAATGAGAGGTTTTTCACTCTAAGCTTATTTTGTTGTCAGCCAATCACCGTTTAAGAGGAGGGGCTAAAATGTTTGGGAAAATAGATCCTAATAAGTGTATACTATAGCAAGAATGAAATTAAAGTGTTCAAGCTCTTTAAAAATATATGCACTGGGGGGAGAGGAACTTTTTGGCTATCCCATTGATACATAAAATAAATTAATTGTAATATTTGGCGTATTAGGCAATGACATATAATAGTGCTAATATCCCTCAAATTTTATTGTTATTGGATATTTTAAAATCTTATGCTAACAAGCTCATTTTATATTTATCATTGGTTATGCATTATATATATATGTTTGAACACGACAGTGTGAATTTACTTAAACTATTTTTTCAAACTTAAAGTTAAGCCCCATCCCTGAACTTTCAGCTCTGGGAAACATAGTTCCTGACCCGCCTGGGAGTCTACCTAATTATATTATTTTACAGGATGCGTGTTAATGCACTTAATAGTATTAACTAAACAATTTAAATATAAAAAATAATTGTCTTGAAAATAGCATAAAATCGTTTATTACCCATTTCACCTACGCAACGACGATATAGAAGAATATGAAATCTTCATTATTAGGATTCGTTACTTGTAATATTTACGCTGTCATTTTCTATTACAGGAGAAAGATTTAATAAAATAGGAATTTACTTTATTGACCAATGGATAAGAAGCTGAAGAAAATATTCATGAAATGATTTAGTTGGAGCGTTTTATTATGTGGAGTGGAAATACGTACTCTTACGAAAGAAGAGACGAGGAGAGAGTGAAAGTAACATATATGTGGATTTTGAGAAAGACGGAGATATCAGGGTGTGAAGATAGAGTGCGTAATGCAATCTTGGGGAGAGTGAGAGAAGAGAAGGAAACACTGAAAACTATAAGACTAAGATGAAAATTTAATTGTTTAGGACATGTGACGAGACAAGACGAGACAAATGGTTGATAGTTTAAGGATCAGAGGGAAGCATGAGACAAGAAAAATAATTGCTGAAAACAGAGAGGTTCGGCAGAAGGCTTCAGTAGCCTGAGGACAGAACACCCTTGTTGTTTTTTCACCCTTGGTGATGTTCTTATAGGTTTGAAAAAATCAAATTGCACAAAAGCTGACGTTCTGGGTTATTTGGGGTAACCTTCTTCAAGGTAACATCTATTGAAATTCTCGACACCGCGTAATTGGAAGACCGGCTAGCAGGTAGATCATTTGTTGTTTGAAAGTTATTTATTAGCATTGGATTGTTCTTGATATTTAGATAATATCTGGAAATTTACAATGCTTTGAGTGTTTAATAAACAATCACAACGTTTCGATATTTCACAACAAACACCTGCCGTCTTCAGTAGAACTGAATAACTTAGCCTACATCTAAAACAATTTTTATTTGTTTCCTTAACCCATACTAAATCAGAAAATACTCAATACTACATGCTAGATACTAAAGATTACTACTGAGAGTCAAAAGTTCTTAAAAAAACTATCACACATAACATAATTATACAAAATATAATACACAATATGAAATACAAAAGAAATGCATAGTATTAAATCAGTTAACAAAACAGGCAAATTATTAAATAGACCAAATACTCAATGACATACAAAAATAAATGCATTTATTATTTATCCATATTGTGTATTATATTTCTTTATGTGTGATTGTTTTAGATGTAGGCTAAGTTAGTAAGTACACCTGAAGACGGAAGGAGTTTGTTATACCTGTTGAAACGTTGTGTTTGTTTCTTAAACACTCAAAGCATTGGAAGTCTCCAAATAGTATCTACATATCAGGTATCTCATGGTAAGAGCTCAGTCAATACAATGAGACCGAGATGTTTGACTTGCATATTGACTACTTATTGATACTGTAATCAAGTAGCTCTTTCTATTTTTATCATTATTATATTACAAATTGTTAATTTTGCTGTGAAATTTTTTACCTAATATTGTTTCAATTCAGTACCACTCCACAGCACAGTTTCGTTATTCTTTATTTTGCTTTCAATAAAGCATTCCTAATTCAAAAATATTCGTTTATATTAAATGTTCACTGGACATTAAGGTCTGTAATCACTTATTCATCAGATCTCTATGAAATGTGCCCCATGATTTATACTCTATCATGACCCTTCATGAATGTACCATTCAAGCACAGAATGTAATATTGAGAACCATTTTTATTTAAAATATTTATGGCCATTACACTAGGTTACCACCCCACTGTGACTTTGATCTGTACAGCCTTGTCGACAAGTTCTTGAACTAATTAAATTAGACCAGTAGGATAAGGATGCTGTTGTGCTTACGCTGACTTGTTGGGTAGGGAGCTTGTCAACTACAATTGTTTTGTCATCCCTTACTGGCTTTTTGTACCTGAGCATAACTCATGCGCCACCCCCCCCCCCCCATTCTCAAATAATCTTGAGGAACTTCACGTCTCTTACCATAACTTTGGAAGTGCTTTGGGTAATAAATAAATAAGGTCTTTATGTCAAGAGAACTTCAAAGTTAAGACTCTGTCTTACAAGTTAACTCAAGTCAAATAACAACAATAATAACATAGCCATAAAAACCAATATAGTTAATAATAAGATATAACTTAAAAAATAAAGTTACATGAGTAAAAGTAGTAAAATAAATCTAGTGGTAAAATGTTCTGTGGCTCTTACATTTTATTTAATAAAAAATCCTTTTTTTGTTTTAAAAATGGGAAAACTATTACTTTTCAAGTCATACGACAGAGAGTTGTATATTTGGGGTCCAAAG
Organism: Stictocephala bisonia; assembly: GCA_035578905.1. NCBI lineage: Eukaryota > Metazoa > Arthropoda > Insecta > Hemiptera > Membracidae > Stictocephala > Stictocephala bisonia. Next base: position 65,801 of record JAQJVL010000834.1, read on the forward strand.
AGGACCCCATTTCCTTTTTTCCCCATTTCAAGACGCATCCTAGGTAGCCTATATGAAGCAGATCATCCTGCCGAGTACTAAGAGATCTCACGTCACCTCTGAAAATTACTTTTTTCTTTAGATAAAGAGGCGTCTGCAACAACAGAACTTTGTGTACAAATACCACAGTCTGAAGAAAACAGCAATCTTCAACAGAAACTTTCGGGCCTGAGTCGATATTGGCTATGCTGTCAAACTTCTTTAAATTAAACAAAAAACGTAAAACAATGTCCTGAAATCTTGTTAGAAGTGCAACATTTTCCTGAGTCAAGCTATCAGCATATACTGGGAGGGCATAATAAACAATTGGAAAAAATCGTAGCTTGAACAATCATCAGCTTGGCAGCAGCAGGTAGGTCTGATTTTAACCTGTAGCCTACATGACCTTCAGCCTACAAACAATCTGTTGATTATTCCACATGGTCTATTGACATGTTCCAAGATTCATGAAAAATATTTTATTTTACATATTTATTTTTCTTAGTAGTTATCAGGATTAACGCACGACAGTACACTTAAAGAAATTTCGAACTTCCTCTTGTTGGTCCGTTCTAGCGTGTTTGGAGAGTTGGTGGATGGTCTAAGGCGTCAGGACTATGAGATTAAGATAAAAATAGTGAAGTAGAAATCTATATGAAACATGTGTTGATCACCGATTCTTGCTTACTGCCACAGTTTCGTGTCAACTCTGTTCTGAATAGTTCTTTTTTTCAAAATAAACTATTAATAAATCTTAAACAAATTTATGATAGCATTCCTTAAGACTTAATTTGTACTGATACACTCATTTAAACTCTATACGTTTATAAATAAATTGTAACTTATCTATAAACTTTTACATTTAATATTGCTATGTAACTAACTGCATACAGCTCTTGCTTCGCTGTGGGGAGGTTCTCTATGCTTGCTTACCCATCCTCCGTGGTTCTCCCTAAACCTTCACACCAATGTAAAAGCTGCACATTTATCGTAATTATAAACTCTAGCCCATCCTAACAGGAAAGAATACCTAACCATGTTTCAAATGACAAGGAGATTCAGTTAACTAACAACTGCTTATATAATTGATATTTTGTTACTTGATGAAATATAAAAAATGTCACTACTTGAGTTTTTTTCAAAAAGTAAATATAGTACGCCTAAAGCTAACTAATTGATATGATCCGTCTCACTTTTTTTCCTTTTCAAGCGGACTAAAATGGAAATGCAGTAGCCTCTTTTGAACTGGTATCTCAACAATGTATACACTGTAGTCGATTAAATAATCACAAAAACTAGAACACATGTTGAATAAAATAAAAGCGCTTATCATACAAATTAATAATAACTGTGTAAATAAACGTATGGAAACAGAATGTGTAAGAATATAAACATAATTTATACCCCGTACCTAGAATTAACTACCAAACAGCTGTGAAATGACAGAACTGCGCAAGCGCACGTGGAAAATTACGTTTCCTTTAACTTCTTTAAAACCGCTTTACAAATAACCACTGGCTGTGAACGGAACAAAGGAAGCCATTAGAGATGACGTCATGCAATGATTACCTCATTGGCAATTGTTGAGTGCAGCGAGCGTCACGAGTTACTGTACCTCGTGAGGGTCTGAGCACCCTTTGTTGTGGTATCTTTGATTTGGTAATGGTAGTATTGATTGATTATTGTTATTGTTCAAAAAAGTATCTTAATTTTATAAATTGAACAGATACTAAAATGTTATTTTGTACACAATAGAGGTGTCCTGGCTGTTAATTTTCAAATTTTACACCTATTTAAGAAGAAAAAATAAAGAATAACAGCTTTTCGAATTCCACTCCGTTTAGTGCTTATCTGTTCTTTTTTATTTTCACCAAAACATAACGCATAACTTAAGAATGGTTTTACCAACTTTCTTAACTTTGAAGACACATCTTTACATCAACATTGAACAGCAAACACGTATCCATTGAGCTATCGTAAACGAGTTTTAAAATGTGGCAATTTGAAAATTGTTTATGATTTTTGTTTAAAAGATAATGTGGAGCTAAAAATCTGAAATGGCTAAATACACCTCAAAGGATATATAAGCAACTAAAGCTTTGTGAATACAATGAAAGCAGCAAGCTAGTAAAACCCAAACAACACATGTATTCAATTTTATTTTGACAACCAAAACTGTCCAGAATAATAAATAAATATAGTACTTTTCCTCGGCTTTAAGGAAAAGTAGGGACAAAGAAAATGAACATAAAAACTTCTATAATAATATACTATAGAAATAAGAATAAAAGAATGAATATGTCATATGATATCTCATAGCGATTTTGGAAACACAATTTGGAGTGCTAAATAGTTGAAATAATACAGAAAATATGAACTAATTACACTGTATTTTATTTTTAAGTGCATGAAATGCCGAAATGTAAAACTGATTTGTGGAATGATGGAAACAACTCATGTCTTATACTTAGGAGAGGTAAGAAGGAAAGCGAAGGAAGCAAAATTGAACACTAAATAAGTGAGAAAGTAAGTATAAAAATCCTAGGCGTATAATATAGATACAGCGCAAAAAAGTGTGTTATTTATCATAGCTATTTTTGTTTAAGTTATTTCTATGATTGATTTGTTAATGTACATTCACTGCCTTTGCCAGTGACATTACAAGAGTACGCAACGTTGCAAGGGACAATAGTCCAAACCCCATTGTCAAATTATCAAGTGGACCATCTGAGAATTGAACCCGTGACATTGGAAACAGATCTGCTAACCACTAATATAGCAAGAGGCAAAACAGATGTATGGATACAAAATACATAACTTTAGTCAGTCAAGAACATAATATACACTTAAAGTATGAATTAAATGTCACCCACTTAATATATAAAATCAATATAAAATAGAATGTCAAGATTGTAAAATAAAAAAAATAAAAATACATATAAACATAGAAATAAAATACAGTTTTAGTATTCGTTATTCGTATTACCAAGAGTCTTTTAACAACTATCACAATTCAAGTGAACGTCGCAGAACAAAAATTTCTTAAAATATAAGTACAAAATGTAAAAATATTATGCCCATCGATTTCGGTATACCATGTTTACCATCCTCAGACCAGAGAGTCTTACAAAGTAATAAAACTGGTGTTGAACTTAGATAGTTTTGTGCACTTTAAGCGGTGTCTAACTCATTATGGTTGGCTGGAATTATCAACATATTAATAAAAAAAAAAACGACCTTTGGAAACCTGACTGAAATTTGAAGTTATAACTAAATAAAAGACTGAACATAAATAATACTGACGAAAAATAAAATTTGTTATATTAAATTCTTTATTTAAAGTCGAAATAAGCACCGAATAAACTTTTATTGTAAACGCTCAGCGTTCCACGAAATGAGCAGACTCGTATTAAAAATGTAGGTGAGTGACTCATAAAGAGTTGCATAATTGTTTTGAGCTGTCAGCAGTCTTGTATTTCTATTAACACAGTTTTTATGTCGTTTTAGTTCAAGTCTCGACTATTTAATGTGCTGCATATATTTGCAGTGTAGTAATTGTTTTAAAACTTTACTGAGGTTTCATAATATTTTAAAATATGAGTAAAATGCGTTCGCACATTAACACTTAATTGCAAGTAGTATAAAGAAATAATCTTTGTGCGTCATAATATGAGCTATTATGACTTCAAACTTCACAAAAGGTCTGCATTTGTGTAAGTAATTATGATCACATTTTAAAGCTTAGTGTACTTATTATTTTCTGCTATGAATACGTGCAATTCTACCCCAAAAACAAAACCGAGAATAATATCAAAATAAAAATGAATATGGTTAATAAATACAAACTATCATATTCAAATTTATTTTATATTCACAAATCATACGTATTCTCCAATATGGCATGGAATGGAGCCAGAATGTCTTTCTCTGTCAAGGCCAAACAATACCGCAAACAGCAGCTTACAGTGACGTGTCATTTTATCAACGGTGGTTGGACTCACGCCAATAAATGAATTTTTGGAAGAAATACATTTGCATGCTTAGGTAGACTATTTTAGTTCATAAAAACAACAAAAGTAGCTTTGTTTTCACATTAAGTTTACAAACCTTAATTTTTGCATAGTAATACATTCAAATAATTACAACATTAATAAATGCATTACTTTGTTATGTATTAACAATTTAACAAATATTTTCCACAAACCTATCTTTCCGTAATGTCAATGAAACAAACTAAAGGTTATATCAAAGTTATTATTTCCAGGAAAGTCTACCATGACACAAAATAGTTGTATCAATTAACTCGAAATTAAAATAATTCACATTGGACCTTTAAACTAGCATCTATATGGTTTCAGAAATGTTCACAACCAAAACAATATTTAGAATTCGTACCGATTCATGTGAAATGACATTCGTCGACAAATTGTTATTCGAGTATAGAATATTAAAAATTATGCTAATTTTGAAATTTTAAACTGTTGTCTATATAATCTTAAGGTTGATAAAGTAATATTTAAGCATTTGAGTTACGTAGATTTATTTTTATAAATATGTATTGAAAAAGGTGCTATTTCCAAATAACGTTATGAAGGAGCCAAAACTCCCACTCACAGAAAATGCGAAAAATTAATAAATCATTAATATAATGTAAAGTGAACGATCGGTGACCTCTCGTAAAATATAATAAATAAATTGTGTTGTACTCATACATTTGGTGATATACTAAGAAAATAATCAACTACAATATAGAACATGTTTATTGAACGAGATAATCTGCTAAACTGTGTGACTTAATGATATTGAACGAGATAATCTGCTAAACTGTGTGACTTAATGATATTGAACGAGATAATCTGCTAAACTGTGTGACTTAATTATATTTCTTCGTAAACAGTAATTTTGATTTTCCACTCTTGTATTAAAAGTGAGGGGAAGGGGCAAGGACATAATCCATCATTGTAGATGTATGTTTTTAAAACGGACTATAACTCCAGAGCTACAACATGCTAAGCCTTTCTTTGTTTGCGCCCTTTAGTTGTTTGTACACTTTAAAATCTTAACTGTCACACTAAATAACTTCACTTGCAAGCCTGTAACTCATTTAGAAAACATTAGCTTTTTATGTTTTAAGTGTTCAAATTTATAAGTAGCGTGATTCTTTAAAGTCACCTTCATAACATAACTGGTCTCAGTTCGATTCCAACCATAGTCAAAACAAACGCTAAGTGATCAGCTGATAACCACTGGCTGTATATTCATCGTTAATGGCACTTTCTACGAAATAGTTAGACGAAGTTCCCAACAAAGATAACTTTTGCGTATACACACACATCTGACTTATTTAAAACCTATATTCACCGATACATACCTCGACAATTTCAGTCTAATAAATAAATACGTTTTCATTTCAAATACTTAATTAACTTATATTGATTAATGAAGATAATGAACAGTTTTTTCAGTTAATTGTCTTATTTTACTATGATATAAATAGTGAAAATGTGCCAAAAGGCAATTGCAATATATTAAATATATTGTGAAATATTTGTTTAATGGTTATGAATCTTGTTATTAAAACTGTAATGCCATCACAAAATGTATCAAAGGTAAATGTATTCGCAATATACAAATAACTGTTTACTGGAGCATAATGTTTACATGAAAAGGATGTTGCTATATTTTCCTATCTTTCTATGAACATGACGTGACAAATTAATTGTATTTGTTTACACATGCTTTATAAATCACTTAGTGGCGCAGTGCTGTAACCCAGCTTTACAAAAAATTTATTTCATGTGAATAAAACAAAACAAAATAACTTACCCAAAATAACTAACCCACCCAAACACCCATACACATACAGTGGTATTTATAAATACCTAGATATTGTACCATACACGGTACAATCCTAGATGGAGAGGTAGATGACAGGTTCCATGCTCGGTCCTCTTAATACCGATACGACTTCCGCTCAATGGTTGCCATCGACGTAGACACTACTATAAACTCTGAGGTGTCCATGTTAGATGGTAGTCAAAGTTCAGCTGTTGTGTGGGAAAAGTACTGAAAGTCAGACTTGTCAGTTAGCTGAAAATCAGACCAACACTATGTGGTTCAGAATTTACTTAAAGATGTAGGTCCTTTAGTTGCCCTGGATATTGGGCTATTAATAAATAGTCCTTTCTGAGCTAAGTCGAACTCTGATAGTAACAATGTCTACATTCGTTCACCTTCACTCATCACACTCATCCACCCCTCATATTCGCTCATATCTCTACGATCGGCGTCTTAGAAATAAATAATAAATAATTAAAAAAATTAAATAATAATGAAATCAAGAAAGATAACCTAGCTAGAAGGTATATTCATAATTATACAGAATTTAAAAAAGTAAACACATTCCGAAGGATGAAAACTACTGCTACACCAAGAGTTTGCAAAACACCATCCCTCCGATATGTCATCGTCCCCGTTGAATGCAGAAGGATATACGGCACACTCAGGCTCAGGGCCACAAACCCTTATATTAGGGATCAATATGGCCGTTTCACCCCAAAAATGTTCTCCCATATGTTTGTTCTGTGAGGGCTTGAGCTGGGGGAGGCAGCTGCACCATCCCCCCTCCTGTAGCAGACTCCCTCTCTTAGTGTGGCAATGGGGAATGAACTGGCATCAGCAATTCTTTTGGTTAAATAAATTTGGTTTTGCGATTGTTAAAATAAGTTGGCAACATCAAAATCCAATTAGTGGAAAGATTTCAAACGAAAAATAATTTAAATATTTTGTACTTACTACTAATATGTATATGAAATGTGAATAAAAATAAATTGAAAACATTAATCTATTCAACAATCCATTCAAAATATATCGGCGAGATAATACTTTATCTTCCTGTATCTACTATTTTTATGCATTTAAATTATTCCATATTTCTAAATCTACATTTTCAATATCACTTCTTAAAATAAACCTTAGTAATTATTTTGAATAATTCAATTTTTTAAAGTTAATAATTTATCATATTGAAGAAAGTTCATCATTGCAATAATATTGCTATAAAAATCGTTACGTTTATATGGAGGCAATTATTTTACAGTTTGTACAGTTTTACAAGTGTTAACGGTTATTTCTACGTATAGTTTTTTTTTAATAATTTTGTTGTTTCCATAACATATTTTGTATTTAAAAAGCTTAATGTTTTATTCATAGGACTAATATAATTGTGATGGTATTTGGATGTGTGATTTTTTTAGTCGAACAAAACCTATGTTCAGAAAAAATATTACACCACTATAATAGTTGGTGTCTCAAAATCTCAATACTTGTCAAATATATTTCTTATTAGTTTATTATTATTAGATATTTATTTAAATGCTGATAAATTATCTATTGGTCCTAAGTTATTGTATTTTTTTAAAAATAGTATTTTCTTGTATATATTATAACAGGAAAATACTTTAGGATGAATTTTTTTAAATGTGTCAAACATGCTAGTGGTCTTGTTCGGAGGGTTCCGATATAATCACAACATCGTGCGTGGCTGTTCCTTGGATGGGTGACCAGTAAGCAATCCTGTCCTCTTAAGCATCCCATTTGCCCTGTCACTTCTGATGGTTAAGAATTCACCCTTAAGCCATTGACCCTAGATTAAATAATAATGATCTTAAATTAAAAATTAATGATTAAATTAATAATGAAGTTAGAGAGGGCTTCTTAGCGCTAATTTTCCCCTGGCAAAATAAGACCTCCTTGAACTTTGAACTGTTTTGGTTCAAGCAGTCCATAATACATTTATTATTCCATCAATCAAAAATTCATTGTTGACGAAGAAAACACTTAATTGAAAATATTAAAAATACTCTTTTTAAAGACACTATTTATTTTTCTCTCGTTACTTTACAACTTTATACTGACATTAATGTGTTCACAATACGAGATTGTGTGAGGACTAGAATGATATATGATCTGCTACAGTAAAACGTCTTCGGTAAAGTGCTCTGCAAATGTCAATAGCAATTAAATTGATGACGTTATTGTGTGAGACTATCGAGTCGTTTGTTATGACAGTCTCTTGAGGTAGTATCGATTGATCGTTGAGAGCTTTCAACTATCAACAGTGCTTTTCCACGACAGTATCTTAGAATCTATAATCATTCTTCCAGACTACATTATCACACGTGTAAATCTTATTTACCTGTTTTTTCTTTCAGTTCATTTCCTTTGTCATCTTTTAATTAATGATAATAAATTTAAAAGAATTTATTGTTGAAAATAAACACCTTTCAGGGATATATTAATATTGCTATTTTAGACGGATTGCACTGCCAACTTATAGTGCCGAGTTGGTTCACTATTAGTTGTGGTTTTGAGAGGTTTGTTGATGTAGTTCTTATTTTCAATTTATATTTTAATGTTAAGTTTTATATTAGCTTACGTGGTCCCCTTAGGTTTTCGGTAACTTACGGAGCCAGTCATTTAAAATATACAAAATTAAATTAAATGAAAACAAGCATATTTTATTTCTTGACATTTGTATAGTAACAAATAACTGCACAGTCACAAAATATACGCTTTACTTTTTATCAAGGGAAAAACAAGTAAAATAATTATTAATGGTAATAAATGGTTAGTACGATGAACTATAACAAACAATTTTGACAAATATAAGCTAAATCAAATGAATTGTGGTAAATGTAAGACAAAGAGATATCTGACCGATGGAAAATAAAGTTCGATTCAAACCAGCAAGATATGGCGGACTGCCAAATTATCGATTATTGAGATTGCATGTTTTTAGAAAAGTATATCAACAGATTACAACTTGTTTACTATCCAGTTAGTTTAAGTAGGGCGATTTAATCCACACACAATCCCTCATAACCTATACTTCACTTCACTTTACATGTTAGATGTAGCTTAAATTCTGAGCTGAGTAATAAAAGATGTATTATAACACTAAAACAGTATTTTTACCGATTTTATGATTGTCTTAGATTTCATAGAATTCGTTCAGTCAATTCACTGTTAAAATAATATTTACGATTCGTGTTCAACTCACTCACGTTTATTAATGAGGCATACAGTACGTGGTGGTTTTTTGAAAGTTAATTAATACAAATACAGTGAGAGATGGTTCATTCAGTATTCCTTAATGACACATTAAGTAAAAGGTGGTTTGTTCAACCTTAATTAATGACAAATACAGAAAGGTGAGGTTGGTTCAACATTCAATAATGACACATACAGGAAGCCGTGGTTTGTTAAACATTCAATAATGAAACATACAGGAAGCCGTGGTTGGTTCAACATTCAATAATGAAACATACAGGTTGGTTAAACATTCAATAATGAAACATACAGGAAGCCGTGGTTGGTTAAACATTCAATAATGAAACATACAGGAAGCCGTGGTTGCTTCAACATTCAATAATGAAACATACAGGAAGCCGTGGTTGGTTCAACATTCAATAATGAAACATAGAGGAAGCCGTGGTTGGTTCAACATTCAATAATGAAACATTACAGGAAGCCGTGGTTGGTTCAACATTCAATAATGGCACGTACAGGAAGCCGTGGTTAGTTCAACATTCAATAATGACACATACAGGAAGCCGTGGTTTGTTAAACATTCATTGATAAAACATACAGTAAGTGGTATTTTGTTAAACTCTCATTGATAAGACCTACAGTAAGTGGTGGTTTGTTGAACTCTCATTGATAAGACCTACAGTAAGTGGTGGTTTGTTAAACTCTCATTGATAAGACCTACAGTAAGTGGTGGTTTGTTCAACTCTCATTGATAATATCTACAGTAAGTGCTGGTTTGTTCAACTCTCATTAATGAGAACTGCAGTAAGTGGTGGTTTATTCAACTTTCATTGATAAGACCTACAGTAAGTGGTGGTTTGTTGAACTTTCATTGATAAGACCTACAGTAAGTGGTGGTTTGTTAAACTTTCATTGATGAGACCTTCAATAAGTGGTGGTTGTTGAACTTTCGTTGATGAGACCTACAGTAAGTGGTGGTTTGTTAAACTCTCATTGATAAGACCTACAGTAAGTGGTGGTTTGTTGAACTCTCATTGATAAGACCTACAGTAAGTGGTGGTTTGTTAAACTCTTATTGATAAGACCTACGGTAAGTGGTGGTTTGTTGAACTCTCATTGATAAGACCTACAGTTAGTGGTGGTTTGTTCAACTCTCATTGATAATATCTACAGTAAGTGCTGGTTTGTGCAACTCTCATTAATGAGAACTGCAGTAAGTGGTGGTTTATTCAACTTTCATTGATAAGACCTACAGTAAGTGGTGGTTTATTTAACTTTCATTGATAAGACCTTCAGTAAGTGTTGGTTTGTTGAACTTTCATTGATGAGACCTTCAATAAGTGGTGGTTGTTGAACTTTCGTTGATGAGACCTACAGTAAGTGGTGGTTTGTTGAACTTTCATTGATGAGACCTACAGTAAGTGGTGGTTTGTTGAACTTTCACTGATTAGACCTACGTAAAGTAGTGGTTTGTTGAACTTTAATTGATGAGACCTACAGTAAGTGGTGGTTTATTGAACTTTCATTGATGAGACCTAGAGTAAGTGGTGGTTTATTGAACTTTCATTGATGAGACCTACAGTAAGTGGTGGTTTTTTGAACCTTTATTGATTAAACCTACAGTAAGTGGTAATTTATTCCACTTTCATTGATAAGACCTACAGTAAGTGGTGGTTTGTAGAACTTTCATTGATGAGACCTTGAATAAGTGGTGGTTGTTGAAATTTCGTTGATGAGACCTACAGTAAGTGGTGGTTTGTTGAACTTTTATTGATGAGACCTACAGTAAGTGGTGGTTTGTTGAACTTTCACTGATTAGACCTACATAAAGTGGTGGTTTGTAGAACTTTATTTGAAGAGACCTACAGTAAGTGGTGGTTTATTAAACTTTCATTGATGAGACCTAGAGTAAGTGGTGGTTTATTGAACTTTCATTGATGAGACCTACAGTAAGTGGTGGTTTGTTGAACCTTTATTGATTAAACCTACAGTAAGTGGTGGGTTATTCAACATTCATTGATGAGACCTAAATTAAGTGGTGGTTTGTTGAACTTTCATTGATGAGACCTACAGTAAGTGGTGGTTGTTAAACCTTCATTGATGAGACCTACAGTAAGTGGTGGTTGTTGAAATTTCATGGATGAGACCTACAGTAAGTGGTGGTTGTTGAACTTTCATGGATGAGACCTACAGTAAGTGGTGGTTGTTGAACCTTCATTGATGAGACCTACAGTAAGTGGTGGTTGTTGAACTTTCATGGATGAGACCTACAGTAAGTGATGGTTTGTTGAACTTTCATTGATGAGACCTACTGTAAGTGGTGGTTGTTGAACTTTCATGGATGAGACCTACAGTAAGTGGTGATTGTTGAACCTTCATTGATGAGACCTACAGTAAGTGGTGGTTGTTGAACTTTCATGGATGAGACATACAGTAAGTGGTGGTTGTTGAACTTTCATGGATGAGACCTACAGTAAGTGGTGGTTGTTGAACATTCATGGATGAGACCTACAGTAAGTGGTGGTTGTTGAACCTTCATTGATGAGACCTACAGTAAGTAGTGGTTGTTAAACTTTCGTGGATGAGACCTACAGTAAGTGGTGGTTGTTGAACTTTCATGGATGAGACCTACAGTAAGTGGTGGTTGTTGAACCCTCATTGATGAGACCTACAGTAAGTGTTGGTTGTTGAACCTTCATGGATGAGACCTACAGTAAGTGGTGGTTGTTGAACTTTCATGGATGAGACCTACAGTAAGTGGTGGTTGTTGAACTTTCGTTGATGAGACCTACAGTAAGTGGTGGTTGTTGAACTTTCGTTGATGAGACCTACAGTAAGTGGTGGTTGTTGAACTTTCGTTGATGAGACCTACAGTAAATGGTGGTTGTTAAACCTTCATTGATGAGACCTACAGTAAGTGGTGGTTGTTGAACCATCATTGATGAGACCTACAGTAAGTGGTGGTTGTTAAACCTTCATGGATGTTACCTACAGTAAGTGGTGGTTGTTGAACCTTCATGGATGAGACCTACAGTAAGTGGTGTTTGTTGAACCCTCATTGATGAGACCTACAGTAAGTGTTGGTTGTTGAACCTTCATGGATGAGACCTACAGTAAGTGGTGGTTGTTGAACTTTCATGGAGGAGACCTACAGTAAGTGGTGGTTGTTGAACTTTCGTGGATGAGACCTACAGTAAGTGGTGGTTGTTGAACTTTCGTTGATGAGACCTACAGTAAGTGGTGGTTGTTGAACTTTCGTTGATGAGACCTACAGTAAATGGTGGTTGTTGAACCTTCATTGATGAGACCTACAGTAAGTGGTGGTTGTTGAACCTTCATTGATGAGACCTACAGTAAGTGGTGGTTGTTGAACCTTCATGGATGAGACCTACAGTAAGTGGTGGTTGTTGAACCTTTATTGATGAGACCTACAGTAAGTGGTGGTTGTTGAACCTTCATGGATGAGACCTACAGTAAGTGGTGTTTGATGAACCCTCATTGATGAGACCTACAGTAAGTGTTGGTTGTTGAACCTTCATGGATGAGACCTACAGTAAGTGGTGGTTGTTGAACTTTCATGGATGAGACCTACAGTAAGTGGTGGTTGTTGAACTTTCGTGGATGAGACCTACAGTAAGTGGTGGTTGTTGAACTTTCATGGATGAGACCTACAGTAAGTGGTGGTTGTTGAACTTTCGTTGATGAGACCTACAGTAAGTGGTGGTTGTTGAACTTTCGTTGATGAGACCTACAGTAAATGGTGGTTGTTGAACCTTCATTGATGAGACCTACAGTAAGTGGTGGTTGTTGAACCTTCATTGATGAGACCTACAGTAAGTGGTGGTTGTTGAACCTTCATGGATGTTACCTACAGTAAGTGGTGGTTGTTGAACCTTCATGGATGAGACCTACAGTAAGTGGTGGTTGTTGAACCTTCATTGATGAGACCTACAGTAAGTGGTGGTTGTTGAACCTTCATTGATGAGACCTACAGTAAGTGGTGGTTGTTGAACTTTCATTGATGAGACCTACAGTAAGTGTTGGTTGTTGAACCTTCATGGATGAGACCTACAGTAAGTGGTGGTTGTTGAACTTTCATGGATGAGACCTACAGTAAGTGGTGGTTGTTGAACTTTCATTGATGAGGCCTACAGTAAGTGGTGGATGTTGAACTTTCATTGATGAGACCTACAGTAAGTGGTGGTTGTTGAACTTTTACTGATTAGACCTACAGTAAGTGGTGGTTTGTTGAACTTTCATGGATGAGACCTACAGTAAGTGGTGGTTGTTGAACTTTCATTGATGAGACCTACAGTAAGTGGTGGTTGTTGAACCTTCATTGATGAGACCTACAGTAAGTGGTGGTTTGTTGAACCTTTATTGATGAGACCTACAGTAAGTGGTGGTTTATTCAACATTCATTGATGAGACCTACAATAAGTGGTTGTTTGTTGAACCTTCATTGATGAGACCTACAGTAAGTGGTGGTTTGTTGAACTTTCATGGATGAGACCTAATGTAAGTGGTGGTTTGTTGAACTTTCATTGATGATACCTACAATAAGTGGTGGTTTGTTGAGGTTTCATTGATGAGACCTAAATTAAGTAGTGGTTTGTTGAACTTTCATTGATGAGACCTACAGTAAGTGTTGGTTTGTTGAATTTTCATGGATGAGACCTACAGTAAGTGGTGGTTTGTTGAATTGTCATGGATGAGACCTACAGTAAGTGGTGGTTGTTGAACTTTCATTGATGAGACCTACAGTAAGTGGTGGTTTGTTGAATTTTTATTGATGAGACCTACAGTAAGTGGTGGTTTGTTGAATTTTCATGGATGAGACCTACAGTAAGTGGTGGTTGTTGAACTTTCATTGATGAGACCTACAGTAAGTGGTGGATTGATGAACTTTCATTGATGAGACCTACAGTAAGTGGTGGTTTGTTGAACATTAATGGATGAGACCTACAGTAAGTGGTGGTTGTTGAACCTTCATTGATGAGACCTACAGTAAGTGGTGGTTGTTGAAATTTCATGGATGAGACCTACAGTAAGTGGTGGTTGTTGAACTTTCATGGATGAGACCTACAGTAAGTGGTGGTTGTTGAACCTTCATTGATGAGACCTACAGTAAGTGGTGGTTGTTGAACTTTCATGGATAAGACCTACAGTAAGTGATGGTTTGTTGAACTTTCATTGATGAGACCTACTGTAAGTGGTGGTTGTTGAACTTTCATGGATGAGACCTACAGTAAGTGGTGATTGTTGAACCTTCATTGATGAGACCTACAGTAAGTGGTGGTTGTTGAACTTTCATGGATGAGACATACAGTAAGTGGTGGTTGTTGAACTTTCATGGATGAGACCTACAGTAAGTGGTGGTTGTTGAACATTCATGGATGAGACCTACAGTAAGTGGTGGTTGTTGAACCTTCATTGATGAGACCTACAGTAAGTAGTGGTTGTTAAACTTTCGTGGATGAGACCTACAGTAAGTGGTGGTTGTTGAACTTTCATGGATGAGACCTACAGTAAGTGGTGGTTGTTGAACCCTCATTGATGAGACCTACAGTAAGTGTTGGTTGTTGAACCTTCATGGATGAGACCTACAGTAAGTGGTGGTTGTTGAACTTTCATGGATGAGACCTACAGTAAGTGGTGGTTGTTGAACTTTCGTTGATGAGACCTACAGTAAGTGGTGGTTGTTGAACTTTCGTTGATGAGACCTACAGTAAGTGGTGGTTGTTGAACTTTCGTTGATGAGACCTACAGTAAATGGTGGTTGTTAAACCTTCATTGATGAGACCTACAGTAAGTGGTGGTTGTTGAACCATCATTGATGAGACCTACAGTAAGTGGTGGTTGTTAAACCTTCATGGATGTTACCTACAGTAAGTGGTGGTTGTTGAACCTTCATGGATGAGACCTACAGTAAGTGGTGTTTGTTGAACCCTCATTGATGAGACCTACAGTAAGTGTTGGTTGTTGAACCTTCATGGATGAGACCTACAGTAAGTGGTGGTTGTTGAACTTTCATGGATGAGACCTACAGTAAGTGGTGGTTGTTGAACTTTCGTGGATGAGACCTACAGTAAGTGGTGGTTGTTGAACTTTCGTTGATGAGACCTACAGTAAGTGGTGGTTGTTGAACTTTCGTTGATGAGACCTACAGTAAATGGTGGTTGTTGAACCTTCATTGATGAGACCTACAGTAAGTGGTGGTTGTTGAACCTTCATTGATGAGACCTACAGTAAGTGGTGGTTGTTGAACCTTCATGGATTAGACCTACAGTAAGTGGTGGTTGTTGAACCTTTATTGATGAGACCTACAGTAAGTGGTGGTTGTTGAACCTTCATGGATGAGACCTACAGTAAGTGGTGTTTGATGAACCCTCATTGATGAGACCTACAGTAAGTGTTGGTTGTTGAACCTTCATGGATGAGACCTACAGTAAGTGGTGGTTGTTGAACTTTCATGGATGAGACCTACAGTAAGTGGTGGTTGTTGAACTTTCGTGGATGAGACCTACAGTAAGTGGTGGTTGTTGAACTTTCATGGATGAGACCTACAGTAAGTGGTGGTTGTTGAACTTTCGTTGATGAGACCTACAGTAAGTGGTGGTTGTTGAACTTTCGTTGATGAGACCTACAGTAAATGGTGGTTGTTGAACCTTCATTGATGAGACCTACAGTAAGTGGTGGTTGTTGAACCTTCATTGATGAGACCTACAGTAAGTGGTGGTTGTTGAACCTTCATGGATGTTACCTACAGTAAGTGGTGGTTGTTGAACCTTCATGGATGAGACCTACAGTAAGTGGTGGTTGTTGAACCTTCATTGATGAGACCTACAGTAAGTGGTGGTTGTTGAACCTTCATTGATGAGACCTACAGTAAGTGGTGGTTGTTGAACTTTCATTGATGAGACCTACAGTAAGTGTTGGTTGTTGAACCTTCATGGATGAGACCTACAGTAAGTGGTGGTTGTTGAACTTTCATGGATGAGACCTACAGTAAGTGGTGGTTGTTGAACTTTCATTGATGAGGCCTACAGTAAGTGGTGGATGTTGAACTTTCATTGATGAGACCCACAGTAAGTGGTGGTTGTTGAACTTTTACTGATTAGACCTACAGTAAGTGGTGGTTGTTGAACCTTCATGGATGAGACCTACAGTAAGTGGTGGTTGTTGAACCTTCATTGATGAGACCTACAGTAAGTGGTGGTTGTTGAACCTTCATTGATGAGACCTACAGTAAGTGGTGGTTGTTGAACCTTCATTGATGAGACCTACAGTAAGTGGTGGTTGTTGAACTTTCATTGATGAGACCTACAGTAAGTGTTGGTTGTTGAACCTTCATGGATGAGACCTACAGTAAGTGGTGGTTGTTGAACTTTCATGGATGAGACCTACAGTAAGTGGTGGTTGTTGAACTTTCGTTGATGAGACCTACAGTAAGTGGTGGTTGTTGAACTTTCGTTGATGAGACCTACAGTAAGTGGTGGTTGTTGAACTTTCGTTGATGAGACCTACAGTAAATGGTGGTTGTTAAACCTTCATTGATGAGACCTACAGTAAGTGGTGGTTGTTGAACCATCATTGATGAGACCTACAGTAAGTGGTGGTTGTTAAACCTTCATGGATGTTACCTACAGTAAGTGGTGGTTGTTGAACCTTCATGGATGAGACCTACAGTAAGTGGTGTTTGTTGAACCCTCATTGATGAGACCTACAGTAAGTGTTGGTTGTTGAACCTTCATGGATGAGACCTACAGTAAGTGGTGGTTGTTGAACTTTCATGGAGGAGACCTACAGTAAGTGGTGGTTGTTGAACTTTCGTGGATGAGACCTACAGTAAGTGGTGGTTGTTGAACTTTCGTTGATGAGACCTACAGTAAGTGGTGGTTGTTGAACTTTCGTTGATGAGACCTACAGTAAATGGTGGTTGTTGAACCTTCATTGATGAGACCTACAGTAAGTGGTGGTTGTTGAACCTTCATTGATGAGACCTACAGTAAGTGGTGGTTGTTGAACCTTCATGGATGAGACCTACAGTAAGTGGTGGTTGTTGAACCTTTATTGATGAGACCTACAGTAAGTGGTGGTTGTTGAACCTTCATGGATGAGACCTACAGTAAGTGGTGTTTGATGAACCCTCATTGATGAGACCTACAGTAAGTGTTGGTTGTTGAACCTTCATGGATGAGACCTACAGTAAGTGGTGGTTGTTGAACTTTCATGGATGAGACCTACAGTAAGTGGTGGTTGTTGAACTTTCGTGGATGAGACCTACAGTAAGTGGTGGTTGTTGAACTTTCATGGATGAGACCTACAGTAAGTGGTGGTTGTTGAACTTTCGTTGATGAGACCTACAGTAAGTGGTGGTTGTTGAACTTTCGTTGATGAGACCTACAGTAAATGGTGGTTGTTGAACCTTCATTGATGAGACCTACAGTAAGTGGTGGTTGTTGAACCTTCATTGATGAGACCTACAGTAAGTGGTGGTTGTTGAACCTTCATGGATGTTACCTACAGTAAGTGGTGGTTGTTGAACCTTCATGGATGAGACCTACAGTAAGTGGTGGTTGTTGAACCTTCATTGATGAGACCTACAGTAAGTGGTGGTTGTTGAACCTTCATTGATGAGACCTACAGTAAGTGGTGGTTGTTGAACTTTCATTGATGAGACCTACAGTAAGTGTTGGTTGTTGAACCTTCATGGATGAGACCTACAGTAAGTGGTGGTTGTTGAACTTTCATGGATGAGACCTACAGTAAGTGGTGGTTGTTGAACTTTCATTGATGAGGCCTACAGTAAGTGGTGGATGTTGAACTTTCATTGATGAGACCTACAGTAAGTGGTGGTTGTTGAACTTTTACTGATTAGACCTACAGTAAGTGGTGGTTTGTTGAACTTTCATGGATGAGACCTACAGTAAGTGGTGGTTGTTGAACTTTCATTGATGAGACCTACAGTAAGTGGTGGTTGTTGAACCTTCATTGATGAGACCTACAGTAAGTGGTGGTTTGTTGAACCTTTATTGATGAGACCTACAGTAAGTGGTGGTTTATTCAACATTCATTGATGAGACCTACAATAAGTGGTTGTTTGTTGAACCTTCATTGATGAGACCTACAGTAAGTGGTGGTTTGTTGAACTTTCATGGATGAGACCTAATGTAAGTGGTGGTTTGTTGAACTTTCATTGATGATACCTACAATAAGTGGTGGTTTGTTGAGGTTTCATTGATGAGACCTAAATTAAGTAGTGGTTTGTTGAACTTTCATTGATGAGACCTACAGTAAGTGTTGGTTTGTTGAATTTTCATGGATGAGACCTACAGTAAGTGGTGGTTTGTTGAATTGTCATGGATGAGACCTACAGTAAGTGGTGGTTGTTGAACTTTCATTGATGAGACCTACAGTAAGTGGTGGTTTGTTGAATTTTTATTGATGAGACCTACAGTAAGTGGTGGTTTGTTGAATTTTCATGGATGAGACCTACAGTAAGTGGTGGTTGTTGAACTTTCATTGATGAGACCTACAGTAAGTGGTGGATTGATGAACTTTCATTGATGAGACCTACAGTAAGTGGTGGTTTGTTGAACATTAATGGATGAGACCTACAGTAAGTGGTGGTTGTTGAACCTTCATTGATGAGACCTACAGTAAGTGGTGGTTGTTGAAATTTCATGGATGAGACCTACAGTAAGTGGTGGTTGTTGAACTTTCATGGATGAGACCTACAGTAAGTGGTGGTTGTTGAACCTTCATTGATGAGACCTACAGTAAGTGGTGGTTGTTGAACTTTCATGGATAAGACCTACAGTAAGTGATGGTTTGTTGAACTTTCATTGATGAGACCTACTGTAAGTGGTGGTTGTTGAACTTTCATGGATGAGACCTACAGTAAGTGGTGATTGTTGAACCTTCATTGATGAGACCTACAGTAAGTGGTGGTTGTTGAACTTTCATGGATGAGACATACAGTAAGTGGTGGTTGTTGAACTTTCATGGATGAGACCTACAGTAAGTGGTGGTTGTTGAACATTCATGGATGAGACCTACAGTAAGTGGTGGTTGTTGAACCTTCATTGATGAGACCTACAGTAAGTAGTGGTTGTTAAACTTTCGTGGATGAGACCTACAGTAAGTGGTGGTTGTTGAACTTTCATGGATGAGACCTACAGTAAGTGGTGGTTGTTGAACCCTCATTGATGAGACCTACAGTAAGTGTTGGTTGTTGAACCTTCATGGATGAGACCTACAGTAAGTGGTGGTTGTTGAACTTTCATGGATGAGACCTACAGTAAGTGGTGGTTGTTGAACTTTCGTTGATGAGACCTACAGTAAGTGGTGGTTGTTGAACTTTCGTTGATGAGACCTACAGTAAGTGGTGGTTGTTGAACTTTCGTTGATGAGACCTACAGTAAATGGTGGTTGTTAAACCTTCATTGATGAGACCTACAGTAAGTGGTGGTTGTTGAACCATCATTGATGAGACCTACAGTAAGTGGTGGTTGTTAAACCTTCATGGATGTTACCTACAGTAAGTGGTGGTTGTTGAACCTTCATGGATGAGACCTACAGTAAGTGGTGTTTGTTGAACCCTCATTGATGAGACCTACAGTAAGTGTTGGTTGTTGAACCTTCATGGATGAGACCTACAGTAAGTGGTGGTTGTTGAACTTTCATGGATGAGACCTACAGTAAGTGGTGGTTGTTGAACTTTCGTGGATGAGACCTACAGTAAGTGGTGGTTGTTGAACTTTCGTTGATGAGACCTACAGTAAGTGGTGGTTGTTGAACTTTCGTTGATGAGACCTACAGTAAATGGTGGTTGTTGAACCTTCATTGATGAGACCTACAGTAAGTGGTGGTTGTTGAACCTTCATTGATGAGACCTACAGTAAGTGGTGGTTGTTGAACCTTCATGGATTAGACCTACAGTAAGTGGTGGTTGTTGAACCTTTATTGATGAGACCTACAGTAAGTGGTGGTTGTTGAACCTTCATGGATGAGACCTACAGTAAGTGGTGTTTGATGAACCCTCATTGATGAGACCTACAGTAAGTGTTGGTTGTTGAACCTTCATGGATGAGACCTACAGTAAGTGGTGGTTGTTGAACTTTCATGGATGAGACCTACAGTAAGTGGTGGTTGTTGAACTTTCGTGGATGAGACCTACAGTAAGTGGTGGTTGTTGAACTTTCATGGATGAGACCTACAGTAAGTGGTGGTTGTTGAACTTTCGTTGATGAGACCTACAGTAAGTGGTGGTTGTTGAACTTTCGTTGATGAGACCTACAGTAAATGGTGGTTGTTGAACCTTCATTGATGAGACCTACAGTAAGTGGTGGTTGTTGAACCTTCATTGATGAGACCTACAGTAAGTGGTGGTTGTTGAACCTTCATGGATGTTACCTACAGTAAGTGGTGGTTGTTGAACCTTCATGGATGAGACCTACAGTAAGTGGTGGTTGTTGAACCTTCATTGATGAGACCTACAGTAAGTGGTGGTTGTTGAACCTTCATTGATGAGACCTACAGTAAGTGGTGGTTGTTGAACTTTCATTGATGAGACCTACAGTAAGTGTTGGTTGTTGAACCTTCATGGATGAGACCTACAGTAAGTGGTGGTTGTTGAACTTTCATGGATGAGACCTACAGTAAGTGGTGGTTGTTGAACTTTCATTGATGAGGCCTACAGTAAGTGGTGGATGTTGAACTTTCATTGATGAGACCCACAGTAAGTGGTGGTTGTTGAACTTTTACTGATTAGACCTACAGTAAGTGGTGGTTTGTTGAACTTTCATGGATGAGACCTACAGTAAGTGGTGGTTGTTGAACTTTCATTGATGAGACCTACAGTAAGTGGTGGTTGTTGAACCTTAATTGATGAGACCTACAGTAAGTGGTGGTTTGTTGAACCTTTATTGATGAGACCTACAGTAAGTGGTGGTTTGTTGAACTTTCATGGATGAGACCTAATGTAAGTGGTGGTTTGTTGAACTTTCATTGATGATACCTACAATAAGTGGTGGTTTGTTGAGGTTTTATTGATGAGACCTAAATTAAGTAGTGGTTTGTTGAACTTTCATTGATGAGACCTACAGTAAGTGTTGGTTTGTTGAATTTTCATGGATGAGACCTACAGTAAGTGGTGGTTTGTTGAATTGTCATGGATGAGACCTACAGTAAGTGGTGGTTGTTGAACTTTCATTGATGAGACCTACAGTAAGTGGTGGTTTGTTGAATTTTTATTGATGAGACCTACAGTAAGTGGTGGTTTGTTGAATTTTCATGGATGAGACCTACAGTAAGTGGTGGTTGTTGAACTTTCATTGATGAGACCTACAGTAAGTGGTGGATTGATGAACTTTCATTGATGAGACCTACAGTAAGTGGTGGTTTGATGAACTTTCATTGATGAGACCTACAGTAAGTGGTGGATTGATGAACTTTCTTTGATGAGACTTAAAGTAAGTGGTGGTTTGTTGATCTTTTATTGATGAGACCTACAGTAAGTGGTGGTGTATTCTACTTTCATTGATGAGACCTACAGTAAGTGGTGGTTTATTCATCATTCATTAATGAGATATATTATAAAAGGCGGTTGGTTCAACCTTCATTGATGAGGCAAACTGTAAGTGGTGGTTCGTTTAATCTTCCTATGATGTTTCATTCACATCACCATAAACAATGACTATTAGTTCTTACATTCATAATTACTTCTGTTTCTCCCCTCCCCCTCCCCAGGCCTCACTGGAAACTCCATACTAAGATTAAACAAATCATGTTATGCTTTGTAGTGTTCTAAAATATTGAATTGACTCGTTACCTCTGGTTAATTCATATTTATTATATAAATGGTGGAAAACACAACCTATCTAAACGTATTAAATTCTTAGCACTCCCTAGTTCTGAGCTTTAGTTTTACGACAAGGATTAAGGAAGTCCAAAACCTATTATCCTTTCCTAATATTCTCAGGTTACTTTTTTGTACCATTTTATAAACACTACCATACCTAATAAACCTTGCATATCAAGTTACTGATAAATCGATTAAATTATGATGTATCATTTATTTCCTTCTACTTTACAGTCTTCGAAAAACTAATGGCCCTCGTTTCCGGTGGAGAAACTCCCCCCCCCCCCACTCCAGGATTAGACGTCAGCTGACCTGCTGCGGACGATTGATGTAATCCGCACGCGCCGGCTATTTATCCTTTTGCTGCCTGTCAACATGATTTATTCCTGGTTAAGCCAGACGTCACAGTCATCCTCAGTAGTGTTTACATCCTAGGGTTTTTATGAAATATTTACATCGTTATAAAATTCAATATGAGAATACCAATACGTTTTTAGGATTCTATATTTATATATTTCAACAAATATTAACTAATATATATTATATTGGTAGTTTTTACACAAATTAATTGTATTTTAGTTAAATTTAAATTATATTGTATAGCACCCCATTAGTACTTACAAATCCATTTCTATATCAATAAGAATATCACCATTCACCTATTGATCAATACTACAAACTAAATGACACAAAATTACTGTAAAGGAAATATGTTAACAATACAGTTTTTCCTCTTTTATGTATTACAAATTTTTCATTTATTCTCTGTTCAAAATTCATTAATAAATACCTTCTTCTCATCTCCCGCAAAACTAGGACCATTGAAGTTTAGTCCAAGACTTAAAAAAATAGACAACTGAACAAATCAGCAATGCTAATACTACAAACCTATATAATGGTTTATAGGAATACTCCGAAACATATTTTCCGATAAATATAATGGTTTCTAAGTTACAGGGCACAAATAAAACATATTTTCATTGCATTTTAGCGTAAGGATTTTAGTGTAATTATTAAATAAAATGCAATAATTTAAATCTGAGGTACTTTTATATGCAAGAGTTGCCAAGGGTATAGCCTATTCATTGCTTTGTTTATAGTTAAATTGTTACATTCTTAAATAATTATACTTTCAATAAGTGTATAATTCAAAAACTGTTTCTGTTAAACCATCTTATCAATAGCAACAATTTTTTATCCAAAAGATCTTATGTTTATTTATAAGTCAAATAGGGTGATATAAGCTTTAAGTGATTACATAGTATCTTGATGACATGGAATAAGTCTTAAATCTTTGTTTACAGTAAAAAACGTCGACTATAGCCAATATCTAAGAAAATAAATGTTTTGAAGAGTAGAAATTAAAAAACTTGCAACAATAGTAACTATTTGAATATATTAGACTTAGAATTTTTTAACTAGAATAGTTAGAATTTTTTTATTCTGAGTATATTTTATGAAGCAGTACAATCGACTATTGGGTACACACTATACTAAAATTACAATAATCTAAATAGCTCATTTAGGAAAATGTGTATATTACGTTAGTTTTTCCTCAAAAGATCTTATGTTCCTTTCAAATTGATAAATACCTTTCTAAAAAGGATGTCTGGTATTACACACATGGCACACATGGTAAGACACAAAAATGCATAGCTCCTTCAAAACCACAGACTATAATAATACAACTAAAATGCAATCATAGGATCTTTTCCGTTAATTCACTTCCACTCTTTTTTTCGTTTCCGTTGATTCACTACCGCTTGATCC
The DNA here is from genome assembly GCA_035578905.1 of Stictocephala bisonia. NCBI lineage: Eukaryota > Metazoa > Arthropoda > Insecta > Hemiptera > Membracidae > Stictocephala > Stictocephala bisonia. The sequence continues at coordinate 89,505 of JAQJVL010000834.1, forward strand.
TACCTATTGCTCTAAAAACTGTTCCCCAATAATTTTTACGTCGTCCACTGTGCTAGGAATCCCATATCCCTGGCCTTATCTCATCGCTTTCCAAGAACTTAAACACGGAATGTGCATTCGGCGATAAGTCAATCATTGGATTTATCAGTTTGTGATCAACTTTAGTAGCTACCTAACATAATCTGACTTAACCTGACCGTAATTGCCATAAAAAAGTAGTGGTATTAAAGTAACAGAAAAGTAGTGGTAGTGAACTAACGGAAAAGGTCCCAATCATATATTGAATACCTACGTGATCTACAAGACCAATACAATAGAATCTCCAATAAACAATTACTTTGTTATGTTAGTTTATAAAAAAAGATTAGCAACTAAAACAATCTCAAAATTAAAAATTATTGTACGTGTATGAGTGGGTGGGAGAGGTAATACCACGTACGTGTATGGGTGAGTGGGCGAGCCTCTGTGATTTACCTTTGTCGTGACAAACTGGGCGTGGACCTGTCGCCGAATCAGCGTAGCCAGCAGCCATCGTGTCGGAAGAGCTCAGCCTGGATCAGCACCTCCAATAATATGAAAATAATGTTTGCTTACTTTTTCCCAACTGGCCATGTAGCCAACATGCATACTCAGACCAACGTACTTTTCACTGACTGTGTCTCTGGTTCACAATGTACTTTGTAAACTAGCCCGCTTTCACCGATGTAAAATGTTTTACAAGAATAATAAAGGTTTAATGTGACAGCTCGCAAAGGCTCCAAGTATGCTTTTTTGCAGAACCATACATAAAATATTTTTACTGATTATTTTCACTTTATTGATATTTAGGAAACCTTGAATGAGTATTGGAACCAGAATCAATTGATACAATTATCCATTATTAGTTTGAAATTGTCTAGCATTTGAGTGTTTCCAGAAACTATTTTACGTTTATTCGCCTTTTATAGTCAGTGACTCATATTATTTCTGGTGGACCTAGATATGCTATCGTTGTGTATAGATGGGTGGAATGTCATCACCATTACTCGTATATGGGTGGTTGAGTGGGTAAATACCACTATAAGGTATTAACCTAGCCTCCCACCCATTCACTTACAGCGGTTATTGGCCCACGTATCCATGCATGAATGGGTGGTGTGTCTAGGTCCGCCAGAAATAATATGAGTAACTGATTACCTGGTGAATCCACGCAGAATAATTTCTGGTCTCATCTAATTATTAAAACAAATTCAACTAAAAAAGGAACATTATAACAATTGATTCTAGTTACAATACTGATTCGACGATTTCTAAACCTGAATACAATTAATATAATCACTAAAACTATTAATTGTTTTAGTGATTATATTAATAGTTTTACTATAACAATATTAACCCTATTAATATAATTATAGTAGGGTTAATGTTGATTGACCGTCTTTGATTAGGCAAAGTAGGCCTACGGTTAATCAAAAAGTATATTTGGCGCTATAGACGAATTCATGTCACAAAAACCATTCATATAGGTATTTGATTTTTCGACAACCTGCGAAATATATAAGGCGTTGAGCAACAGTTTTGAATATATTTATTAAATGTAAAACTATTGAAAAATTAAATGACACTTTGCAGTTATGTACATGTCACTAAACCAAACATTTAGACTCGTTTTTCAAATGGCCAGGGAATGGCCCAGGAAGGAAGTCTTAAAAATGTTTAATATAAGCCTATCTCAAGTAATACCTAATTTTAAAGGTCTTTGTTTGTACAATAAAAAGTGCAAACTTCAGTCTAAAGGATGATCCAATCAGAAAATACAGCCTCGCAAAGAATTTAAAGTCAATTAACTACACTTCTTAAGAACATGGATACGTTAGTTATTACCTATTGCTTACAGATATAATTTAGTTGATAGAATATGAGAAATTAATTAATTTTCACGAAAACAATTAAAAAAATGATCAACTAATAATAATGTTCTTAAACTATTTTTTGGGTGTATAGTTAATATTCGTTCAAACTTGAGTTCCATAATATAGATAGAGTACTATCACTAATAATCTACAATAAAAATAAAATACAAACTATATAAATAAAATTATATAAAGAAACGAATATATAGTCCAGATTGTACAGTCTATACTAATGTGCAAATGTTTGTTTGCTTTGTGAATTGCTTTCTAAATAGCAAACAGTTATTCTGAGATGTACTCGGTACTCAAAATAAAGTCTACTCTAAAAATAGATTTTACGTGAAGAAAACCACACTGAATTCCAAACCCAGCTGTCATATTTAACAGTCAATTATAGAACTGTGACGTGTCTCTCCAGAAGCGCTGGTCTTTACAACACAGGAAGCTATAAATTTTATTGATATTCTTACTGCTTTAAATTAAAAAGTGGACATTTAAGCTAGATTTACTTGAAAAAATAAAAATATATACGTGACAAAAACATTATTAATTATAGTCATAAATAATAATGAATTTTGTTCGAAAAGTATGACAAACTCTATATATGGATATATCAAATGTCAGAATATCTTTTTATAAGGAATATGTTTATTTATTTTATTTATTTATGTGGAAATTATATTAAATATTAATATTTATCCGATTGCAAATTTGTTATATATTTATAGTTGACTTGTTGTTATTAAATAGTTTTGGATTAAGTAAGTTAAAAAAAAATAAAAATAAATCAGTTAGCTAAGTTTTAAATGTTATTCTATTTATTTATAAACATAGGTTTTAAATAATCAATTGTAGACAGAATTCTAAATATATTTACATAGTTGTTCTTTCACATTGCATAAGCTAGAGAGATAAATAAAAAACTGCTCATATAATTTGTAATTGTACATAATAAATATATTTTAATTTATATTGAACAGAAGTAGCTTGCTTCACTAGAAAGTGAATAGCAATGCTTAAAAGGATTAACAATTGTATTAAGCGTTATAAGCTTGGAATAAATTAGTGGCCGTTCCATAAAAAAATTTTGAAGAACATAACAGGTTCTCAGACTAAAATTGTCCAGAGTATATTACACTCTTTAAGTAATATAGTAATACTCCTCAATCATTGAGATTAGTAAATATTTACAGAACTTTTTCTATTAATATTAAGTTTTACAGGATCTAAAATCAAAATAACTATTTGGATTAAAATACAAGTAATATAATTTAATTTCTCAACATACCTGGAATATTTAACTTAATTAAACTATCTTTATTTGTATATACCGTAGTACAAAATGTACAGTAAATCGGGTTTTAAATAATACAATTTAGTATTTGATTCAAATAAACAACTAACGAGTAAAAAATTCATATAAAGAATATAACGATTTGTCAATTAGGAAGTTTTTAAGCATTATTCTGAAATTATTAATCTTTATTACCTGTTTTAAGTACTTTGGTAAGCTTTTATTAGATTTAGCACCCATAAATGTTGTTTTATTTTTAAATAATTCTAAATTATATTTGGGAAAACAATTGCTTGTTTATCCCTTTACCATAATTATGGACTTCACTGTGTGATGTCATATTTTTACAATGGTCTCTTACAATCATTACACAATCCAAAATCTATAATCCAAACACAGAACTCCAGCAGAAGCCTCGGCAGACGCCACCCGACCCCTCCATGGCTATATTGGTCGCCAACCGGAACTACTACTAGGGATCGATCTATCGCAAACCACATAATGATCTAACGATAATTCGAAAGAAAAATAATGACATATTGAGTAACCGATATATTGATTTGTAAATTATTTATCTGTTTAAAAATTATGCTCTAGCTCTTATGTCATGACAAAAATGTAATTCAAGTTTTCCTGTCACTATTAAGAATAGCCCACTGAATGGAAAAATTAAATACATTTATGTACACGAAACAAGTTGTGGTTTGTGAGGTTGAATAAAAAATGCTTAAATATTTATACCTTTAATTAATATGGTAATTATAAAGGAATAATGTAATAACATTGTTTTTGTTTTTCACATTTAAAAATGCTACTAGGTTTCTTACTAAACAATAAAATAAATTAATTCACCAAACTACATTTTAGTACGTTAAACTCAAGAAAAAATACAAAATAAAGTTACTTTATTATTTCAAAGCATGTTTTTTACGCATAAGAGGCAATTTAAATGTTTTTTTTCGAATCGTAATGATTTTTAGGAGAGAGAATAACATCAATATTTAGTGATATGATATATCGGACCAAAATATCGAAAGAAATATCGATACTAATATATCGATACATTCTTATCGACAGACCTCCCTAACTACTACTGCCAGGGAGATTTTCGCCGGTTGATATGGCAGGCAAGCCTCAAGTATCTTATTATTAGACAGCCTGGGAAGTACTAGGGGAAACCCCGGTTTTTAAGCTGCACCCTCTGTCCGAACAGGACGGTGCCAGCAAGAAAATCTAAGTTATATGGTAATATCAGAACTATTGCAAATTGTCGGAAAGTAAGAATGAAACTTAGAAAAACCAGTGTGGCTTTTAGCCATTGCAGCCAAGACGCCACGTTGCCCAAGTTGCTCTATTTGCACCCTTCAGTATTCTTATGGCTTTCTTTTGTAAAATTAATAAGCTTGTTAAGTCAAAAAAATATTTTTTTTAGTTACAACATTTAAAAACTTTACGAATAAATAAAGCAAAGTAAAAAAAACAGTTATTTGTACAACTATTTTTTTATTTATAAGTCGTATCCCGATTGTTACGCTGTATATACAAACATTCATTTAAATTTATGTTAATTTAAAGCTGATTTATCTATTGACGATACATAAAAATACATTTTTACAGTTATTATTAATTTATTTTCACTTTTATTTGTCAAGTTATCAGTATCTCTATATATAAAAGAGAAAGCCCTCACAACTTATCACTAAGTCTCCAACTTCCCATGTAGGTAGAGAGCTGAAACGTTATACACTGTTTCTTTAGGTCTGAAAGAGGACAAGTAATTTTTTACTTAAGTACTTTTATCTTGATAAAATACTCCTAAAAAATAAAAACCACCCCTAAAAGATTGTTCCATAAGGCTAACATTAAGTTGATTCTAGAAAATTAATAACATCTGTTTTGTTAATAAATAATAAACATGTTAATTTTTGACTGTGGACAATTTTCGGTTGTTCAATGTTACTTTCGGTAGTAAATAATAGACAGCTGTTGAAAATATGATCTTTCGCAGGTTGTAAACACATAACGAAAAGAGCTGAACTCATAGTGGTGTAGTGAGAAAGGTTATTCATCATTCTAAATCTCAGTAATAGTATTGAGTTTGTAAATTAAATTGAAAATAGGTTGTAAGTCAAGTGAAATGAGTGAGCTACTGGAAGTTAAATTACAAATTATGAATGTACTAAATGGAGTTTAACTCTAATATTTGTAGTCAAAAGTTACCTGCCGAAGCCGAAGGTGTCACGAGCGCAGCGAGTGATTGGGTTGGCACGCGATGTGAGTAAGGGTGTCCCCTAGTATATTATAAATAAGGGAATGTCATACAGCACAAATCGTACAATATAACTACAAAAGTATCGCAATTTATAATAAATCTGTATTACTTGAGGTTCGCTTGTATTGTATTTCTACAGATACGTAGTATAGTAATTTGCTATTTGTATTTTCTATTTACCTCCCAATGCCATTAGTCTCAAAGCTAAAAGCCATTTTGGTATTCTGATTGAGATGTTCCCGAATGATAATGGTACCAGTGGCCACTAATGGAGGAAGAGATGTAACACGCGTTACGACAAAAGCCATTAGATTAAATTACACTAACCCTAGAGCAAATCCATTTATGCTAACTTTGTAGTGATGCATATGGAGTTTCTTATTATAGGGCTCCCTGGTGGCATACAAATATTGTCGTATAATATTATTGTATTTTGATACTTAGAGCTATTGCTGTTAAAACTATTATTGCTGATATACATAAGTAAAAATTGGTGTTTGTATCAATTAAGTGTTTCCAAAAGTTTATCCACTTATCTGAAAAAAACTTGCTGTAAAAACACTTGACAAGAAGAGAAGCTTAAATTAGTGCAAGAAATTTAGTTTAAACTTTCAAGTTTATTAATATTTATTTACATAGAGTAATTTTATTGCAAATATCCAGAATTACTATAGTGAAAAGATTTTTGCAAAATATAATATTATTCTTCTTCCTAACATAATATTTCATTGGTTTTTATTTTTTTTTTCAGTTGATTATTAATTGTAATTATTTATAGTTTGTTGAAGTCGACTAACTGGAGATACCTTGTACTTTACGACGGAATATTGTTCTATGACAATTGAATTGAATCACCTTAAATATAGCAAAAAACTAAGCCATAATTTATTGATAAGAAAAAATTAAGATGTTCAGTTTATCGATTTAAAATTTGTAATATATCAAATGAAGGTTTGATAAATTTCTAGGGCTACCAACGATATTTACATTTGTATAGATTCGCCCACTTTTGTTAGTTTATTATTTATTATTTTATTTAACCATTTACTATCATTTTATTTAACTAATATTTGAGATGGTTTATAAAGTTAGTTATTGAAGCAATCGTCAAGGAATATTTTTTAGTATTAGGTAAGTGTTTAAAATTGAAAAATATTTTATAATTGAAAGTGATTTTTTTTTTAACTCCCTTATCAAATACAATAACTTTGAAAACAATCAGCTGCTCCAATAGGTTAGTTCGTATCTTAACCTTGACTGGAAGTTTTTATAAGTACTCTTCACCTTGTAAGGGTGCTGTGCTGGTTCACCACCTTACTCTGCCTGAATAAGTTCCACGCACAGATCAATGACAGAGTATGGTTAGTCTAAAGAGAAGAACAATTATGATTATTTTGAGCTGGGCCTATTTTATATGAGCATAGTGATCATAATGCTGGGATACACAGGGTACAAACTCCCTATAATTTATTTTCTTTAATATAACATTTGTTTAACTAAGGTTGTTGTTTCAGGAAAGGGCGCAGTACCATGTGGATTACTAGTAGATAGAGGCGTCAGGATGATCTCTGTGGTGCTGATGCCACTGTTGGTAGTCATCGTGTCACCTCAGCAGTACTCTTCACAATGGGCCGTGCACATCGAGGGAGGGCAGCAGGCAGCTGACGAAATAGCTGCCAGACATGGGTTCATAAACTTAGGGGAGGTAAGTTTATTGACATGTAATTAAAATAGATTTTATTTTGTATCTAAATATTATAATACAGTTGTTCCATTATGAAGTGCGAGTGAAAAAGAAAATACTTCTTTATACTTCTTATGTTTAAAACACTATACGCTTAAAACAGATTGATTTGTACAATGACATATGTATGGTGCAGATCGTAGTTTTCCTTATCGAAAAATTGAAAATCGTCGTAAATATTAACAAATCTGAAACATGGCGACAATCTGGACAAATATCTAAATTCAATATTTTTTTCAATTAGGAAAAACTTCAAAAAATCTCAAACTGTTAATAAAATATAAAACATTTTGAAATTGATTAATAAATATAAAAATTACGATTACCAAAAATCTAAAAAATATCAAAACATTCAGAAAATCTCAAAATATCGATGAAATTAATCATTGTTGTTCAGTCAGTACCATTGGATTGGATTGGATTGGTTTAGGTTAGGTTAGTTTGAGTTGGGTTAGGATAGATTGGATTAGGAGAGACTGGGTTTAAATGTTTGGTTGAGTTAAATTATGTTGGACCAGGTTTCGTTACACTAGGTGTGATTAGATATATTCTATTAGGTTAGGTCTACCATTAAAACAAATCCTAAATGTATCCAAACATTCCCATAGTAATGAATATCCCGACTTCAGAGTGCTCTTACAGAAAAAGCTTGAACTACGAGGAGTTTGAGATTGCTAGGACCAATGGCATGACGGTATAAGCCAACTCAGTACGTCAGAGCTATACTCAAATTCCACTATGTGCTCATGTAATTTCTTAATTATTAATATTCATTAAATAAAGTATAGTAAAAGTCATAATTAAAATGTTCAGTATTACCACACGTTATTACAGGGATTCAGATAATAGTCCAGGTTTTGTCTCAAGAGTCAATATTTCCGCTATTAAAACAATAGAGGAAAGTGAGATAATCCTTTCCTCATATCCTCACTTCTAGAGAAAGCCAGTCCAACCACAGGACGTGTTAATTACCGTACAATGCTTTCGTCCACAATATACACATACCGAATGTTCAACAAGTCTGGAACTCTCCTAATACTATATAATATTAATAAACACAGAACAATGACACTCTAGGATTATGTTCTCACTTTTTTTTTTTTTTTTTTTTTTTTTTTTTTTTTTTTGCCATCTTAATTGTCCTTTTCGCCTTAGTGGGACGTCCTGTGGATGAAGTTTAAAAAATCTTAAATGTAAGTATAGGTCGAGTTATACCTCATTTTAAAGGTCATTGTTAGAGGAACACATTGCCCCAACCCCGAATGAAAAAGGGAATATCCGTTTGGAAACAGTAGTTACAATGAAGCCAAATTTTTAGAGGCTGTTATTTACAAACGAATATACTTTTTTCAGTCGGGGTTGTGGCAATGTGTTTCTCCACAATAATGTGTTTTAAACAATAAACTTTAAAATTATGTATAACTCGACCAATGTTTATATTTTAAATTGTTCAGATTTTCTCCACAGTACGTCGTCCCCCCAAAGCGAAAAAAGGCAGTTAAAACGGCCAAAAATTCAGTAACTTGAGTTTTATCGTTCTGCGTTGGTTAGTAAAAAGGAAGTTCCAGACTTTTTGAACACCCGGTGCCTATAACATGTACTGGTGAGAGACAATCCTTATATCAAATTTAAGCCCAGTCTTCGAGAACTGCTATCTGTAATCTTGGTGGTCTTCAAAATTGAACCACGTTGTTACTCGAATAAAAAACAGTTTTAGTAGCTTTTAGGGTCTTCGAACATTTATCCTTATCATAGCATATTCGTCATATAGACATTGACGATTTTGTATGCAAAAATTGCATCAACAGTTGGTTTTACAATGTTCTACTTTATCACCTAGATGTTGACTGATGAATAAGTATTTACAAGGGTACTGATCTTATCTGTTAATAAACCTCTTTTTTTACATCATCATAAATAGTTGGCTTATTTAAATTATTACCAATAGCTATCATTGAGATATAAAAAGAGAATTTAAATCTACAAATATTATATTTTTCTTATTTGTGCTTAACTACAATATCTATTTTCGAAACGTTTAAATATATTGTTTATAAAGTGATGTATATGAAAATATCAAGTTAAACCGTCCTCCATGAACTGGTAAGAGTTCATAACAACCCCCCCCCTCCGATCAGTATTCATCAGGTTTTCTCGGTATTGACTGTGAATATCTCCCCCGCTGTAAACACAGTTATTATTGTGTTGTAATCACGTGTTTATACCGATTGAAAACTCAGTTATTATTGTGTTGTAAACACGTGTTTATACCGATTGTAAACTCAGTTATTACTGTGTTGAAAACACGTTTTTATACCGATTGTAAACACAGTTATTATTTTGTTGTAAACACGTGTTTATACCGATTGTAAACTCAGTTATTACTGTGTTGAAAACACGTGTTTATACCGATTGTAAACAGAGTTATTATTCTGTTGTAATCACGTGTTTATACCGATTGTAAACAGAGTTATTATTCTGTTGTAATCACGTGTTTATACCTATTGTAAACTCAGTTATTATTGTGCTGTAAACACGTGTTTATACCGATTGTAAACACAGTTATTATTCTGTTGTAAACACGTGTTTATACCGATTGTAAAGTCAGTTATTACTGTGTTGAAAACACGTGTTTATATCGATTGTAAACTCAGTTATTATTATGTTGTAAACACGTGTTTATACCGATTGTAAACTCAGTTATTATTATGTTGAAAACACGTGTTTATATCGATTGTAAACTCAGTTATTATTATGTTGTAAACACGTGTTTATACCGATTGTAAACTCAGTTATTATTATGTTGTAAACACATGTTTATACCGATTGTAAACTCAGTTATTATTATGTTGTAAACACGTGTTTATACCGATTGTAAACTCAGTTATTACTGTGCTGTAAACACGTGTTTATATCGATTGCAAACACAGTTATTACTGTGCTGTAAACACGTGTTTATACCGATTGTAAACTCAGTTATTACTATGCTGTAAACACGTGTTTATACCGATTGTAAACACAGTTATTACTGTGTTGTAAACACGTGTTTATACCGATTGTAAACACAGTTATTACTCTGCTGTAAACACGTGTTTACACCGATTGTAAACTCAGTTATTATTATGTTGTAAACACGTGATTATACCGATTGTAAACTCAGTTATTACTGTGCTGTAAACACGTGTTTATACCGATTGTAAACACAGTTATTACTGTGCTGTAAACACGTGTTTATATCGATTGTAAACACAGTTATTACTGTGTTGTAAACACGTGTTTATACCGATTGTAAACACATTTATTACTGTGTTGTAAACACGTGTTTATACCGATTGTAAACTCAGTTATTACTGTGCTGTAAACACGTGTTTATACCGATTGTAAACACAGTTATTACTGTGTTTTAAACACGTGTTTATACCGATTGTAAACACAGTTATTACTGTGCTGTAAACACGTGTTTATACCGATTGTAAACTCAGTTATTATTATGTTGTAAACACGTGTTTATACCGATTGTAAACTCAGTTATTACTGTGCTGTAAACACGTGTTTATACCGATTGTAAACACAGTTATTACTGTGTTGTAAACACGTGTTTATACCGATTGTAAACACAGTTATTACTGTGTTGTAAACACGTGTTTATACCGATTGTAAACACAGTTATTATTGTGTTGTAAACACGTGTTTATACCGATTGTAAACTCAGTTATTATTGTGTTGTAAACACGTGTTTATACCGATTGTAAACTCAGTTATTATTGTGTTGTAAATACGTGTTTATACCGATTGTAAACACAGTTATTACTGTGTTGTAAACACGTGTTTATACCGATTGTAAACTCAGTTATTATTGTGTTGTAAACACGTGTTTATACCGATTGTAAACTCAGTTATTACTGTGCTGTAAACACGTGTTTATACCGATTGTAAACACAGTTATTACTGTGTTGTAAACACGTGTTTATACTGATTGTAAACACAGTTATTACTGTGCTGTAAACACGTGTTTATATCGATTGTAAACACAGTTATTACTGTGTTGTAAACACGTGTTTATACCGATTGTAAACACATTTATTACTGTGTTGTAAACACGTGTTTATACCGATTGTAAACTCAGTTATTACTGTGCTGTAAACACGTGTTTATACCGATTGTAAACACAGTTATTACTGTGTTTTAAACACGTGTTTATACCGATTGTAAACACAGTTATTACTGTGCTGTAAACACGTGTTTATAACGATTGTAAACTCAGTTATTATTATGTTGTAAACACGTGTTTATACCGATTGTAAACTCAGTTATTACTGTGCTGTAAACACGTGTTTATACTGATTGTAAACACAGTTATTATTATGTTGTAAACACGTGTTTATACCGATTGTAAACTCAGTTTTTACTGTGCTGTAAACACGTGTTTATACTGATTGTAAACACAGTTATTACTGTGTTGTAAACACTTGTTTATACCGATTGTTAACTCAGTTATTATTGTGTTGTAAACACGTGTTTATACCGATTGTAAACTCAGTTATTACTGTGTTGTAAACACGTGTTTATACTGATTGTAAACTCAGTTATTATTGTGTTGTAAACACGTGTTTATACCGATTGTAAACTCAGTTATTACTGTGCTGTAAACACGTGTTTATACCGATTGTAAACTCAGTTATTACTGTGCTGTAAACACGTGTTTATACCGATTGTAAACACAGTTATTATTATTAAACGTATGAAGTGGTCATACTTTTATCTTTATTTTAAATATTTTGTAAATTATTAAATTCTGTAATATGTTATAACTATGAACATTATTCGTCAGACTTCGCCAACAGACAATGTTAAATTGTGCACATAATTTCTTACATTTACTATTCTATTTTTGACAGCCTATTTTTTTAGTTTTTATGAATATATTATGTGAAGTTTTTTGCATTTAGTTATCTCATTATTTTTTAATGAACTTTTTTTAACTAGACCAGGTTATTTTACTATTCCTGAAATAGTATAATAAGGTTAAGACCCGGAATAGGTTATTAACTTTTCCGGTTCTTTTACTTGCCACCCTTTAAGAAAAAAATCTGCGAACATGTTTATGTTCTAAATTTCAAGAGTTGGTAATACTTGCTACTGTAGTCTTCTTTTTAAGCACAAATCTATTTAATTGTTTTGGTTTGGCTCTACTTTGCTACAATATGTTTTGTTAACCTAACCTAGTAGGTTTCGTTGTTTTAACGACATGCCCTTGTTGCAAAATATTTTATTACGGCCAACTACTCTTTCAAATATCTGAAAAAAATTACGCAATCAGTATATTAGCGTTAACAGCATTAAGATTAACGTTAAACATAAAAAAATACTAAATTTATGTTGAATTTATAGTGTGAATAGTTTTAGAAATGTATATTTTATACAACAAATATATATTGTTAAATTGAAACTAATCTGAATAAATATTGAAAGTCGAATATCTGCAGATAACGACATTAATCTAAGTTTTTAAATTGTATTACGGCCCTATTATTTTTAATTAACACAATTATATCATTAAATTATGTCCAGCAGTAAAAAATACGATTGATGCATATTATGACACATACTACCGTTTTCTAAACATAATTTTTAAATCGTTGTAATTTTATTTCAAATGTTGTATTTTATTTAAAATCTGCTAAAACAGGTTAAGTTTCTTTTTTTAGTAAACATATTGTTTTTTCAAATATTCCACTTCAGGATATTGTTTTAATTTCAGTACCAGTTTTGTTAAAACAACCTAATGTTATTCTGTGGATACGGAAACCTCATCGGTGTTAGAGACAATTCAGCGGAAATGTTTCACCTGCCTCTCTCCCCTCTATAAATTTAGTAATCCTTTGGGCAGAGAAATAACAAACTTTGAATACTTAATCCATAAAACTGTTTTTAAAGCGTTGTTAGCTATTGGCTGACAAGCAATAGAATTCGTATACTCAGACTGCTGTGTTGCCATAAACGAGCTGTATATGATAAATTAATATTAATTTATACAAAATATACCAAACGTTTTAAGCATGTTAATTTTATACTGCACATAGTTATTTTATTATTATCAATAGTACTTATATGCTTGTATTACATTAATTTGTGACAAAAAAATAGTTTTAATATTTTAGGATTTATATCGTAAATGAGACAAAACTACCTGTTTAGGGGGCCAGATTATGCTTAGGGCATTAAATATAAAATACGAATAGTTAGACAATGTTGAACTATATAATAACAACTTTATATTAATTTAAATACTGTAATGATAGGTATATTAGTATTGTATTTGCAATATGGGTTATTTGGTTTTAATAAACTAAATTACTGAAAAAAAATGTAATACAAAAGGAAGTGTAGTGCATGATTATAGTCAAAATAGTTTTTTTCTATTAACATTAAGGAATAACATTTTAATTCTCAACTTAATTTTCAAATTCATTCTCAAATCTACGATATCTTACAAATCGTAGATATCGTATAGTTTGTCTGTAAAAAAAATATAAAAAAAACAAACACTACACTCCGAATAAAGAGTATTATTTCATCGTTGAAAGATTCGACAATGGAGTAAAGCATAGCTTGGCTACTTCTATCGTAAAATTCGTCATCAGAACATAAATATCGTACAGCAAACTACAGACCAATTGTATTCGTTTTTACTTTGTCAAAATTATTTCTGAAACACATTAGCTGATAAATAAATAAGAAAAAAACAACAGGCTTACAACTAATTACGCCCAACATGCTTATCCCATCATCTGAAATTATCGTCATTATATATTCAGGATAATATTTAAAAAATGAAAAATAAAAACTCATGACTTCTAAACCTGTCAAATCAAAAATGCAAAACATTTCACTGTCATTTGCTTAAGTGGTTAAACAACCAATTAACCGTATCTCAGTAAAATATGAAAATACATTAACGTAGATAAAGAGCTGTCCGGGAGACGTTTAAGTAAAGTGGTCTCGTTAGGAGAGTCCACGCCTTTTACTCCGTGGAATTCCCGTGGAGAGGAGTTCCTTGATTTATATAATGGAACGACATATTTAGTTGTATTACGCACTTTGCACAATTTTTTTAAGTTAATGTTATCAGGTTACTGTTCAGAATTCAAATTTAATTCTTAATAAATATTAGATACATTTTCAAAAGTATTTAAATTGTTATATAATCGACTGGTTTTAGATAATTAATATATTGCCCTCAATACACCTAAAAATACATCCATTCATACATAATTTATTCATTGGACTAATGTAAGGCATTTCATTGACTATAATAAATTATATTATTACGCTTTACAATTTTGACCCTTCATTATGATTTTTTATTATCATTACATGTAAACGCTAATAAAAAATATTGCTGCATCATACATGATAGAGTTAAAGATACTTTTTAATCCAAAATATGAACAATACGTTGCAATTAGGTCACAATACATACTTTTAATTACAAAAGGAGCCATAAAGTTTAATAATTAATTTTTTTTACAGTACTGACAATGAAATTTTCTTTCAGCCCCTAAGTTAGTCCTATGTATCTTTAGTACACCGTAATTTCTTAACGTTTTGACTGATCATATTTTCCCTTAGCTAGTTTTATGACAAACTATCCAAAGTTAAGTAAGGTATAAGACCTTACTTTTTTTAATTTTTTAATAATTTTTTTTATCTTGTATAATATTATTACAATAAATTTAGCTGTGCAAACTTACCGTATTTGAACAAATTATATCCTTAATAGTACATTCCAGGTGTTCAAAGTATGAAATAGTTTTATGCATTTGTAATATGATTAATTGCTATTCTTTGAATCGTAAAATCCATTGGGTCTATATAATTTTACTTTCCCATAAGATGGTAAAGTAGCTTTCTTGGTAAAGTATTTAAGAACGTTAGTTTAAGCAACTACAAAAGTGTTACTTCATTGAGAATCGAAAACGTAAAAATGTCATCATATTTTTGTTTAAAACCTTTAATGTAATGTTCTATTGATTTTCATTAAATATTTAAAGTATATGAGCTTTATTCTAATCAAATTAAATATAGTATTATTTCTCTATAGGTTTAGGTAACATTAGGTATTTGTTTATGTGGCAATATAATTTAATTTGCTTTGTATATTAACTGACCCCATTAAGGTCAAATCATTGATAAAATAGAAAAAAGTGTAGTCAAATGCCTGCAATATTTCAGTAACCAAAATCCATTTCAGCAAATGTAATGGTATATGGAAATGAATTCATACATCATTTAATTCATACCTTTTGAATTCAAATGCATTGAAACTTCAAATACTCACGTCATGTTGTTTTAGTAATATATGTATATTTTAAGTGGTTTATATAATATTAATAAACAATATGTATTGTTTTTTGCATTTTTTATTATTTAATTTTAAATATTTGTTTTTTAATATTGAACTTCTATTAATAAATAGTTTTTTGTTTGTTCAGAAAATAAAATCAGAGCATAAAATAAAATTATATATGTAAACAGTTTTTGTCATATTACATTTTTATTGATAATAGCTACATGTTAATTTTTGATTTTATTTACACATATTAAGTTATGAGAATAAAATAAACTAAAACCACAAAATATGTCCTTATAAATATGTAATAATTTATTTTCTAATAACCCAACCTGCTAAAAAAACTCACGAAAAGTTCAATTTTGTTTTAATTGTAGACTATACTTTATTCAAAAGACAAGTTAAGACTTTACTTACGCCTTTCCATTCTAAGTTCAAAAACTCTGTCGAACTACTAAGACAAAACACACCACCTCGTCATA
Source organism: Stictocephala bisonia (assembly GCA_035578905.1). Classification (NCBI taxonomy): domain Eukaryota; kingdom Metazoa; phylum Arthropoda; class Insecta; order Hemiptera; family Membracidae; genus Stictocephala; species Stictocephala bisonia. The sequence continues at coordinate 105,542 of JAQJVL010000834.1, forward strand.
CTCTCTCTTTAGTCTCAAAGCTCTTCCGTCTTTGTGAAGTCACCTTCCTAGCTCATTGATCACAGACCTCTTTGAAGTTGGCAGCTACCACTTATCGACTTTTTGCTGTTCAAAACTCCACGTAAAGTCTTTAACTGTTGTCTAAGGACAATGGATAAGCTGTTGTGCTAGTAAGGGTCGAATAGTTTTAATCAATTTAATAAATTATGTTTTAGAAAAACATTGAAATACTTCAAGTTTTTTACGAATAAGGTAGCAACAAATACGTGTTTTTTTTTTGTTATTTATTTTTTTCAATCTCAACGACCTTTTGCAATTACTAATTTAGTTCAGCTGTCTACTATTCATTAATTATAACATGGTTTAAACTCCTTAAACCTAATGATTTCATATATTGTATCAGGCTAGGTGTACAAAATAAAAATTTTATTATTATATAATATAAATACTCATTATAATAATCTCATAATTTTATTTTTTAATAATAATAATTTTATTTTCCAAAAACAATACATTACAATAAATTCAGTGGCATAATATCTAGAAATTAAATGTGATGAAAAAAATAACTATAACATGTCTAAAATTATATATGTAACTTAAAAAGTATGATGCTCAGGCTGACCAGTCTTATGCTATATTACTAAAGATTGGATAATAATAATAAAAGATAAATACAAATAAAGTGCTTTTTACTATTATTTTAAATAATACTCAATACATAAAAGTTAGGGTTTTGGAAAATGAAAACTACAAGGCAAAGCCTGGTTCGAGGAAAAAATCAATAGATTAACCCAATACATACAATCAAGATAATACAGGGCTGCAATATAAACGTAATTTTTATAACTCCCAACAGACATATAACTAAAAATAAAATTTTAATTTTTAAATAAGACATTTATTAGTATGAACAAAAAGACAGATTTTTGCAGGCTTAATTGAAAAATTGTAATTAAGTATCACAATGAGGGTAAATCACTGCAAGCCATGTAACTTAAGTTGTTTATATTTAATTAATGTAATTTACTACTTGCATTGTTTTCTGAGTACCACTTCTAGTTCTTACTAACTACAAAAACAATATTAACACTTATTTTTTTAATTTTTGTAGGTTTAAAATTGAGTTATCCTTCCAATTACTTAAAGTAGTTTTTTTAAGTTTGGAGTTACGTACTTACAATGTGCCAAGTACAATTTATATATAGGTTATAAATTTTAGTAGAGGGTGCTTATGCACTTGCACAATGCACGTGCCAATTCCACTTGTATCACCTCACCCGGGTAGTTTTGATATTTTGTTCACAGTTAACGATTTTATTGCAAAAAAGTTAACCTCCTGACTTAAGTTGCATCAATCTTATAGTGAATATTTTATAAGGCTCTAACTGACTCTTTTTGAGATATTTCTTATCTACGTTAGTTTAGCTCTTTGAGAGAGTATATTTTAAAATCCATTATTTTTATACTTCTAAACCCTATAAAGAATAGTTTTGCCGATGTTCATAGTTCAAAGCCTAATTTTTCTTAATTTTTTTTCAGAAACTGTAATTAGTATGTCAATCATACTGAGTAAAACAGTTATAAATATATTTTTGGCCTTCTAATTCAGTAACATAATTAGATCATCTCTTACAACAATTTTTCAAAAACAATTTCTAATAACTATTTTATTTATTATCTGAGTTATCATTTTTAACTCTTTTAGGTTATACATTTAATGTAGATAAAATTATGCCTTGAATCGAGATGATTTTGCAATATCCGTAGGTATATGGAAGTATGATGAAAGAAGAGAGTGAGTGGTATTTATATCACTACTTATTTATCGGCACCAGTGCTGTCAACCGTTTCGCAAGTGATATCGTAAACTGACAGTAGTCTAGTGTGATAACACACTTGACACATTTGTCTTTGATAATATAATCCACAGACGAAATTCTACGCCAACCATCGGTGTAAGTTGACAGTGCATATCTTTTTGACGGTAGACTTTCTCTCCATTATCATCGGCTCATTTCCATGGTGTCATCACAATGATGATCTACTTTGATGAAACATGTTTGGAAAGTAGCATAAACATACATTATCTACTAGTTATAGCCTTGACTGTTGACCGGAAAATTACAACGTTATCTTAAGATATCTGTGTCAAGCAACACTGACAGTGACTTTTCTTTGGACTGATGAGGGATCCTGTCTTGTCACTGGTGGTAGTTCTGAAGTCCTTAAGCCTTTGTTTTCCAAGTTAAATGTAAATAGAAGGCTTCCTACTCTATCTTAACCTGGTAAACTACGACATCCTTAAACGTTTTAGTCAACGCTTCAATATAACATATGTAATTAGTGGCCACAACTTAAAATATTTAAATTTGGAAACTTTTTCAAAATTAAATTGTTACTTTTGTCTTAGATAGTTTCGACCCTTAGAAACTACCCGATATAACAATATTTTTAGTTTTTCCTGCACCTCGAAAAAATGTAATGAAGAATTTGTATAAATTAAAATTTCACTTACTGTTTGAAATGTATATATGAATGATGCGATCTTTAACCTTAAAAACTAATTCTTATAAGGAAATTTAAAGTATTTGTAGTACCTCGAAACAGCTTGGTTTTAATTATTTCTTGTATTGGAATCCAGTTACTTTTTATTTAAGCCTTTTTTATGTTTTTGTTCTAGGTTTACAATATAATAGGAGTTATGATGTAATCCATAATTTAACTAACATGAATCCATCTAAAATGTAATTGGAATGTAAAATATATGCTTCAAATTTTTTTCTCAACGTGTGATTAGATTTTAATGATAGTTTTCAATAAATCGTGTCAAATACCATTTAGTAGAGAATATTTAAAGTTGCTTAATTCTCCTTATGAGATTATACTTTCTAGGGCTTGTGCATTTTAAACTTTTGTAGCTTAAGTGCCAGTAAACGTTATTCTCAAGCTTAAATTATACACTGGAAAAATTATATGCGTATAAAATTTCATCGAAGATAAGTAAAACTAAACCTCTTTGTAAAAATGATTTCTAGAGATAATTTTTATTTCTACAAAAAAATTATCTATCACTATATTTTTTAATATGTTTTGATGAAATTAAAACAATTAAAGAAGTATCAAATAAATATTAAAACGTATTTATAACTGTTTTATTATTATGTATTTCAAACTGGTAAATATTATAAACCTTATAGTTAGTAGATAATTAAATTTTAAACACAATAATACGAAAATTGTTGATATGTTATAGGTTTTAGTAGATTCGCGATCCAGCCGAACAGCGTTAATTTTATTATCATTTGATGTATCAGAGGTTGCTTAACCTTAGTTAAATGTTCTTGTTAAATTTCAAACGTTCGTAAGTTTAAATGTTTATACATTATTTAATTTTAACGCAAAAGTTTACAACATTTCCGTTACGTAACATTCGAAGTTTTAAATTTGGTGTCTTGTGACCTGTATCTGTAACTTTCAAGAAGAAACGAAAGGTAGTGTGCTTCTAATAATATTGTATATAAATTGTAAAAAAATGTAACGCATATCTAATGTATAATTTTTAACAGCTTTTAACTAGAAAAAATCATTTAATGATGAAATATTTTGTGGTTTTTTATTTATTAATAAAACTTTAATACACAAATTTATTAATTTGAATGTAAATAGTTATTTTTTATCCCTAAATAGTCAATAATCATTGGGTTATAAAAAATAAACAGCATAAAATATTCTTTATTTATAATTGTCTTATTGTGTCTGTCATTAGTTTTTATAAAAATATTTCAACTACAATAAAGTGTGGTATTTTACCTCTACGATAAAACCACTAATCAACGCTATATAATGTGTTGTTGTTTGCACTTTTCACCTTACCAAAAGTTAGTCGTGTAGTTTGTAGTAGGTCAAACCAAAATAATTCTCACCTGAAATCACCGGATTGTATGTATTTTATCGCCTACAAATCGTGCGTGTGCGTGTGCGTGTGCGTGTGCGTGTGCGTGTGTGTGTGTGTGTGTGTGTGTGTGTGTGTGTGTGTGTGTGTGTGTGTGTGTGTGTGTGTGTGTGTGTGTGTGTGTGTGTGTGTGTGTGTTTGTGTGTACGCGCGCGCGCACGTCTGTGTCTGTGTCTGTGTGCAGGTAATCGTTTCAGGTAGTGTATAATATACCGGAAAGGACTAAAGTGAAGGTCAAACGCCAAGGCATTATCGTGACCGATGGGCGTGGCCAGTAAAACAACCACTTGATGACCGACCTCTACGGTTGATCTTGCTGTCTGTACCGGACTTGAAAGGAAATAATGTGGCACTCTAAAATCACCTTAAATATGTATCAAAATCAAACTTAACACTCCATAAGTTTTTTTTTATTTTTATTCGAAAGAACACATGAAAAATACGAATGAAGAACAACGTAGTACCTTCTCTTATCATCGGATGGAGTCAAGGAACTACTAGTAAATACTAAATGTCAAAGTCAAGTTCCATTACAACTTCCATGTTGGTATGTTGAAGACCTCTGTAGGTTGAGTTGGGGGCTTCAGTTTCGTTATAGTGAACCTTCAAACCACTCTACACATTATAAATTTTTTTATTAGTGTTATTATAGGTTTTTGTAGTTTGCTATCAACATTGTCCTTTGTAGCAGTTTCAGTCTTTGTTTTTCATTATTCTATTTCGGGTCTGCCTTGTTTTTCTATTCGTTGTCTCTGTGACTTCCTTTCTCTTCCTTTAGTTATGATTTTTCCTTTTACTATAATTTTATTGAATCTATAAACCCTCCACAGGCATAGTCAATATGAGTGAATGATGCTCTAAAATATTTTTTTGTAACATGATCATGTCATTTGTAAAATCAGTTAGCAGTATGTCTAGCCTTTTGAAATGTATAATATGATTTTTTAATATTATTTGAACATAGTTGAGGGTTAAGAGGTTTGATTATAGCCATCTTATAGCCTAATGTGCATAACATTTCTGAACTATATGACTGCCAAAACTATATTAAATTGTTTATAAAAGTAACCATATTCTGTGTCTGATACCATACAGTCTTTTCCTATCTGATTTTAGTAGGCTAGTATCCTACACTGAACCAGCTACTGTGGACTAAGTTCTTTATAGGTTATAAAACTCGAACATAAAATTTAAAGTAGTGGAAGTGGTCTATTCAACTCGTTACAAACATTTTTACATTTTTTACCATGAACATAAACGTTAAAAATAATTCCTTCCAAGACAATTTTTTTCGAGGTAGCTATAAAAACTACTTTCGTGGCGATTCGCTATAAGCGGCCATTACGCGATCTTTACTTCTTTTTTTTCTTCTTAGTTTGTCAATCATGTTTGGTTTGTATCAGTTTTTTATTGCCAAATATTTTATTATACTTTTTTCTTCATTGAAGTGTTTCACGTTCATTGGTATGTTTATCAGACGATTTATCAGAGAATGGAAAGGTGATAATTTGTATTTCCAAGGATTAATTATACATTGTAATTAATAATAATTACAAATATAAATAATAAAATTATTAATTACCAGTGCATTTTTATTAAATATGTACGTAATATTTTCCCGTTTTAAATCCTCTGATCAAATCAAATATCCTTTATTGTAATAGTACATTACTACATAATTGCATCAATACAATGGTGTCAGTATACATTATAACAAGTGTCAATATTAATTAAAATTATCAATAATATACTCAAATCTTATTATCAAACGAACTAAACATTATGAATCTGACTGGCACATCAGGAACTCCTCAATACTATAGAAGCAATGCGACACCAAATACCTCTTGACCCCTTTAGAAAATACATTCAATTCACGTTCTGCTTTGAGTGAGGCTGGCAAAGCGTTAAATAGTTTTATAACGTTAAATAATAGATGTTTTTCGTAGAAGTACGTTTTATATGGATGTTTTGTCATGCTTATACCTGATATGATATCATATTTATGTTCGGGTTTGTTTGTTTCAAAAAGTTCAAAATTACTATGCACAAATAGGAGAACACTGCGGTTGTAAATTGATGGAAAGAGAGAACTACAAGAAAAATCATAATGCTTATCGAATATAGTTCCAACTACCTTCTTTCGCAAGAACGATCAGAATAACGTTTTTTATATAAGTACCCCCACCCTGTCCCGCTTCTATTTAACTCTCCTCCAGGTCACGCACCTCTTCAAGCTGGGCCAAATGTACCATAACAATCCACCAACTACTAATGAAATTAAGTATGTATTCCATAGTATTAAATTTAGAATTCACCTAAAGATCTTCTCCAAAATAGAATATATTCTTATGAACACATTTCAAAACGTTACGTGGATCACGATTTAATCTACGCAAAAACAACACTCAGAAAAGAGGTTGTGTAGGAAGCACAGAAATTTAGCTTTACGTACTGTTAAATTTTTCTTGCTCTTCATACATATGAGCCTTTAACCTTGGAGTCTTCAATCTTCAGGAAAGCCGCAAGCTGAGCGGACTAATACCTAATGCCTAAGTTGCAGTTTCGAATCACGGCCTGGAAGGAAAGTTGTCAGTTGTGTTAATCTTTTACTAGATCCTCTGTTTTACTCTGCTTGAATATGTTCCCGCACAAAACAAACACTATAGAAAGGGTAAAGTAAGGTTAAAATTGAGGAAAGCCACTCTCAAAATAAATAAAACAAATAAAAAGTAATTTTGTTATATAATAGTCCCACTTACTTCTCGCACTGTCAGAATATACGAAGTATATTTATGGTCACATCAGTTTATATCAAGATCTTAGTCAAATAATATATTACGAGTATCTTAATAAATGTATTAATATCATCATAATTATCGTCATTTCACTCCCAATCAATTGTAATCAAGATCAAATGGTTTTTATACATTAATAACCAATTTGTCGTTAAGGAAACATTTAGAAGTTCCAATTAAAATAATTTGCAATACAAATAATGTTTAACCTTAAACAAATAATTCGTTTTCTGCGTTGTTCAACGCTGAGTATGAACCAAACGGATGCCAATCAAAACGCTAATGGAAAGTACACGGTTACAAATCTCTAGGAATGGCAAAATACTTTTCTCTATTGAATCTTTGGAAATTCCCTTGATTTGAAACATGGGGTATTATTTTATGAGGCAGTGTAAAGTACCATAATTACATTTGACAGATAACATTACGCCACATCTTGAAAACATTATTTTTTTTTCGGATGATATTTCATTGTGGAAGCTTATTACTTTTATGAAGTAAGAAAAATAAATAAATTTATTAAAAATACCTATAATGACTTTTTTTTTAACAAATCATTGGAGTGATAGGTGAAGGCAGTGAAAATATAATAGAATTCTATGATTCTATAGAGTCGATGATGAAAAAGTATAATATATGATGTTACCAACCTTTTGGCACTAATCTTGTCTAGCAACGTCACCTTGCGACTGATGGTAGTATATCGTACACCCTCAATATAACGCTATCAATCAACCAATTTTACAACCTCGACTACTGTTAAACTGTATACTACATTCTTTACAAATATTACCCTACTACTGTGAACGTAAGTAAACACTGACGGCACTAGTGGCGCAGTGCTGTAATCCAGCTACTTGGGGACAAAGTAATTTGGATATTATAGGCGATAGGTTGTATACCCAGATCTCTTAACACCGAAATGGCGTCCGCTCATTGGTTGTCATCGCTGTAAACGCTACTGGAAAAGTTTAAAGTGTCAATGTTTGGTGGTAGTCAGGGTACGGATCTTGTGTACGGAAGGAAATTAAATATAAGGCTTGTCAGTTAGCTTTAAATCAGACTATTGCTTCGTGGTTTGGAAGGGAATTGAATATCAGGCTTGTCAGTTAGCTTTAAATCAGACTATTGCTTCGTGGTTTGGAAGAGAATTGAATATCAGGCTTGTCAGTTAGCTTTAAATCAGACTATTGCTTCGTGGTTTGGAATAGAATTGAATATCAGGCTTGTCAGTTAGCTTTAAATCAGACTATTGCTTCGTGGTTTGGAAGAGAATTGAATATCAGGCTTGTCAGTTAGCTTTAAATCAGACTATTGCTTCGTGGTTTGGAAGAGAATTGAATATCAGGCTTGTCAGTTAGCTTTAAATCAGACTATTGCTTTGTGGTTTGGAAGAGAATGGAATATCAGGCTTGTCAGTTAGCTTTAAATCAGACTATTGCTTCGTGGTTTGGAAGAGAATTGAATATCAGGCTTGTCAGTTAGCTTTAAATCAGACTATTGCTTCGTGGTTTGGAAGGGAATTGAATATCAGGCTTGTCAGTTAGCTTTAAATCAGACTATTGCTTCGTGGTTTGGAATAGAATTGAATATCAGGCTTGTCAGTTAGCTTTAAATCAGACTATTGCTTCGTGGTTTGGAAGGGAATTGAATATCAGGCTTGTCAGTTAGCTTTAAATCAGACTATTGCTTCGTGGTTTGGAAGGGAATTGAATATCAGGATTGTCAGTTAGCTTTAAATCAGACTATTGCTTCGTGGTTTGGAAGGGAATTGAATATCAGACTTGTCAGTTAGCTTTAAATCAGACTATTGCTTCGTGGTTTGGAAGGGAATTGAATATCAGGCTTGTCAGTTAGCTTTAAATCAGACTATTGCTTCGTGGTTTGGAAGGGAATTGAATATCAGGCTTGTCAGTTAGCTTTAAATCAGACTATTGCTTCGTGGTTTGGATTCAACGTAAATTGAAGGTCCCTTAGTTTTTCTAGTTAGTCTAGTAAATAGTTTTTCTAAAACTAGTAACATTGACTACACTCGTTAATCTACATTCATCAACTAATTCACTCAACATATTCGTTCATATCTCTTCGATCGGCGTCTGAATAATTAATAGTATATAACCTATGGTACCTATTGTTTCAAAAATAACATTGTACCTGTTACAAGTCAATCGTACAATGGTATTACTTCTAGTTCATTAAATTATGTTGGTATATTAATAATATACCAACAATAATATATCCTAATGATACTATTTAAAAACTATACTACAGTACTTCTATAATTTAATACGTAATACATATCTTAAGTAATTAAGTTAAATGCACTTACTTATTTAAGACTTAAACTAAAATCTAAATGTTTAAAAATGCAATCTAGAGCGAGACAGAACCTAACCCTAGATCTGAAGTGCAAATGAAGTACCTGCTCTGAATCACTAATCTGAGGTTATTTTAAGAATTCTCACTACTCATCAACGGAAATGGGTCTATCAAATAGTATCAAATAGGACTGTGTCATGGTTCAAATGCTTCGTAAACATTTTAGACTATCGAAGAAAAACATTTCGTTTAAGAACGTCCACTTATATCCTTGATGTGACTAAACGACTTTTTGTTTGAATAAAGATAAAACACTCTTGAAAAGACAACTAAAGATTAGATTTTAGCCAAGTAAGAGTGAATAGTTAAATTTATATCCATGACTTATGGTTTTATCGTTCTTTGCCAAATTAGTACTTTTGCTAGTATTTCCATAGCTTAGTAATCGTGTTGAATATACAATATATTTTGCATATATTTAATTTAAAACGTATACTATGTAATCAACGACAGAAATATAAGTTCAAAATATCGTATAAATATATCGCCTTCAAGAACACTCTTTGCACAAGAGAATTTTCGTTTTATCACAGTTTAATTTAATTTTCTTGATGGCTGAACGGTGAGGACGATTTTAGGGAACAAATGTGATCATTTTTAACTAATTGGAAGGATAGTTAAGTTCACGCAAACAAGTGAAAATAAATTGGAGTATGAGTTTGATGTGTGCGTAGAGACATGTTTGTGTACGATTGTGTATAGTCAATTGTATATAAAATTGGTCAGTTGGTTCAATCCCAGCTTCATGTGCTAAAGGTTCTCAGTTCGATCCCAATCAGAGTCAATACATTTTGAGAAGGATCAGCTGATAACCACCGGCTGTTCATTTGTCATTGGGCTATTAATTAATGACACTTTCTAAGGAATAGTCGGCCTTAGTTTGTAACAGTGACTACATTCGCTCATCTACACTCATCACACTCATTCGAAATCCATATTCGCCCATATCTTGACGATCGGCGTCTTATGAATAAATAAAAATAAAAAAATAAATAAATATAAATGCAAGCGCAGTTGTAATGAAAATATATTTGTCATATTCTTTATACAATAGTATATTGTTGTTGTTTCTTTGTAATATAAAGTTGGCAATAACTCAATCCAGAAAAAGCCATAATGATACTTTTAAAATAATTTATATTCAATTTTAATATTCATATTTTTCTTTCTTATTCCATCTACCCCAGAGGCATTTTGTACTGTCGGTACTAACGTTGTTATGGGACAACGGTCCAAAACCATTAAGCAAATTTTAGATGGACCTCCCGAGATTAGAACCCATGACCATCTGCATATGAAGCAGAAGTGCCAACCCCTAGACTAGCAACAGGCCTAATATATTATTTGTTGTTGATCTAATAGTCTCTCAAAATAAAAAATAACGAAGTAAAGCTATTTTAAAAAATTGTATTGTTATTAAATGCAGGGTGAGTATACCAGTGTATGACCGTTTCGTATAAATAGCATCATATTAAGCTTTTATTTTTACTTAGTCTATCACAAACCATCTTAAAAGTGACTTTGGAGCCTGATTTGAACCCTCCCTATCACTGGTTCAAAAAGAAAGTTCAAACGTCGTTGTGGAACACAAACAAAATCAAAGTATTCCACCCAGTCCATCGTCAGATTCCCCAATATAGCGCATCGTACAAACAAGGTCAACTGTATTTTTTCTGTTCATTGATTGAAACTGCAATATATTGTTTGTAATTAACATTAAACATGTTAAGGTATACAATTCTAATCATTTTAAGATTGAAATCCTAACCAACAACAATTAATTATACAATCGGTCATTCAGTGGTGCAATGATTTATGTACAGAGAATTGTATTTTTCAGTACACTGTTTAAACATAACACATTATTTTATGTTTAGGAAGTACAGGAGAATATGGGCAATATGTTTAAACTATTCCATACACTGTAGCTTAATAGCCTGATTCCGCTTATAAGATCCAAGCGTAAAATCTGACTTAAATGGTCATTAAAGGAAAAGGTAGTAAACAATGATATCTACACAGTAACTTTGAAATATTGAACATACACTGTATAGTCAATTGTAACACAGCAATTACAACAATGGCTACAATACTTATGCCTCATGAAAAAGGTATATCATATTGAAAACATTAAAGTACTGCAAATATGACCGTAACAGTCGTTATATGTCTGGATAGAACTCACAATACCCAACATTAATGCTAATGTACTGCAAATATGATCGTAACAATCGTTATATGTCTGGATAGAACTTACAATACCCAACAATAATGCTAAAGTACTACAAATATGAGAGAAAAATCGTTATATGTCTGGATAGAACTCACAATAAGCAACATTAATTCTAAAAGTACTACAAATATGATCGTAACAATCGTTATATGTCTGAATAGAACTCACAATACGCAACATTAATTCTAAAGTACTACAAATATGATCGAAACAATCGTTATATGTCTGGATAGAACTCATAATACCCAACATTAATGCTAAAGTACTGCAAATATGATCGTAACAATCGCTATATGTCTGGATAGAACTCACAATACGCAACATTAATGCTAAAGTACTACAAATATGATCGTAACAATCGTTACATGTCTGGATAGAACTCACAATACGCAACATTAATGCTAAAGTACTACAAATATGATAGTAACAATCATTATATGTCTGGATAGAACTCACAATACGCAACATTAATGCTAAAGTACTACAAATATGATAGTAACAATCGTTATATGTCTGGATAGAACTCACAATACGTAACATTAATTCTAAAGTACTACAAATATGATCGTAACAATCGTTATATGTCTGGATAGAATTCATGATACCCAACATTAATGCTAAAGTACTGCAAATATGATCGTAACAATCACTATATGTATGGATAGAACTCACAATACCCAACATTAATACTACAGTACTACAAATATGATCGTAACAATCGTTATATGTCAGGATAGACCTCACAATACCCAACACTAGTGCTAAAGTACTGCAAATATGATCGTAACAATCGTTATATGTCTGGATAGAACTTACAATACCCATTATTAATGCTAATGTACTGCAAATATGATCGTAACAATCGTTATATGTCTGGATAGAACTCACAATACCCAACATTAATGCTAATGTACTGCAAATATGATCGTAACAATCGTTATATGTCTGGATAGAACTTACAATACCCATTTTTAATGCTAATTTACTGCAAATATAATCGTAACAATCGTTATATGTCTGGATAGAACTTACAATATCCATTGTTAATGCTGAAGTACTGCAAATATGATCGTAACAATCGTTATATGTCTGGAGAGAACTTACAATATCCATTATTAATGATAATGTACTGCAAATATGATCGTAACAATCGTTATATGTCTGGATAGAACTCATCCCAACAAAAATTCTAACGTGCTACAAATATGATTGAAACAATCGTTATATGTCTGGATAGAACTTACAATACCCATTATTAATGCTAATGTACTGCAAATATGATTGTAACAATCGTTATATGTCTGGATAGAACTCACAATAACCAACATTAATGCTGAAGTACTGCAAATATGATCGTAACAATCGTTATATGCCTGGATAGAACTCACAATACTCAACATTATGCTTCAGTACTGCAAATATGACAGTAACAATCGTTATACGTCTGGATAGAACTCACAATACTCAACATTAACGCTAATATACAACAAATATGATTGTAAATTGTATTTTTTCTCTAGAGTGAAATTATTTTTAATAAATTGATTTTAAATTCGCTTGGACATAGAAACATGTTTCATTTATTTGTGAAATGATTTCGCAAAAATCAAAGCGTCTGTGAAACTCGTTCTATTAGTTTTATTAGCTTTTTATTGCTATCCTTCAAAAAAATTACCATTTAATTACATAAGGTGTACATAATACAACATATTTAGAGCCAGGGTTCACTCTGAACAATATATTGCCAAAGGAGCAGCTACAAGCGGCCCATCGTCTCACCTATATAAATTATTTCAAATGATCTCCCCTTCCTTATGTTCACAAGAAGTTAGTCTCTCACCCAACGTTTATAGGAAATTAACTCCCTACCTTCCATCCCACAATGTCAGGTTCATACTCTACTTTGTGGATCAAAAGACTAAGTTACAAAATGAAAAAAAATTTTATGATTAAATTAAAAAAAAAATTTAAAAAATGATTAACCTTGTGCCAAGTTGAAATGACTTTTCATAGTTCTTTTATTAATCAACATAAGACAATCGTATATTATATTTAAACTTGGTTTTGTATATTTTTTGTTGCAAATGTATTTAGATGGTTTAATTTCAAATGATCCTTGAAGGGTGGTCATCCAGGCACCCAGTTGACCACGCCAAGGCATTTAGTTGTGGATTTTATCGCAATTGTCACTAGGAGGTCTTACTAAAAAATAAACAATGTGTTCCCCTCCCCTCCTCCCATACTGCCCCCGCTTACTCCTCCTCACAAATTCTACAGAAGAAAATAATTCCCTCATTTATAGTAAACTCTAGTAATGACATTTTTATATATTATTAATCTATTGTTTCAGCAAAAAATAATTTTACAAATTTCAACTCAACATTTGAACAAATGTAATTTATAAAAAAATAATTAGTAAAATTTAAATTTTTTTTATATTTAATCGAGACTAGGTTCTTCAATACCTTTTGTGCAATATATTCTCAAAATTTTAATAAAATATATCACACAGTTAGTTATTGAGTTATGAACCAAAAAGGCAAAATCAGTCAAATTGTTTTACAATTATTTTTCGCAACACATTTATTTCTTATATAGAGACAATTTTATGTTTTTTTCATTCAAAAATTATTTGTTATCGAACACTCTTAATCCTAAATGATGAACAATTATAATTGTTGTTTTCTTAGAAGAAGGTTTGCCCACCACTCTTAAAATGTGTTCTATACATTACATTTTACATTGTTGAAAGCTAACTGCATACAGGTTAAATTTGGTTAGTGTACATTTTAAATGTTGAGTCAAAATTTGTAGTAAAGGAAACGTTTTTGCTGCTTAGTGATGGGTTAAAGATACAAGCCCGCTATAACTGATCATAATCTACATTATGTACGTAATGTAGATTAAATTCTTATCAAGAATATAATATAATGGCGGATCTTTTGTAAAAAGACATGCCTCACTCAACCAAAATATTATAAAATGCAAGCCAACTTTGAAACCAGCTATAGCCATGAAACCTGGAACAATGTTATGTTGAAAGTGAAACGCCCACCTACAAACGCACGTCTTTAGCCCTTACATTTCTGCCATGGTTCGGAAGTCACTTCAAGCTGTTTCTTATTGATTGGTTACCCCCATAACCACCCTTTATCTACAACAAGACTAATTCATTGGCATCCCATATCGGCAGTCAGTCATTCAGGTTCAGACCAAACGAATAGTTTATAACTACAACGACACGTGAACACATGTGAATCGGTCTAGCACAAACGTCACAGCAGCAGTGGGTGGAGCTTCACTCTCAACTCTCGCTGAATAGAATATAGGCTCATCCCACTCTAACCAATACCGACATTTAGTTTTTAAAAATGAGGAGAGAATAGGACTTTACACTAGCACTAATTTACTCGTCTTTGAATCGTGTAGTTGCCGTTTATTGCTGCTGTAGTGACGTGGCCGGATGGCGACCACAAGATAGCCACAAAGCAATGTGACAGCTGAGATTTGCTGTTCACATTCTACGTATTTGAATTTCAATACTACTGCAGCTTTTTTCTAGGCTGCACTCAAGGCACGAAGATATTTTTATAATTTTTTCAATACTTCACTTTGTTTAATTGTAACAGTTTTTGTGGTGTATGTCAGTGTATTTTTTTAAAGAATTATTTATTCTTCTGGCTTTGTGAGTGTATTATTTTTATTTATAACATCATTTTACATGTTTTAACGTTAGTAACATTTTACTCTTCCACAAACAATGTCTATAATTTTTAACAAGTTCAGATTTTAATTTCCTGGGAGCACTTGATTTGGAGTATTTTGGGATTTAATACAGATTTAGTTTTAGTTAATGACAAATAATAGGCTATTTTTGTCAAAACTACAATATTTAAATTGAACTTTGTTTAAATATTTCTGGATACGACAACCTAAGAATTATTCATTCTTCTGTACTGTGCTTCGTGTGTTTCACACGGTAATGAACAAACCTGTTCTATTTCTGCGACTGTTAATTGGCCATAACGTGATCAAGTTCTTCATGACTCATCATTTAACACTTGCCATACACCAAAACCATGCACATTACACCCGCTTATGTGATAAGAACTTATATCTTCTAGTTTCAATTCTGTTTTCGTCTATTTTTTTGACGTTCAACAAAATCGTATAGTTTGCAACAAGCCTTACACTCAGGTGCTTCACGCCGTTGATTTTTTTCGTAATTTCATGGTCGATCCAGACGTGAACGATGGTTTATATCCTGCACAATGGCTTGAATACATCTTGTGAGAGAATTGCCTAGATTTCTATCTAGATCACTATACCCAGAACATCCACACATCCATGATTTAATACACCCCATGACCTGACCTAGCTGCTACTGGGCTTATTTTTGCGCCCTCGTAGTGATATATAATACATCGTCCACATACCATCCGTTTTCTCTACACTTAACAATAAAAATGAACAAGAATTTGTATCGGAGAGGCCTTTACAGACCTAAACTCAATTGCTTAAATATAAATTCTACTTAAATTTTACGTTTATATTAGTGTATTTTTCTATAGACGTGCCCACCCTATCACCCAAACACTTACAGTGGTGTTTGACCCATCCTCCCAACCATACATGTACTATGTGTTGACCCACACCTCTACTCATACACATACAGTGTTGTTGACCCACCCATCTAAGAACAGTGTATTGCTCCACCCTCCACACATACACATCCAGTATTGTCGACCCACCCATATACGTACAGTGGTATTGACCCACCCACCCGCCCATACACGTACAGTGGTATTGACCTAACCTCCCACTCAAACACGTACAGTGATATTTACCCGCCCGTCCACCCATACATGTACAGTGGTATTGACCCACCCGCCCACCTATACACGTACAGTGATATTGACCCATCCGCCCGCCCATACACGTACAGTGATATAGACCCACCCGCTCTCCGATACACGTACAGTGATATTGCTCCACCCTCCACACATATACATCCAGTGTTGTTGACCCACCCGTCTACGAAAGGGGAACTGCTCCACCCCCACACATACACATACAGTGATTTTGACCCACCGTCTACGAACAGAGTACTGATCCACCCTCCACACATACACATACAGTGGTGTTGATTTCTGTAATGTAATTAATGCCACTGTACTTGTATAGTTGGGCTGCTGGTTTATTGTTATTGTTGGTGTATGAGTGGGCGGTTAAGGGAGGGAATACCACTGGATCGAATACTTTAAAAGATAATAAGTTTGACTAATATTTAAGATATGGATAGTAATAATTGAAAACTGTTTTCTTAAAAATATTCTATCTAAACTGTTTTCGTGTTTCTATAAATTGTTTTGAACACTTAAAAACAAATTTTCATATATTATGAATAACTGTATTTTCTTATACAACGTTTAAGGAAGAGATAATTGTCTTGTTAACCTTATTCCACCCATTTCCATTAAACTATTTTTTTTATTATTTTTTTTTATGTGTAGGGAACGTATTAAGACACAGTAAGAGTGAGAACCAATATAGCACAAGATAAACATGATTATGATAATAATGTTAATGATAGAGATATAGTTTCAGTCCAAGCCAAGAGTCAATCATTAACTCGGACTCAAACCCCCGTCGCCTAGGACTACTCTAAGGTTCAGCGGCTCCCTCAAATAACGTAAAAAAGTAATTTCCTGTGAAGCAGCAAGTATTCCTACCAATCGTGTGTAACACGAGAAAGGGAAATGTGGCATAAATGTGAGGTTTATGAAAGGAATTTAATTTCACGGTAAATTGCTCTACGCAAGAGGAAATATTTCACTTCAGCATCATGCTTTAAAGAAAACCAGGAATGTGTCTCTGTAATGTCATCATCAACTTCAACCCCCCTCCCCTCTGACATAACAGATTGCAGCCCTTCGTAGTTACTGTGAAAAAACATCCATTAATAATGTCTCACCCCATTTAGCTTAAATAGAATTCCACCATCATCCATGCCCTCAGGCTGTATCCAAATATGTCTAAGACATTTTATTTTAGCATGCAAGAAATGGCTTAGTATTTTAGCCAGTAAAAACAATTTATGATTAGAAAATTTGTAACCACTCATTTTAAAACGTTTCACAATTTAAGTGATGCGAAATAGATAAATTTAACAAGAAGGGGGTGGGACCCTTTATATAATTTTTAAGGAGATGGGATTTTAACAGTTAATAAAAGGTTAGAATTTGTAATAAGTTTGTATATTATTGTTTTTCCTTCTCATTAGAAAAAATCTTCAATTAAAAATACTGATCAAAGTAGTTGGTTATAAAAAATGAAACAACATTATTTAGAAAAATTATAGACCCATATCTTTTATTCGTTAGGATTCAAATTATATTTAACATCCCAAATTTATTTTAATTTTAGATATCTTATCGTTTCATCGATTTATTAGTTGAATCATACCCGCATATACGTATATTCAATATTAGTACGTGCAGAAACAAAATATAAAATACTAACCTTCACAACGTTTGTCTGCTTGGTTTTAGAATTTAAAACAAAAATGTATATTTTAGGTCTTTCTAAGATAATTCACAGTAAAATATATAAAAGTAAAATTACTTAGGAATGGTGAAAATCACCCTGATATAAACGATACAACTTCTAGCTTATATTTAAACATTGATTTTATTTAAATAATTGTTATTCACTATCCAACCTCACCTGAGGCCTTCTACCCATAAATCACATAAGTTTCAACCCATTACAAGGCAGAAGGGCTCTATTACGTCCATTAACCCGTATAAGGGACTTAAGTACTATATATTTTACAAACTTTGTGAAATTTCCCCATTATGTTAGGTAGGAAATACATAAACTGTATGTCATCAGTTATGTAAAAGCTTATTGATTAAATTAGTTTATTACGAAATTTTTTGTAAACCAAAACGTAATTTCCTATAATGGTGTATATTCCTTATCGGATGTGTATCAAAATAATGTTTATAAATTTATTATTCAAATTGTAACCTTAGTTTCTACAATACAGTTTTAAGATGTAACAAATTAATGTAATGAACTCCATAATTATATACTAGCTTTCGTAAATACTTTTCAAATCCACTTAAGTAAATCCTGCAATACATTAATCATCTTAGTTAATACATGTTTGTTTTCTTGGCCATAATGTGATTTTTCATTTCTTTCCTATACTATTATTATTACTATAGAATCGCATTTAGTTTTTCTTAATTTGATTTTGTATTTCATCAGTTGTTGCTGACAACTAAAAAATTATAAATACTATCTGTTTACCAATGCTTTTCTATGAAATAAACATATAAGCAGTAATGGTTAGATCATATTAAAATTATATGTAACATTTCAATTATCATTAGCCTATTTCAAAAGTGTTCAGCTAAAAGTTAGAGTTAAATGATGTCTTATTTTTCCAGGTGAAGTTAGGGCTAAGAAGCCCCCTCTAACACTTTACCTGGGGACCAACGGCTTTAGGGTGACTTTAGAACTACTAACAGTACGTGCAAAAATTTTAAAAATCTCGCGAAAATTAAAAATCCCAGATTATTGATTGACATGTACTTTCTTATATTGTTTACGGTTGATGTTTTATCTTGATATGCAAGTTAGTTATAAGTCTCTTAATTTAAAAATTAAGTTATTAAATGCAGAATGTTTTTCCTAATGACTTTTATTATTTATTTTTTTACCATGCAGTTTATTGCACCTAACAAATTTTGAAAGCTTTGCCTGAAATCGGTAAAAAGTTGGCTATATTTTCACTAAATATGTTTTTATTCTGCAGAAATCAAGTAATTTACTTCAAAATTAAAAAAAAACAAACTCACAAGTTTTATTTGTATTTTTTAACATGAATCGTTAACGTAAATGATACTTTAAAAAATTTTTATGTAATATTTTTTGCACTGAATACGAATTTTAAAAATATTTTGTCTATAGCAATTATTTCTCTACATATAACGGAAAAACTTCTTACGTGGCGAATCTCGACTAACGGCCATTATTAACCACAAAACATTTAGCCACCTATATTCCCAGCCGTCTCAGGGGTCAGGCACCCGAATTTAACGCAAACTATACATTTTTTTAGTTAATAGACAATTGGGATACGTTAGGTTATGTTTGGTTAGATAAGTAAAATGTGTATTTTTACCCGAAAAATAATGTAATTGAAAATATATTCGTGTATTAGCATAAAAAAACATGTACAATTCAAAACCTGTCTGAAAAATAGCAATTTTAAAAAGTTGGTTTTAATTAATATCAGATAAAAACTAGTTTTTCTATTTTTCAGTGATAAACGAGTTTTCCGCGGTTAAAGTCAACCTACTCAAAAGTTATAAACCAATATTTCACAACTTTTTCATCAAAAAATAACATTTTCAGAGGTGGCAGGAAAGTGCAAAATTGCCATTTTTTTAAGAGGTACTTTTCAGTACGTATAGTTAGTAGTATACATTAACTAACTAACTACAAAATAAATATTCAAGTACTTTCTTGTTTGCAGAAGTAGTAAAGTGTATTCATGGTGTCACAGCTATCGGTGACATGAATATATTGTTTGACACTTCTTATCTTTACTTGTTCTGGGCAGTTCCTCTTCATTTATTATTGAAACTAAATGACAAGATTAGTAAATTGCTTTAAAACTTGATAATTATAAAAAAAAAAGATTACTTAATATATTTATTATCTGAACAATATTTTTGTAAAATGAAACAACTTAAATCACTCATGGTTTAGAAAAGTTAAGTAATCTAACTTATGTCATACATTTTATTTCAAAGGATTCAAAAACTAACGAATCAAAAGATAAATTAGTATTGGTGAATAGTAGCTTCATTTTAGTACCAAACCGACATCTCGTAAATAAAATGTAATGACTAGGGACGTTAATTCATCTGTTGAAACACCAAAATGAATAAACCACAAATCTCGGAACATATAATTACAAATATATTTAAAAATCTTCGTTAAATTTCCTTAAATTTTGTGAAAAAACCCTTGAAAAAATTTCTATTTGGTGGACTAAAATTCGTTCCACGATAATAATGTAAGGTAAAATATAAGTTTGTACAAGAAAAATCATTGAGTTCAACTTACACTAAAACATTTTTGTGAACAAAGTAGTAACGGATTTAAAAGAATTGTTAGTATCAGTCGTACTTACACACTAAACATGAATTTTAGAATAACTAACCTGACCAGGATTTGTATTATACGAATTAAAAATATAAATATCCGACATTTCCTTTAGAACCTCTTGCATACTCTAACACAGTATAATTAAAAACATAAATACGACTTAATATTTATCTATAAATACAAAACCCAAATACCAATGAATGTCACAGTTTTTTCTTTTTTTAATTATAAGGTTTATGACAATAAAACAGAGCACAATAATTTTTCTTGCTAAGATAGGATTTTAAAATACTTTGTCTGAACGAACTAAAATATTGTAGATAGTAAATATCACAATACCGGCCAATCAGATCTGTTGTTATCGTTCACTATAAGAATAAGAGAGCTTATGACAGATCAACTTGATATAAGAGGGTTTTTCGGAAAATTATAAAACAAAACTACGAGGTGACATACGAAGTATGCATGGGTGTCCCCTAGTTAATAATAAATCTAAATACAAATCACGACATTTTTATAGAGCTGTTACGGTATTCAATTGTAGAAACAAAAAATTCACATTAGACTTGTGCGTGAATTTGTCATTTTGGAGAATGGTAATAACCACAATTATGTATGCCTTAGAGTGCGAAACGATAACGTTATGAAAGTACGGCTAAAGGCCAGTGTTCAGATAAATGGCTACTCATTCTGGTGCTGCTCACTACTCACTCTGAATCAACAGACTTCCCAATATAAGCTAATCCAAAAACGGTTATTCACAAGGATGTCACGTGACAATTAAAGATAGATCAGTTGATAGTGCCCTGTCAATTTTGAAAGTTATAGCCCATGTTAAAATGCTTGCAATAGTTTAAGAACTCTTAAAGTCTTAATTACTCTATGATAATATTACACTCTAGCACAATGAAATGAATTTTGGCATTTTTTCCGTTAATTCACTACCACTACTTTTATTTATCAATTAGGTTATATTAGGTCAGGTTAGATTAGGTGGCTACTAAAGTTGATCACAAACTTGTAAATCCAATTATTGATTTACCACCGAATGCACTCTCCGTGTGTAAGTTCTTGGAAAGCGATAAGATAAGGCCAGTGATATCGGATTCTTAGTGGATAAGGAATACCACAGTGGACGTAAAAATAATTGGGTAACAGTTTTAGAGCAATAGAATATTTATCAAGCGGTATTGAGTTACCGGAAACAAAACTATCGGAATTTTGTAGTGTAAATACTGTACTCTTAAAAGCCCATCACTATCTGATGATGTTACGTACTAGCATAGCGAAATAGTTTTTCTTAAAAAGACTTTATGAATCTCTGATGGTGTGATCTATTTGTATACTGAAACAAATGTTACTGTGTAAATTCCCTTTAAAGCCTTTACTTATTTCTGAGTATGATACATGCTAGTATGGTGAAACGAATTCTAAATTTAAGTTGTCATAAAAAGACTAGCAACATCTGATTATGTCGTATATTTGTTTAGTGAAACAAATTAATGTTATAGTGTAATTTCCCAAAAAGCCTATAGCCCTCTCTGATGATAAGTCTGGCTAGAATATTCTAACATGTTTTATAGTGTAAGAGCTCCTAAAACACGTCTTAGGTTATGCTAATTTGTGGCATTGGTAAAACGACTTGTGATAGTGTAGGTAATTTGAAGACTATCTTATCATTCTCTGATTATGTCATATTGTGGCATTGGTAAAACGACTTGTGATAGTGTAGGTAATTTGAAGAATATCTTATCATTCTCTGATTATGTCATATTGTGGCATTGGTAAAACGACTTATGATAGTGTAGGTAATTTGAAGACTATCTTATCATTCTCTGATTATGTCACATTGTGGCATTGGTAAAACGACTTGTGATAGTGTAGGTAATTTGAAGACTATCTTATCATTCTCTGATTACGTCACATTGTGGCATTGGTAAAACGACTTTTGATAGTGTAGGTAATTTGAATAATATCTTATCATTCTCTGATTATGTCACATTGTGGAATTGGTGAAATTACTCATAGTATTGAATTCTGAACAATACCACGTATACTCTGATACTACGTGCTTGCATGGCACAATCGACTCGCGTGTTGACGTTATATAATTAATGTTAAATATGCATTTATATTTATTACATCTAAAAGTGAAAGTACAAAGTATATTTCATTATTTATAATGTGACTTGGTTTTAAATAATAAAGGTCACATTGCTTCAAGAGTAAATTTGGGTATTTTAACATTTTACCTTCATTACGTAAAAGTTACTTGCAGTGTTTCATAGTTTTGATACAAATAAAATGTATATTTTTGTTATAATGTTAATAATAAAAATATATTTGGCAATGTATCCATTAACTAAAGAATTAACAAACGATAAAATGTGGAATTTAAACGTATTTCCAAAGAAAGAATCCTCAATTCATTATCACTTTAGACGGATAATTTCCTATGTTTTAGGTATTAATAAAAGATCCACCAAAAGAATATTAGGACCTTTTCCTATATTCACTATCACTGCTTTGGTTAGGTTATGTTGGGTTTGGTTAGTTTAGATTAGGTTATGTTAGGTTTAGTTATGTTACGTTTGGTTTGGTTATACTAATGGTTAACCTACTTACTTTATGGTTATGGTAGTGAATTAACGAAAAGATCAGAATATTATCTTAATTGATAACATTATTTATTCTTCTTTTACTATAGTTAAAATAGTTTTTAGTAATTATTGTTTGCTCCCTATTAAATTTTCTTTCTCGTTGACAAACCGTTTTAGTTCTTTTTTTCATTTATTTTTCATTTAAACTAAAGTAAAGATCTTCTTTAGTATTTGGTACAGACACGCTTTTATAACTTGGTATTACTAGATATTTATTTTGAAAGTAATTACTTATTTATGTGCTCGATAAAAAAAGGTTCCCATCACTCCAGCTGTTAACGTATTACCTTGCTAAAGGAAGTCGCCTCTTTCGTAGATAGGGAAAGCCATGAACATTTTACTAGTTCTTATCACAAGTTCTTTAAACACAATATAAAACACATATAGGATTTTCACATTAGTGAAGCTCAACCGTTCTACTAGGCAACCAAGCGATGCTAGCGACTCTAGCTGTGGTATAGCAAACAATTGGCGCGGTAAGCGGAGAGATGCCGTAGCTCTGTGTATGACCACTAGGATCGCTAGCGTCAAGCAGTTGACATTTTTCTCAGGAGTAAGCTTCCCTACCGTGCGTTTACATTAACAAGTGAATTGTTACTGCCATCTCAGTGAATCATGGAAACCTTCTACCCTTGAGTTTTAAGACTGTCACACACCAACCAGACAATTTTCCTTCAAATATATAATATTTATTTCCATTACTCCTAGTTTACAAGCTAATTTAATGTATAATTCAGTTTGATTTACTCTACACAAAGAGTAATGTATTATGTAGAATAGGTAACATATTTTCCAGATCAAAATTTTCTATTGCATTATTTATCTTACAGTTTACTTTAATTAAGATATTTGGGTTTTAACTTGATTAAAAATATTTATAGAAGCAATAATAGTTATAAGTTTTGTTAGGGTGCCATTATATTTCTGTAAAATAGTTAAAATTAGGAAAAATCCAATATATTGATTTTCCAATTGACGAGTTTACTGTTTTTGTGTATCATTAGAAAAAAGTAACTACCATCTAAAATATATAGTATCTTTGGAATAATGTATTTGAACAAATATTGACGAAACAATATCCTAGCCATCATTACTGAACAAGTCACTGATCGTGACAACATATAAAGTATAAATATCATTTTACAACATTGTACATAATGTACATTATGGAAGAGTTATCTTTTCTAATGCCAATAATTAGTTAACGCTTTTAATTGTATTTAGTTGAAAATAAAACTACAGTAAATAATTGTTATATACGCCTTATTAAATTGTTTTTTATGTTGATAACAAACAATATAAAACAATACAACTTTATAAACTATATATGAAAAATGTTTATTCATGGTATGTTAAATATAGGAATGTAATAAATATTTTCCATCCACACAATTTTAGTCAAATGTAGCACAGTTGAACGATATAGGACGTAATTTGAATATTTCGCAATATTGTGGGCGCCCGTTTAGATTACGTATGCAATACCAGCAATACAACCAAGTTTCAATTTGCGTGAAACGCCCATTTATTTAATCTAAATAGTAGTTATTATGTAAATGAAACTTTTGTATATAAAAAAGAATATATCATTCGAATTTGTGTCATTAGTTTTAGTAATATTTACTACAGATATTACACATTAATTTTTTTCTTTTTATTTGTAATTCGTATTTACCATACATTATTTTGACAAATATTACCCTCCAATTAAATTTGTTTTCTTTATGTAGCCCTTAGTTTTATTTAAATAAATTTATTTCTAAATACATTTTTAATATTTAAAAAATAACAAATAAATATACTTCTTATGTTTTCTGCTTAACATCTTTCCGTAATGTTACTTTTTTAAAGAAAGTAACAAACAAATATTCTATTTAGTATTTTGAATTACAATTTTTAATCAATTAATACGGTTGTAAAACCATTCCATTAATCGCCAAAGAGCTACAGTACATATTATTCAATTACAATAAGATATGAATTGTCTTTAGTTGTATTTTGACAAACTATAGTGTTAAAGTCATCTATTTCAACTATTTGTCTATTTCAGCTATCATGAACAAGTTTTATTTTTTTACCCCCAGCCGTAAAACATGAGCAAGTTTGAAAAAAAAATATTAACATGAAAAAATATAAAATACTGATAAATATTAAAATGTATTTCACCAAACAACTTGATTAAAAATAATATTTCTGATTCAATCTCTGAATTTTTTCAGAAAATATCCTATCCTAATAAATATCTATTAACTATATGTTTGTTGCAGATATTCAAAAACTTGTGGCATTTCGAACACCTCAAGATATCCAAACGCTCGGTGGATCCTAGTCTTCAACCCCACAACAACCTGGTTATGGAGCCTCAAGTATGTTTTTAAAAAAAGTTTTACTTACTCTTTTAATTTGTTAGTACAAATAATTTGAAATAAAAAAATTAAACTTATTTATCAAATATGTAAATTGTACACTTAAACAATTTCATCAAATTGAATTAAACAACAACGATAAATGTAAAACAAAGATTTCAAAAACATTTTGGCTGTTAGTGGTTTTGAAGTAATTTCGATGCTTTAATTTTTTGTAAAAATATAGTAAAAGGTAAGTTTTCTTTTACTGTTACTGCTCCAATACAAACAGTTACAACTTCAAGTACCGTCTTTTGTTGTCTAATTGTTCCATATTGTATAAACTACAGTAAGACACTTGATTGTTATGCTGCTGAATCACTTGTTTATGTTATTGAGGCTGATTGAAAGTAGAAACATGTAAATAGAAACCAGTCTCAAAACTGGTAAATAAATAAATGTATTTTCAATAATAATGTATTCATTCAGTAGTTTATATTTGATCCCATTGAACTACTAGTTTTGGAAATAAGAGCATCTTACTGTCTTTAGGTAAAATGGGCCAAACAACAAATAATAAAGTCGAGAAGAAAAAGGGACTTTCTGCCTTTGAATAACGACGATGTCAGCTTCTTCCTGAACGACCCAAGATGGCCTCAGATGTGGTACTTGGTGAGTATTGTAACAACCACAGTACATTTGTACGTTTTATAATAATATTATCTTTGTTATTACCATAAACTAAACATGTAACTGGATGTATTCAGTTACAACTTTAATAATCATAGTTATGTTATAATAATCAATTTATACAATTTTACCTTATATAAATTACATGCAATAATAATACTTTTCTCTATTATGTTTTGAAAAATAAAAGAGCGAACAAGTAAAATTAATGGTGATAAAACGAATGTTCATATCATCAGTTTATACTTTAACAATACTTTAAAAAATAATAAACAGTAAGTTACAATCACGCAGTAACTAAATTTTATCAAGGTTATACAATTATTTATTTATTTTTCCATATAATTAGTAAAAAATCCTATAATATTATAATCACAATTACTGTATATATCCCCTTAGGAATAGAGAACAAACCAGCTTATGATAGGTATAAGTACGCAGTATTCGTAATAAATATCATGTATTGGTATACAATACAAAAATAAAATAGTACTAGATGACAATTAATTTCAACAAAGGGTAATATATATTTAGTTAAATTTTGTTAACTTTAATCTAATTGTGTTATTTCAACTTAATAAATGAAACCTTTACAATAAAAACTACTGTCGAATACAGTACTATACGCTTTTTTTAAATACATTTCCTAGGTTCATGAATTATGCTACTTAAGGTTGTTTGATCGAACATTATTTTCGAAATTTGTTTGAGTTAAATTGTTTGCCTTGTTACAAGTAATAAGTGTGTTGAGGGAGAAACTAAAAAAAATTTAATGGATATAAAGCTACGTAAATTGACTGATTTGTCCTTTCTTGGTTCCTAACTCATAAATAAACCGATCGCTATATTTTATTCAAATATTGAGAAAATAATGTACAAATAATACTAACCAACCTACAGTAAATTAAAACTAAGAATACAAAAAATATTTTAAATTGTAAACAATTATTATTTTATAAATTACATACTTACTAATCTCGAGTTGAAATTTGTACAATTATCTTTTGGCCAAAAACGTTGATTAATAATACATAAAATATTTGTTGATAAATGTACAATAAATGAGGGAGTTATTCCCTTTTGTGCTTTGTACATGCAACAATAGTGGTGTTATTATATCATGCCCCCAGCAAGGCATGCACTTTGCTACTCGTGGCGACAGTGGCGGCGAAACGTTGAACTAAACTCAATCTAGCGTCGAATTGACTGGTCGGACTAACACCCTTTAATGTATCCGAATAAAATAAGATAGTTAAACTGCCTGTTCATTAATTAATTAATTATAAAATTAACATATAAATAACTAATCCTAAGAAGAAATTATTACAGGCGACTCAGTATTTTAAATTAAACAACAATATTGTATGTTCTTATTACATAAAAATAATTAGCTTTTTAAAGCATAAGATCTAGATTAAAAAACTCTTCCTTGTAGTGACTTTTCTATTATTTTCATGGACTTGATATTTATTTGAAATAAACATTTACTCTTAAATTACAGATTTATAGCTATAAATACATCACAAACCGTGTCAAATTCATCAATTTAGCTATATTTATTCTATATTTTTAGTATTCTATAGGGATTTATAATAATTTGAGGTTTTTTCTATAGGATAAAGCAAAATATGCAACAAACAAATGAAAATACACTTAACGAACATAATTGTTGAATTTCATCACAAGTATAGCCCTTAGGCTTTAGTTCATCTGTGTAAGTTTGCCATCGAAGGAATGGCATGAAAGAATGAAGACCAGATAAACATGTTGGTAACACTTCTACTTTCGTGATAATAAATCTTTTCGTTTGTGAAACAACTATATCATTCATATATGTTTGTGAAACAACTATATCATTCATATATGTTTGTGAAACAACTATATCATTCATGTATGTTTGTGGAACATTTTTAGGTGCCTCGAATTGTTATCCAATCACGTAGATTTCAATTTATATACCCTGGTTTCTACACTTTGTGTTATTTCAATTATTGTATAATATATTATTGCAAATGTCATAAAATGTTTTAATACATGCAATAATATATAAATGATATACTTAACTTAATTATTTTATTTACACTTGAAAATGACCAAAAAGTTGAAACATGTTGTGTTTGATCAATTTTAATAAAAAATGTTAAAGGGTACTCAGTTTTTAATTTTATTACATCTTAAAAATATATATTGTTTTATATATATATATGTGTGTGTGTAACAATATATATATATATATATATATATATACAATCGCTTATCATTGTTTTAAAAGGTTTTTTACAAATTTAATGTCCCTTAGTATTGAATATGCTTAATTTTTAGTGAACGTCACGAAAAGATAAAAAATATGTGTCCTTTATCAACATCACCAAAATATAAGCTTTTGAGATCTATTAACCAAAATATTATCTACCAAAATATAAGCTTGGCCACAGTGCTATTTAGTTGTATGTATAAATGAGTGGACACACCTGCTCACTATTCGTTCATTAATCTCGTGCTTAGCTCAAATAAAATCAGTTAACTGTCAGAACAATCAAAATACAAAATGAATTATTCATTTCTCTTTGATCATGCAAAGAAGATGTAAGTTAAGGAAAAACTATAATAACCATCCGACAGAAAATGTTAACTACATATACTTATAAAATATATTGTTAAAGTACATGAGCTGTGAACTTCATAGATGAGATACATTAAAGAGATGAAAATGTGGAATACTATATTTCTGAAAATGAAACCATTAGAGTCAAAACGAAATAAATCCTTTTTCCCATTATAGCTTAAAAAGCAGCGTTAGTTCAATCTGCACCCACCCGCCCGCCCATACACGTACAGTGGCATTGACCCATCCGCCCGCCCATACATGTACAGTGGCATTAAATATTTTAAATTAAATATTATATTAAATATTACATTAAATATTATATTAAATATTTTATAAATGAAATATTTTTTACTTTAGTATTGCCTGAAGATCTTGAACATGTTTCTTTACTCCAATGTACATTTCGCCGCTAGGTGCGGCATCTTCAAGGAGATATTGTTCTAAAATATTTATAATCACTAACACTATTTAAATTATTTACACATGTATAATGAATTTGAATGTATTTGATAATGTATTTGAACATGTGTAAATAATGTAAATAGTGTTAGTGATTATAAATATTTTAGAACAATATCTCCTTGAAGATGCCGCACCTAGCGGCGAAATGTACATTGGAGTAAAGAAACATATTCAAGATCTTCAGGCAATACTAAGGTAAAAAATATTTCATTTATAAAATCAGATCTTGAAACTGGGTTCATAAAAGATATTAAATATTTGTTACATACATATTATTTCAGTATGTACTTATAAAAATGCACATAAAAGTATATAGCATACACATACAAAAAGGTGTTTAACGTTACACCATTAAATAGGAAGTTTGACGGGCTATGCATAAAATGTTTCCAGATTAATTTTAAGAAAATGTACAGTATTTAAATTATTTAATTTAAAACAATTATTGTGGCTGCTATTTTGAAAATGAATTTGTTTAATTGATCGTTGTATGGATAAGTAATGTACACAATGTTAACACGTTAGGTTAAGTCATTCTACATTTATAAAGTAAAACAAGAACTAGCAGATATCTGGGAAAAGAAGCATTTTAGGACATTTCTTGATCGGACATTTTTTCTTTATATAGGCCCATAAAATTAGCTCCTGAAGTATTTCCGTGCATTTCATATACACTCTATGTTTATGATATAAATAAAACTAATATTTAACATATATAATCTATGTTAAAATTACAAAATATTGTACATATGTTTTTAGAACCGAGGAAACGGGCTGGACATGAGCGTTGTTGGAGCGTGGAAGGAGGGAGTTACAGGGAAAGGGATCGTGGTCACCATCCTGGACGATGGCCTGGAGAAAGACCACCCTGACCTTTTAAAAAACTATGTAAGTGTACATTTACAAAATTACAGTAATTAAAGGTTATAAATATATATGTAGCCCTTTTGGGAAAAAATTAATCTTACTTATTTAACTTAATATTGTTAAATCATGAAACCTGACAATTAAAAACACAAAATTTATTATTATAATATTATATAAATGGCGCAAAACTAAAACATAAAACATTATTTCTCTTACTAATGTGTCTAACTCTAAATATATTTAATTACTTGTATTTATAATATGGATGTGTTTTAAATAATTTTAAATAAAAATAAAATTTGTTTTGCTAGTTAATACTTATTTATTTAAGTGCTTATTAAAATTACGAATGGCTAAATACTTTATTTTTATCGGTCGATATTATTTTTTTAAATAAATTATTACGTATACATTTTTACTATTTTGAGTGATAGTTCACCTAAACATTTTGTATAGAAATATTTGTATAGTTTAAGTTCTTAAATTATAAAAGAACAAAAATGTCAAACTATCAGAAAATATGGACCTTTCCCTTTAATTCACTACCACTATTTTTTTACTTGACTACCATTACTTTTTTATCCAAATTACGGTTTGGTCATGTCAGGTTAGGTTAGGTTAAGTTAGGGGGCTACTAAAAATGATCAAAAACTGGTAAATACAATGATTGACTTATCACCGAATCCATGTGTATGTTCTTCGAAAGCGATAAGATAAGGCCAGTGATATATATTCTTAGCGGATAAGGAATGTGACAGTACACGTAAAAATAATTGTTAAACAGTTTTAGAGCAATAGAATAGCTATCAAGTGGAAGTGAATTAACGGAGAAGATCTTAAAATATAGTACCAGCTTATATGTACACTTGTTAAAGTTTCTATTCAGTCAGTATTATTAATTTTTTTTAATCTGCATACATTTTATATGAATCTAATGTGAAGCCCAGTTGTTTATATATATTTCACACGAGAAAAGTGAATCACAATTGGCTTTTTGAACTGCAGAATAAATATGCTTTTACTGAAAACGTCTACTAAGTAAACCCCTTAAACAACTGAACTAAAATTATCTATTATGGCAATCATGTTGTATTGGAATTGCTTTTGCACTCAATTTCAAACAATCCCAATAAAAGCTAGTGCGTCAGAATTGTTTTTTTGATTCAAACCACGAGGTTTGAAACTGCATTATTAGCATTATACTTTCAGTCATTCGTGAATTTTAATTTTTACACAACATTAGTCGTTCCGGAGTCACTCATGCATAAATTATGGTTACTTTAGACACAATTAATTAATTAATAGTTGTTTTATGACCATAGTAACTTTTTCTTCTGAAAATACTCTTCAGTTGCAGTTCAGTATTTATTTTTTAACAATACAACATCAGTACTCTAGTGTTGATTTGCGGGTAAAATTTATTACACTTGGTTGATTATATGGCTCCAACTTGTGTAATATTGACAAATTTGTTGGAGGTTTATTTGGAAATTGGACTCCACAGTCCGGAGCCTTAGCAACTGAGCTGCCATGCAGACATTTTATATGTACATAATGTATTTTGTATATAGTAGGAGCGTAAAAAAGTAATAACATGTTAATCTAAATAAATTACGAACAATTTGTGCGTATAAATAGTTTGGTAAAGAATATAGTCAAAATCCTACGTACTATTTTATATATTTATCATTTTTAAAAACCATCAGCAATCCATTTTTTTATTTCAGGACCCCCAGGCCAGCTATGACGTCAACAACAGGGATGACGACCCCATGCCTAGGTACGACTTGATAGACTCCAACCGGCACGGGACTCGGTGTGCCGGTGAAGTGGCTGCCACTGCGAATAACTCCCTGTGTGCAGTGGGCATCGCGTATGGTGCCAGCGTTGGTGGTATGTTAGCTACTTTATTTACTATACATTTTCTTTTCAGGAAGATTAAAAGTTAAAGTCGTAAAATACGCTTTAATTAATAAAGAAACACTCATACTGTACCATTTTAGTACAAAAATAATTAATTTAAATGAGACTTTACTATACATTGATGTAATTAATAATAGTTTGAACTATCAATTTAATAAAATATATTGTGTATCCTATGAATTTTTTTAATTAGTCTTTGGTTGTTAAATTTCCAAGCTGTAGATGAGTTTGTAAGATGTATCAGCTTTTAAGTTGTATTCTCAGAGTTTATTAAGAAACGTAAGCTATGTTCATTTTTATCAAAGTTCTTTAAGTTGTGTATTTATAGAATTAAAAATACGTACTAACATTAAAAGTCCCAAGTGTTTCAGTGTAATGTTTATAATGACCTCTTATTCCGTTTCAGTATTGGCCCTGAAATATTTACTCTACGAATTTGCCTTATATTTACTATTATCTCTATTTTTCTGCCCAAAAAGTAGATTTAAAGTACGAATGACTTCACGTCTAAACAAAGTACCACGATTATGTCCAGGCAGTTGGATTTTTTTCCCAAGATAACAAACATAAAGTAAAATATCTGAAAATCGTACACTCACAATTGCTGTTTACTTAGAAAGCTCCCCAGATTAACAAATCGTAGTTTTCCTTTATATTTTATAAGACTTGGTTTATATTTACTGAATGCGCTTTCTTTTATTTATATACCTGTTGTTTCTCGTTTTCCTATCACCATCGGATTAAATTTAAAATTAAAAACTGATGCCTCATTTTGTTTCTTTATGAAGCGTCAAATTTTTTAAACTTTCTAATTCCGCATCTTCTTTTACTGAACCAATTCATTGAATTATTTTTTTGTGTTGGCTCTATTTCAATTTTCATGAAATGTTACTACAGTACTTTCTTTCGTAACCTATTACGACTCGTTCTCTTGATAGTACCATATAGTTTTTAAAAAATATTCAAAATAACGATTTACTCAACGATAAATATTCAAAATCAGATTAATCGTGCTCTTAGCCAAAGTTTTGATTATGAATTATATCTTAAAAAAAGATCATTTTAATCCACTTTTAAATATAATTATTAGATAAATCTGAACAATATTTGAGTTACAGTTATTATAATATAATAAAATTAAATTAATAATCCTTATATTTGTTTGAAGTTTTAATGTATTCCGAAAAATTCATATCTAGTTATATAATATTTAGTTATTTATCTGTAAATAAAATAAAGTACACCAATCTATATCAAATGCAGATTTACAAAGATGTAAAAAGTAAAATGATAAAATATCCCGTTAACATTATTATATCTCGGAACTACCCTTACACAGATTTAAACAGGCTTCGAGTAATATTTTAAGTGGTGACGGTTTTATATACTCGCTAATAAACTGTTAATTACTAATATTCAACCACTGAGAAAATATTGATATATAAATTTAAAAATTGAATATTTAAAAAGTAAGTTGGTATGACTAACGAATTGTAAATGGTGCAATGCAGAAATTAAAGTGGGATAATACACGTAATTTGGACCGATGCCAGTGGTGTTAGTGATGAGAATAGAGGGATATTACGACAGCCCTATTTGTACGGGTTAAAACAATAAATGCTATACTAAATATGTATGAATGCACCTTTAACCAATATTGTTCTCTATTTATTTATTTATTCAACCAATTATTACAACAGATACATACGTTCTCCTTAGTAAACTCTCTAACCAAATTGGCTAATTGATAGTTGACAGCAATACATAGTGTACTTAATTTAAACAAACATTTTTTTATTACGTATATATCTAGCGAACATTAAATTAGGAAAATTGATTTATGAAAACTAGAAAATAATTTAGCATTTATCCATAACCAAGCACCTGTACTTAAGTGTATGCATAAGTAACCTACTTTTTTTTTATCATGCAGAATAACTTTGTTAAAAATTATAATTTTATTGAAAGTAATTTTTGTTTTTTGTGGGCATTTTGAGTTATCAATCCGCTTATGTTTATTAAAGGTTTTTCAAATCATTTTCCTTAACACCGTTTATTGGTAGAGAGAACTAAATAGTCCTAACCTCGCCACATAAATAAAGGCAATTTTAATTTCATTTATATTTTAGTGAAAATCTTAATGTATTTTCACAAAAACAATAAAAAAACATAATACAATTGTTATTTAATTATTTGGCATCCAGCTTGAAACTACATAGATATTCAATCTTAAACCTTAATTAAAGGTAATTAAGATATTTATGCGAGTTTTAATCTTAAAACTCGTGTTATAAATCAGAAAAACAATGGAAATGTTCTGATTTGCTTAATTTACTTTAAACGTTGAAAGTAGGAAAAAACAAATATTGCTTATAGAATTATGAATTAAAGTAGTAATCAAATAAACTATAAATCACAAACAATGAAACGTTTTAAGGAACAATAAATATTTAAGTGTAGAGTCATTAGACTTAGTAAATTTAATTTGTATAATTTAGTAGATATATAAAAAACATATTTTTTAACTATGTTTGGCAAGTTAGTCTTAGTTCACGCCACATACTCATGGGTTACTTTTCATACTTTTGTTTTTATACAAAACTTAACATAAATACAGTTTTATCTACTTATCACTGGAAAAAAATCTAACCAAACTTAAGGTTTTTGATACATTTCTGCACTGATTCTAATTTAAAAAGAATATATAAATTTTTTAATATGTTGAATAATTTAATCTCTCTTTGCATGTCAATAGTAATATGTCATATTTAGGTTTACTTAATTTACATTATTCATAAAAAATGAGTATTTTTATAGATATATTATAAAATTATTATTTAAAATAATCCATCAAAGCTGACTGATAACGTAAATAAACTTTTCTTAAAAACCTGTGAAATTTCCAATTAATAGAAGATCTTTTCAGCACCTGAATCCCTACAAAAATATATGTTTTTTTTAGCCCAGAAGCATAATAATCTTAACTAAATTAAAAAAACCATTTGCATTCTTATAACAGTTATTAATTCAGTATAAAAAAAACTTAAAAAACACTATCATACTTTTAATTAGGAGGTTGTAAAAACAAGCAAATAAGTTAATGCATAGGTGTACAGTATTCATTTATTAGAAGTAATTTTAAATTTAAATAAATAAGTTAAATACTATAACTGATAATAATATCAATAACTCAAAAATAAGTGGAAAAAGAATAATTAGATAACATATAATTTGGATAGTTATAAAACAGAGCAAATTCATACATAAATATATTATTAGTTGATTGTCACACAAAAAATTGAAAATCTGTTTACAAAATTACATGTTTATTACTTTGACAAAAGACGTGATTTTTAACAAATATATAAATATTGTAAAACATAGCATATTGGAACGACTGGTGCTAAAGATGGTACGAAGGCAAGAGATTTAGTGTTACATTATTACAATTGATTTAATGTTGATAATAATGAATGTAATATACATATTAATATGATTATAAACAAATTAAATACCTACGATATGTTACGTAGAAAATTAGTACAAATATACTATAGTCTTTTCTAAAGTATTGCAATTTACGATATAATTGGCTGGGAACTATATGAAACACATCCCAAACTATCAAGTCTCACAATAGAATAAATATATAATTATTGTATTATATATGTATTCTAATTCTATTATAACGTGATCTTTTCCGTTAATTCACTACCACTACTTTTTTTGTTTACGTTAATTCACTCTTGCTTGATAAATATTATATTGCTCTAAAAACTGTTCCCCAATAATGTTTACGTTCACTGTGGTATTCCTTATTCGCTAGGAATCCGATATCGCTGTCCTTATCTTATCGTTTTCCAAGAACTTACACACGAACAGCACATTCGGCGGTAAGTCAATCATTGGATTTACCAGTTTGTGATCAACTATAGTAGCCACCTAACCTAACCTAACCGTAGTTGCAATAAAAAAAGTAGTTGTATTGAATTAACGAAAAAGGTCCACTTATTGGACTTGAAAAATTAAATCAGGAAAGACCAATTGATATTAAAGGAATATTTTATTTAATTTTCATTATTTATATTTATAATTATGAATAATTATAAAAAGAAAACCTACAAAACGTAAACAATACACGTAATAAAAGCCTGCAGTTACCAATAAACCTATTAACAATTTCTCAGAACAGTTAAAAATTATGGAACAAAACATATCAAAATATTACCTAGAAAAATTAAATAAATAAAATAAAAACCTCAACATTAATCTCAAGTCAGTGACAAAATTAAAAAATCTAAATTTCAAAAACGCTTGATTTTAATATGATTCCTTTTATTATATAATTGTTATTTATGTATTATAATTAAATAATAATAATCTTATATTTATAAATAACATTATTCCAATCTATTAGTGCGTGTTTAATATTCCATACAGTTTTATTTATTTTTTTTTTTAGTATCAGTATCATTATTATTATCAAAATAGAAACGTAGTTGCTTCCAAAATTTACATTATGGAAAGAGAGTTTGAATATTAATTTTAAACTCTTATTTACCCTGCAACTATGCTTTTAACTAAAATACCAAATAGAATTCCTGTACTTATCATACTACGTTTAACCCTTTAAACGTTAAACGTAAAACCCACCCGCCCACCCATACAAGTACACTGGTATTGGTATTACTTATTATTACTTTTTTACGTTAATTCACTACAGCATGATAAATATTCTATTGCTCTATAAACTGTTCCCAAATCATTTTTACGTCCACTGTGGTATTCCTTATCCACTAATAATTCGATATCACTGGCATTATCTTATCGCTTTCCAAGAACTTACACACTGTGAGCGCATTCGGCGGTCACTCAATCGTTGGATTTACGAGTTTGTGATCAACTTTTGTAGCCATGTAAACTGGCTTAACCGTAATTGCGATAAAAAAGTAGTGGTAGTGAATCAATGGAAAAGGTCCATACTATAACAATTATGGCTTTTCTGTACAAAAGGCAATTATGAAAAAAGTTCTGCCTTACGATTTCCTCCAATAATAGCCATGGAGATGTTAGTATGTGAATTTGAATAAGTAACCAAATTTTAACTTTTGCAACACAATTGTTAATTGTATTATGCAATTAAGAATTTATTTATTTATTTATGAATATGATGAAACGTTCAATAAATCCGTGTTTAAACGTCTATATGCCATTGGTTACAGTACGATGGTTTTCAAAAACGCTATGTTTTATATTTAGTGACTGATAATTTACTTTATTGTTTTTAATTAGAACACACACATAGCAAGTGATGCACCCTAGCCCCATTATTCTCATCATCAACAACACAACACTGGCTTCAGGCCAAATTGGTTGTATTTTCTATGCTTTAATTTCTGCACTGCACCATTCACACTCTTCACCAACAAAATACATTTAACCTTTTACAAGATGTAATTTCTCAAATAATATTGTCTGAGCTATTGTCTTATGTACTATACATCATTAATATAAATATATTAAATACATGGCTTTAAACTATTAATTCAAGGTCATCAATCGTTTGTTGTTAAAGTGTTTTTATTGTAATCCATGTGACATAAGTAATATTTTTGAAAACCTTTTTACGATGTTATGTTCTTCTATGGTTCAAAAAGTTATTATTTTCAATTATTATTATGCACACCAAGTGTACTATTTAGTCGCAAAAGCTTAAGATCAGAATACATAACATTCTATTTTTAAAGATTTGTATTATTTTTTAAATAGTAACAATCATCCTGTTATTTTAATGTTTTTAGTTTAATTCCTTCAAAATACTGATTGTAAGTTTTGATGTTCGAGGCTAATGTTCTTGTTCCTTCAAAAAAAGAAAAAGTTCTAAACAATGATATGCAATGCACCTTTTACAATTACTACAAAGTGTAATTAATTTTGTGATTTGGTGCGTTTACTGTGTCTTTGTCCTTTTTTGAAGGGTATATTAAATATACATAGTAAAATAGACTTTTTATGAAATGCTTTAGGTATTTTACTATACGTAAGTGTAACTAAAAAAATAATTGCTTCATTTTTTTCAACCTTGAACGCCACTTTTCCCTCAGAACTGCCTTAAAAATTTACTATCTAGCTTCTAATTTTACCTAACTATTGAAAAATCATTTCAGAGATTGTAATTAACGAAAAGTGTGAAATGTAAATAACCAACTATTTATGCTTATTAAATAAACATATTATGTAAATAGTACATATATATATATACTATTTACATAATATGTTTATTTAATAAGCATAAATAAGATATATATATATATATATATATATATATATATATATATATATATATATATATATCTTCCCTATGGATTTGAGAACTTGAGTAAAATGTTACATTTTGATAACTATTTAACTAATGAATTTCAGATACACTTAACTAAATATTTGTTCCAGGAGTGCGAATGTTAGACGGAGATGTAACGGATGCTGTAGAAGCTCGATCCTTGAGTCTGAATCCACAACATATTGATATCTACAGTGCCTCTTGGGGACCGGATGATGATGGGAAAACTGTGGACGGCCCGGGGGAGCTGGCCATGAGAGCTTTCATTGAGGGGGTTACAAAGGTAATACATACATTACGTGGACACTACTAGAGAAGTCTGGGTTGTCCATGTTACATGGTAGTCAAGGTTCAGATGTTGTGTCGGCAAGAGACCTGAGTGTCAGACCAACACTACGTGATTCGGAATCCACGTAAAGCTGTGGTCCCATAGTTGCCCTGGTTATTGGGCTATTAATAAATAGTCCTTTCTGAGCTAATTCGAACTCAGGTTGTAACAATGACTACACTCGTTCATCTACACTCATTCGAAATCCATATTCGACAATATCTTGACGATCGGCGTCTTAAGAATAAATAAAAATTTTTTTAAAAAAGGCACTTCACTTTGCAGTGTAAATTTCTTTAATGACATATAAGAGAAACCCAGGAGGAAAAAGCGATGTGCTGTTGGTGCAGAAACTATGTGTACTCGAGTTTGACGAATATTTACTACTCGACTGAGAGGTCTGTGTAAAATCTAATCACACCGTTGTTTTCCTCGTTTAATTGTACGTTATGACATGCATTTTTAAATTTAGTTATAATAATTTTAGTTGTGATACATTACTTTCACTTGCGTA
Source organism: Stictocephala bisonia (assembly GCA_035578905.1). Classification (NCBI taxonomy): domain Eukaryota; kingdom Metazoa; phylum Arthropoda; class Insecta; order Hemiptera; family Membracidae; genus Stictocephala; species Stictocephala bisonia. The sequence continues at coordinate 144,830 of JAQJVL010000834.1, forward strand.
AATAAATTTCTGATTTTATATTGATTTAAGTCAACCTAAATTGATAAATTTAAAGAGATTATAAAATAATTTAAACCAAAATAAAATCACAAAATTTACTTTAGCATATTAAGTAATGTATTGTAACTAAACATTTCCTAAGGATTACATCGTGACCAAGTAACTAATTTTATGACATATATTACGTTACTGATAAACGTAATATTTCAAGTATTAAACGTTGTTTCAGGAAATTGAAAGGAACTTTTTTCTCGAAAAGTTAAAACTCTGATATCTATAAAACTAATAGAATATTTATTTTCAATCACGTATTAAAATATAAGTACGATAAATCAGCGGGCTTTGAGTAATAAAACTGTAAATTTGAAGCACAATAACAACTAGTTAAAATTCCCGTTCTTATTTTGTTCCAACCAGGATAAAAATTAATAAAACTCATAATTAAAAATGTATTATGCATTTTAAAAATTAGAAACGTAAATTTAAAATAGTATAACGTACAAGTGAACGAGAAAACAAGCGTGTGATTGGATTGTTTTTAGGCTTCTTAATTCTTTAGTTAACAGCCTTTACACTCAGTTACACATAATGGCAGTCAGTAGTTAATTTATATGACTAAGGGATGGGTTTTATTACATTTAACTTTAAATTAATTGATCATGGGTATTAAACTTATAACTTTGACATGCCAAATCATTTTTTATATTTCCGCTTATCATGGTTGATCTAAAAGTCATAAATCACTATTTTAACTTGAGAACGTAAAACAATTCATAAATGTATTTCGAAAGATCATTAAATGACTAATAATTTTTGCTTTGTCATAACAATATCGTCATCCGTACAAGAAATATTTGGGCTGCAAAGATCACATGATGGTTGAATTTACAAATGCAAACACTAATTGAATTAAATCTTTCAATCAACTCAGTTACAAAATAAAATGATAACCAAGAGGAAGTGAAACAAATAGCGCTTAGTCACAGTTTTCAATACTGTCGTAACTATTATACTTTATAATACTTCATTATATACTGGGATCACCTTTTTTATTACTAACGCAGTGATACAGTAAAAGTGTTCAGTCACTTACTGGTTCTCCATTGTGTATTGACAAAATTTACTACCACAATACATAAAAATCAAATTCAGTGTTGCTGATGAACAACTTTAAAAATATAACGGATTTTAAAGATATAAAGTTGCAAAAGATATAAAAAGTAAGGTTAGGTTAAGTTAGGTTAGGTTACATTAGGTTCGGTTAGGTTAGGTCAGGTTAAATTATGTTCAGTTAGGTTAGGTTCGGTTGGATAAACAAATAGTTTCTGTTATTTGCTTTGATTAAATTGACAACACTGGTAGAGTCTATTAAATTGTCCAAACTGGGAAGGTCAGTGTTTTAGAAATACAACAAATAGTACTCCTAAAGTGTGTGTAGTCAGTGAAAGTATTTTATTCAGAGTGAAATATAATTCAGTATAAATATCCAATAAAATGTGCACATCTTTGAAATTATCGTTGAAGTTATCGTTTGAAGTTATCGTTAAATGCAGTATAAGAAGACTTTTACTGCATATAACCTTTGATTGATTACATTAACAACTTTGTCTTCTGGGTAAACTATTTTGTTGTGCATCAGTATACTTAAGATATATCTGTTCACCTATAAATGATTAATTTATGTTTTTTTTTTTTTTTAATTATTTTATCTGCAATCTAATAATTTTACTATTTAATACGTACATTTTTCATTTTTTGATATTTTTTTAATTCATGTATTTTTTTGATTTTTTATAATTGAATTTCCAATATTCTGTAAGTTATTAAATGAATGTTTTTTTTTATTTCCTGATATCAACGTTTTATAAGCTATTATAAACTTCAAGTACTTACAAGTAAATGCGTGCCAAGTTGTTTGTTTTACTTTTATGTCACTTTATTTAAATACAATCATATAAAAGTTAATACCATGTTTCAGGGTCGTTCAGGAAAAGGATCGATCTTCGTATGGGCTTCTGGTAACGGAGGGAGAGATAGTGACAATTGTAACTGTGATGGGTATACCAACTCCATCTGGACTCTTTCTATTAGCAGTGCCACAGAGAATGGCCTGGTTCCTTGGTATTCTGAAGCATGCTCAAGCACCCTTGCCACCACCTACAGCAGTGGATCTAACGGAGAAAAACAGGTACTGCATACTTTCCATAAAAGTTAAGGTTTTAAAGAATGATCTAAAAAGTGAGAGTTTTCTACAATTGATCTAAATTTGGATAACTCTGTAATTTTAAGTTGTTTAAAGATTGTTCTCTTAAACTTTTTTTGTAATCAAAATATTTAGTATTAAATAACTTCTAACATATTTGATCAGAATAAATTTAAATTGTGTCATTTTATTTTAAATGAGTACTATCTCATCAACAATTAGTTAATTAGTAAATATTTTAATACCAAAGACTCTTAAATAGAAATATTTACTAATTTAAAAATAATCAGTAAATGTACCTTTATTCAAAAAGTTTCTGTAGCTGAGCGATGATCAATACGGTCATATAGCTGGATTTAATACCTACTATAGACAAATGATAAACAATAAAAATAATATAAAACGTTAATTGAATGTATTTAAAAACATTAATTCATAATTATACTACATATTAAAAATAATAGATATTTAGTACATCAACTTCCATATTTTCCTAGAAAAGTAGCGGTAAATTCCAAAGGATAAGCTCAATTTTAAATTTAAATTGAAGATTCTTACACTTCCAGTAATTTTCATCAAATAACCTTACATATTTATAAGCCACAGTTTTGCACATCTAACATCTAAAACTACATGAAACTCAGATTACGTTTCTAAATATATAACTATGAAATTATGAGTAGTAAATAAAATCTACGAGTAATTACTTTACCTCAGCAAATATAAATACAGAATCAATTTTCTTACATGCAGTAAATACAAAATCAGAAAACATCTGTGACTAAATAAAAGTAAGTCATTTAATAATCTTATTACTAATACATTTTATTGGTTGGTGATAACATTCCTTAATTAATTATAATGTATATTCAAAGTGCGAGTGAGAGACAAAGAGTGGTGCAAGTGAGAGAGAGAAATACTCTCCCCCACTGTAATTCCATTCAAAATGTGTCATGGAAACCAGAGTGGTAGGCTGCGTGCTAATAAATTGTAACTATAAATCCCACCCATTAGTCACTAGCAGCTGTGACCATTGGTTGCTTTGATTAACACAAACGAATCAAACTTAAAACAATGAAACCATTATTTAGTACTCAAATAGCAGTTAATATTAGTAATAAGTAATAAGGTAAAAATTAAATATAAATTAAATAAATTTGTATAGTTTATTACGTTTTTTTTCACTGAACACTGTTGCGGAAGTAAAACATTTTGGGACACAAGTTAGTCACGAAGCTCAGTGGTCGAAAGATTCCCCTCTGCCGCTGAAACCTCTGCATGAGCTAAATATAACACGCAGGTCACTTACTATCTGGCCCAATTATAGTAAAGTGCTACCTACTAATGTATGGTATTGGCTCCTTCACCTTGTAGGAATATTCAACTCAGATCCACTAACTCATGCCTGTCATTGTCCTTAGGTGGTGACTACAGATCTACACCACCAATGTACCAGCAGCCACACAGGCACCTCGGCCTCTGCCCCTCTGGCAGCAGGTATCTGTGCTCTAGCCTTGGAGGCTAACGATCAGCTGACCTGGCGAGATATGCAACACATCGTAGTGGCTACGGCACGCCCCGCCAACTTACGTGCTCCCGACTGGACTGTCAACGGCGTCGGCAGGAATGGTAGGCCATTTAACTAAAATCTTATTTTGCTTCTTAAGAAAAAAATAGTATTTAAATTACTTTATCATATGTAATTACCAAATTTTGGAAATCACTCATTAAATGTGTTAATAATTGTATAAAATAAAAATATTTAAAAATTTGTAATTATTACTGTAAATTTACATGTTTCAATATTAAACATTAATAATCCTCCAGAATGTAATCGTTAGATTTATTGTTACGTTATTCAAGTTTTATTTTGTATTTTTCACATTTCTGTTTTCATACTGATAATGGTGTTTTACATAGTAAAAAAAAAGATAAATATTATTACCATATTAAAGCCTTAGTATACAATATAATTCAATAATCGGTAAATACCTTTTTATGTCTTTGTTAGTTTATTAATTAAATTAGACCAGTTCAAATCATAAAAGTTAACTGTGTAAAATTATCTTTGGAAGAGTAAACATTTGATAAGGTTAACATGCTATTTTAAGAAATCTCAAACAATTTAAAGAATAAATTTGCGTTTATTTATGATTATTTAATATTTTGACTTCCAGATGATAAGAACCAGAGTCAATAGGAATTAATTTTCTAGGATACTTTTACTGAAATCGTTTCAAAAGTGAAAACTGTCTCGAAAATCAAATATATAAATTTATTCTCTATAGTTTTTGTTGGGAAATCGTTGTCTCACAATAAATGTTGTTTCAGCCCAGATATATTTATTTCTTATGGTTCAACTTGTTGCAATTAATTAGTTTTCATCAGATTATTTTCATTTAATTTATGAACGTAAAACTAAAAAAATTTTGTTTCAAAATCATTCATAAGTCCAATATAAAGTGCCATCAATTATTATTATTACTGCTATGTGATATGAATATTGTTTAGTTGACTGTAAAAAGAATTGTAAAATACAAACATTCTGTAAATAATTTGCTAAAATAAAGCTCTTCTAAATAATTACTATTACGAAGAATCTTCATGTATTTTATGAAGTAATAAATTTTGCTATGAAAAGAATTTTTAAACTTTGTCACTTACGATATTTGAATTTAAAAAACATATTCGGATATCAATTTCCCCTAAGAACAGTTGTATAGTAGCTAAAAAATAATAAAAATTAAATCATTTTTCAAATAAAATATTTCTTTTAAATTTATTAATACAGTTTTACCAACTAAAAATAATACTAACCATTCAAGTAGTAGCAATAAAATTCGAAGTTATTTTTAATATTTACTTCACTAAAAAAACCCACAAACCTCATAATAAAACTCCAATGTATTTCCACCCTCTCAAAATTTATGACGTATTATTTTACATTTCACTGTATGTTTCAGTCAGCCATTCCTTTGGGTATGGGCTAATGGATGCCACGTCCATGGTGAGGGTGGCCCGCACCTGGCAGTCCGTTCCTGAGCAACACAAGTGTGAAGTCTCGGCACCTCACATAAACAAGTTCGTTTGTACCTAATTTCACTTATTTACTCATTTCTGTAATAATTTATGTTACAAGTAAAGTATGTAAAATACTTGGGTTTACGTGGCCAGTAATATTTCCTGTTGATATCTATATTTTCCGTTGATAACTGCGTCAGAATGGTATGTACATTATTTACTTAGTAACCAGACGTTTCACCCATACTGAGATGTGGCATCCACAGTGGTATCTCTGAGACTGAGATTGGCCAGGACCAGGATCGTAAAGGTGTAGCAGGGAGCTACGGCTGTTTTAGGCCACTTGGGCCTCTTCAGCCTAGGATAGCTGGGTAAAGGGTGTTGGATCACAACGATCATGACTGCACGAGGCAAGCAGGCAGTCCGGGTCTCCGGAAAAAGGTCTTGAGGAAACATGGCCCCTGAAACGGACAGAAGAAGAACATGGAAAAAATGAAAATTATTAGTGAGCTGACTGAGAGGGGGTTGGAAATGAGAAGTGTCTAAGCGTTGAGGAGTAGAAGAGAGGGGACTATGTCAGGGTAAAGTCTTTAATGAGTCGTGTGAAGGCTGACTAGTTGTTAGGGGGGAGTTAGGTGGTGGATAAAAAGCGACCGTGAATCAGGTGGTAAATGGTGAAGTATTGGTTAGTGGTGTAGGTTTCAGTAAAGTACTCTGCCAGTATGGGGGAATCAGTGGCTTTGGCAAGATAGTTCTGGTTGAGTTGGATGAGGAACTACCTACCATGCAAGGTAGGGATACGGAACGTAGTGTAAGGGTCTTGGGAACTGTGGACGGATTTAAGGTGGTAAGCTAAGAGCATGGTGCGTCGCTCGGTTTTTTAAAGTTGGAGAGGTTGTTATGGGGGATGGTGGTGAGGACTGGATGGTCATATACGTGATAATAAGGCGGATGACGGTGGTGTAGAAAGAGGTGAGGGTCCTGGGAGAGCACACTTCGTGTCTGTTGTTAAGGAAGTGGAGGGCTTTGAAACGGGTTGTGGCGGTCTTTTTGGCTTTTCGGAAGTGGGGTATGAAAGAGAGCTTGGAATACAGTGTGACCTCCCAGGTACTTTCAGGTCTTAGTCAGTTTAAGTCTGTTGCCTTGAAGGGTGATCGGGGTTTCCTGGTTAACGTGGAACTTCCTGCCGTTGTAGTTAAAATAACAGAGCTGGGTCTTAGATCTGTTGATCCTGATGCGCCATTTAGGGCAGTAAGTCAGGTAATCATTAAGGATTTTAGTTAGTCGTCTACGTAGTGTTTCGGGAGGCGCACCAGAAGGCCATGTCATCCGCGAACTGTGCGAGACCAGTGGTGATGTCAGTGGGGTTCCTGAGAGTGGGCGAAGGGAGATCTCGCACATACAAGATGTAGAAGAGCGGGCTGATAGCTGCTAACAGCTGGAAGGGTCGTAAAAGGTCATCTTTTACTCTGACCTGGACTGTCCTACCATCGAGGAAGTTGGATATCCACTTGATAATGGATGGGAGCAGTTGAAGTTGGGCTCTGATGCCGTGTTCCAGACATTGTCGAATGCTTTGTGGACATCCATGAGGGCCATGATGGTAGGCGTACTTCGATAAGAGTTTCGCTGAATACAGGTCACACTACCTTGAGGATTTGGTTTTACATATTGATGCCAGGATGGAAGCCAGCCTGGGACGTTGGAAGTAGGTTGACATAGTTGAGGTGATTATGGAGGCGGGCGACCAGGATCGAGAGGGACGAGGTGAGGCTGATGGGGCGGTAGTTGTCTGGGTTTCTAGGGGTTTTGGTAGTAATATGACATAGACTAGCTTCCAAGATTTGGGGTGGCAGCCTAGGAGAAGGATGGATTAGAAGAGGACGAATTGGGCCCTAATCAGCGAAACCGGGGCCTTTTTCACCAGGAAGTTGGAGATGCCGTCAGGACCAAGGGCAGTGTTCTTGAGGGTCCTAAGCCTGGTGGAAACATCTAGATAGGTGATGAGGGAGGTCAGTGAATGGTCAGGGAGTCCGGAAGGGGGTACCTGGAAGGGGGAAAGAGTTCGTGGTTTTGGGCTATGGAGGCGTTGGTCCGGTTGAAATGGGTGGCGTCGAAGGTACTGATTGAAATGGGGGTGGTGAGGTACTGATTGGATTGCGGACAAGGAAGCACGGAAAATCTCGACTCTTCCTTCGAGATCTGCCACTGGGGCACCATTCACGGTCAGTGGCACTGGCGGATTGAAGGGGGTGTTGTGGGACTTGACCATACGCCAGAAGTTCCTTGGGGCGGAGATGAAGTCCTGTTCCACCTTGTCACAAATCTTACGGAGCCTGTCTCTCTTGAAGGACGCAGCCGAGGTCTTGACCCTCTGGACGAGCGCCCTATAAGTTCTATACAAATAGGTGGATCCGGGATCTCTGAATTAGGCGCCTGACCCACCTCTTTTACTTAATGAGGGAAATTATGTCAGGAGAAAGGCGGTATGGGGTGTGCGTGACCAACTTCATGGGGACAGAAATCCCCTTGGCCCTGATGATGGTGTCGGTTAGGGAATCAGCCAGGGCATCAATCTGGTAAGGGGATTGGGGAAGTGTGATGGCCAGTTTACGTACGTCTGCATCGATAGATTGGGTGAACGCTGCTCAGTCTGCGTTTTTGTAGTCTGTGATGACCTTCGGGGGAGGGTGAACTTCCTGAGCATAAGGGACGTGTCTGATTCTGAGATAATAGAAGAAGGGAATATGATCTGAGCCGATGCCCGTGAAGATATTGAGTGCATTAGGGTGATGGACGGGGACATAAGAAGATTGTTGGGAGATTTGGGTGCTCCACCTCGTGGGCGAGAAAGCGGGTGTAAGGGGTTGGAAAGTGGCAGAGGCCAGTGGCGGTGATGAGAGCGACTAGGTCTCTGCCTTCTCGTATTGTGAATCTTTCGTCTAGGGTCGTGTGGTGGCAGTTCAGGTCTGCCGAAACAATGAGGCCGTCAAGTGACTGTCAGAGCTGCGGCAGGAGATCAGCGTGTTCCGGTAAAAAAGGGGAGGTATGAAGGGTCACTAGGTGGATGGTGGGTTGGTTGGATTTATCCTGACCAATAGGGAAAATCTAGGGTCGTTGGGGAGTAGGACCCGGGCAACATCCAGACTGTCGCGAAAGGCAATGGCTGATCCGCCACTCCTCAAGGTATGGTCTCTTCTGATGAAGGAATACTCGGGGAGATATGCAGTGGAAGTAGGGATGAGGTATGTCTCGTTAAAAGTGAAGATGTCAGGTTGGTAGTCGGTTATGACGTCCCTGACGGCAGAGCGTCTACAGAAGAAGGAACCCGATTGATGTGGCAGACCCGTCAGGCCGAGCGGGCCTTAGCATGAAAAGGATCCATGAAGGGTGATAGCAGAGTGAAGGAGGGTAATATTGGGGCCTACTGTGTGGAAGATAGTTCGCATGTCAAATGCGGACTTGGAAACCCGGTTGATGCAGTCCTTTACCCTGAAACGGTCTTTAGGAGACACTGTGGAAAGTACGATGGTAATGAGGGAGTCGAAAGTCCTCTAGAAACCCTTGCTGATCAAGGTTCTCGAGGAATGGGTATAGGGTGTCGTTGGTGACAGCGGCTGGGGATAGTGAGGGTGAAGGCTAGGAACGGGAGTTACTGGCTTGGGTTGGAGCCTAGGGTTCGGGATCTGCAGTGTCCGGTGAGGGATTGAAGAAGTCGGTCGGGGGGGATATAGGCGGGAAATTCGCCAGGTGGAGCTTCCAGGGGTCGGTAGTGGGTAAGGGTGCTAGGACAAATTTGATGGAGGTCGGGGCAGGTGTTGGGTCCTTAGGATGGCGGGAAGAGTGGCGTTGCCTTGTGTAATGGCTGAAGCGATTGCACTCGTCGTCCCCTACCTAAACATGAACGCCGCGAACGACTATGTTGAGGAGGGCAGGGCGAGGAGGGGCTGCTGGGGCGGTGGGCTTGGAACTGGCGTAAGACGAGTTCGTGCTGAATTTAGTAATGGGTAGTAATGGGGAGACGAACTTCAAGGCATCACCAGGATTGGAGAAGACAAGGAGTGTTTAGATGTTCTTCCTGGAGTAGAAGTTCTTTATTGGAGAGAAACGAAGATTTGTTGAGGTCAAAACTTTCTAGAGGTGGAACGGGTTTTCCCCGCCAATCGTGTGGCCACGGATGATCACCCGGTTGGACGGGGTGCGGGGGAAGGCTGGAAAGTTTTCCGGGAGGGTTTGTGGGGCAGTAGGCTGGGAGGTTAAGGCTACCAGTACCGGAGGCCAGATGGAGGAGGGTCCGGGGACAGGGTTTAGTGACTGGGGTTGAGGTAACGCTGGCGGGGTCGAACTGGGTGAAGAAGAGGTAGGTGAGAGAAGCTTGTGCCAATCATGCATAGGTTGAGATTTAGGTGCTGAGGTTTGGGGACAGGTTTAGGTGCGGGAATGTTAGTGTGGCCGTGAAGGAAATCTAGGGGTGGCAAGGAGCTGGATTTCAACCTTGTTATGGCCGGGGAGGTGGATGGTCGGGTAAGTTAAGGGGCTGGTAAGCCAGAAGGTAGGGGTTTGACCCTCGAAGGGACCGGTATCTTCCCCATCCCAAGGGACGGGACCACAAAGGGCGTGTGAGGATCAGTCAGGGTAGGGGAAGCCTAACAAGGGTGGTAATCTAACAAGAGTGGTATGAGAGCGGCCTTACCGAGAGAAAGGTAACGTTTGTGAATATACGAAGTACAGCAAGTAGTTTATGAAACAACGAATGGACACAGTTAGGCCACTAATAAGGAAGGAAAAGAATTCCCTGAGCCGACGCCTATTACACCAAGGCTTATTGGGTAACAGATCGTGCGGCTAGCTGGTCCTCAACCAGCTATCCACTTCCTAGGCGATATGGGCCAAGGAGTGCAACGAAACACCCTCATGGAAGCACCAAACTTACCTGGTCCCCACTACAGGGAGTAACACCCATGGCACTACACCACGAGTGGTAGACTAGAAGGTCTCGAAGGTCACAGGCAGACAGGCGATCGCAGTAGAACTGGTGGCACCGAATCACTGGTACAGCTGGATATGAAGTTGCGCGAAGGTGTCCGAAGTCCAACATGATCTTCGACGTCCTCAGCAGGTAGATCCGAACCCAACGAAGTCCCAGAGTGGAACCCTGAGATCGGTCTTGGAATTTTAGCTGTGAGGCTGATGAGATGGTAGTTGTGTGGGTTTGTGGGGTTTTTCGGGGATTTTGGTAGTAGTATGACATGGGCTAGCTTCCAGGACTTGGGGTGGTAGCCTAGGAGGAGGATGGATAAGAATAGGATTGATAGAGTTCTAATCAGCGAAACCGGGGCCTTGTTAACCAGGAAATTGGAGATGCCGTCAGGACCGGGGACAGTGTTCTTCAGGGTCATAAGATGGCGGCAACATCTAGGTAGGTGATTGGGGCAGTCGGTGGGTGGTCAGGGGGGCCTGCAGTAGGTACCTGGAAGGGAGTAAAGAGGTCGAGGTTCCGGGCTATGGAGGCATTAGTACTGTTGAAGTGAGCTGCGTCAAAGGTGGAGTGGTGTAGTACAGAATGGAAGGCGGATAAGGAAACTCGGAAAGCTTCAGCCCGTCCTTCGTGGTCTGCCACGGGGATGCCATTCACTGTCAGTGGGACTGGAGGGTTGAAGGGGGTGTTGTGGGACCTGACCAGTCGTGGAGAGGAAGTCCTGATCCGCCTTGTCACAAATCTTACGGAGCCTGTCCCTCTTGAAGGCCACGAGTGAGTTCTTGACCCCCTGGACGAGCGCCCTAAAAGACCCATGCAAGTATACGGATCCGGGATCTCTGAGGAGTAGACGCCTGACCAGCCTCTTTTGTTTGATGAGTGAAATGATGTCAGGTAGAAAGTGGTACGGGGTGTGCGTGGCCAACTTAGTGGGGATAGAAATCCCTTTGGCCCTGATGATAGTGGCAGTAAGGGAGTCGGTTAGGGCGTCAATCTGATCAGAGGATTTGGGGGGTGTGATAGCCAGGTTTTGTAAGTTAGTGTCTATATATTGGGTGAACGCTGCCCATTCTGCGTTCTTGTAATCCGTGAAGAACGCATGGAAATTCGGGGAAGGGTGAATTTCCTGGGCATAAGGGATATTTCTTATCTTGAGATCGAAAAAGAGGGGGACATGGTCTGAGCCAATGCAATACCCTGTGAAGACATTAATTGCCTTAGGGTCGAGGGACGGGGTCATCATTAGTTTGTCAGCGGAAAAAGGGAAATCCGCCTCGTGGGTGGGAAAGGTAGCATAGGCCTGTGGCGTTGATGAGCTCGACTAGGACTCTGCCTCTCCTATAGTACGTATGTCACCTAAGGTCGTGTGGTGGCAGTTCAGGTCCACCGAAACAATGAGGCCGTTGTGGGCCTGTCGGAGCTGCGCTAGGTGGTCAGCGTGTTATGGTAGGAAAGGGGAGGTATGGAGGGTCACAAGGTGGATGGCAGGCTGGTTGGGAAGATTTATCCTAAACAAGATAAACAGCATATGCCCCAGGGTCGTTTGGGAGTGGGACCTGGGCAACATCTAGAGAGTTTCTAGAGAGAAAGGCAACGGCCAATCCGCCACTTATTCGGGCATGGTATCTCCTGATGAAGGAGTACCCGGGGACATATGCTGCGGACGTGGGGGGCGAGTTATGTCTCGTTGAAGGAAAAATGTCGGGCTGGTAGTCTGTTAAGACGCCCCTGAGGGCAGTAAGTCTACAGAAGAAGGAGCGGAGATTGATGTGACAGACCCTTAGGGATGATAGGGGCTTAGCATGGTGTGGATCCATGACGGGTTGTAGCAGAGTGAAGGAGGGTAAGGTTGGGGCCAACCGTGTGGAAGATAGTCCGCATGTCGAATGCGGACTTGGATACTCGGTTGATGGAGTACTTCATCTTGGGTCGGTCTTTGGAAGCACAGTGGAGAGGACGATGGTAGTGAGGGAATCGAACGTCCTCTTAAAGCCCTCACTGATCACAGTGAGGAGCTTCTCGAGGAACGGGTTAAGGGTGTCGGTGGTGACTGCGGCTGAGGGTGGTTGAGGTGCAGGGCGTGAAGGGGATTCAGTTGCTTCGGTAGGAGCCTGGGGATCTGTATCTGTGGCGGTTGGCGAGGGATCACAGAAATTGGACGGGGGGGATAAGGGAGGGAAGTCCACCCGACGGAGCTTACAGGGGTTGGCAGGGGCACCGGGACAAATTTTATGGAGGCAGGAGCAGGGTCCTTGGGGTAGCGAGGACATGTACGTTGCCCCATGTTTAGGCAGAAGCAATTACACGTGGCGCACTAGGGTTTTGAAAGATCGTGGTCCTCGTGCGAGCACGGTCCCACGCCTTCCTGGGTAGCGCCGCAGACGCGGTAGGGAGGAGTAGGGAGGGTGCAAGCTCCCGGTCCGTGACCGTAGAGGTGGCACTTGGGGCAGGGGCGGACAAGCTGGTTTCTGGATTGTTCGACCCTGTACATCCTTCACAGGATGCCCAGGCCTTGCTCCAAGGTGGTCCCACACAAGTCTCGCAGGACGAGGATATTCTCACGAGCCCAGTGGAAGAACCACCTTGGCCGACGATGCGTCGGGCGCGAAAGAAGCCGGAGCATGGACAGGATGTGGGATTTTGGTAGGACGGAAAGGAACTCGTCGACCCGTACCTCAACATGCACGCCGCGGACCACAATGTTGAGGAGGGCAGGGCGAGAAGGAGCTGCTGGGGAGGTGGGCTTGGGCTGGCGGGGGCGCCGCGTGAACTCGTAGGACGAGTTTGTGCCGAAGGTGGAGGTGAGTACCTTAGAGACGAATCTCAAATCATCGCCAGGGTTTCAGAAAACAAGGAGGGTGGAGGTGTTCCACTAAGAGAAGAAAGTTTGGGGCGGAGGGATACGAAGGTTTTGTGAAGCCAAAAGCTTCTGAAGGTGGAAGGGATTTTCCCCGCAAATTGTGTGGCAACGTATGGTCACTCGGTTGGACGGGGTGTGGGGGAAGGTAGGACAGAGTGAGTCCTCTAGTAGGGTTTGCCGGATAGCAGGTTGAGGCCACCGGGACCGGTGACCAGACGGAGGAGGGTCCGGGGGCCTGGTTCGGTGGTTGGGGGCGAGTTGAAAAGGGTGGAGTAGAGCGGAGTGATGAAGAGGATAGTTGAGGAGGCGGGGGACAGAAGTTTATACCAATCAGGTATGGGTTGGGGTTTAGAAGGGTATTTTACCGGTTCAAGGTAAAGATGAGGTGGTTTTGGTACGGGTTTCGGGGCGGAGATGTTGGGGTGGCCGTGAAGGAAGTTAGGGGGTGGCAAGGTGCCTGATTTCGACCGTGTTAGGGTGGGGGATGGTTCGTTTAGTGGGATTAAGGGTTGGTAGGCCTGAGGGAGGAGGTTTGGTCCCCGAAGGTTTGATTTCTTTCCATCCCGAGGGAGGGGCCAGAAAGGGTGTGCGAGGAACAGGCAGGGTAGTGGATGGTAACCTAACAGGGATGGTGACCTAACAAGGATGGTATGAAGCGGCCTTACTGAGAGTCGTATGTTAATATACGAAAATCAGCAAGTCGTGTGTTAACAACAAATAGACATAGCAAGGCCACTAATTAGGAGGGAAAAGGTATTCCTAAGCTGACGCCTATTGCACCAAAGCTTATCGGGGATGAGACCGTGCGGCTAGCTGGTCCTCACCCGGCTATCCACTGCCCAGGCGAAGTGGACCGAGGTGTGCGATAAAACACCCTCACGGAATCACCAAACTTATCTGCTCCCGACTACAGGGAGTAACACTACACCACGAGTGGTAGACTCGGAAGTTCTGGAGGGTGCAGGCAGGCAAACTGGCAAGCGAGCAGGTAGGCAGTCGCAGTGGAATTGGCGGTGCCGAGTCACTAGAACAGCTGGGTCCGAAGTAGCGTGGAGGTGTCTGAAGTCCAACGATGATCTCCGACGTCCTCAGCAGGTATATCCGAATCCAACGAAGTCCCAGAGTGGAATGTGAAATCGGTGAATGACCTTTTAGCTATATACAGGTGGAGGGGTGGGGACTGGTTTGGCAGGTACGCTGGGGAGGGTCGGAGGCATGATCCACGTGGCCTATAGCTATATTGCTGTAAGGTCATTCGTCGAACTCAGTCTCAGAGATACCACTTAGAATGCCACATCCCAGTGTAGCTGAAACGTCTGGTTACTTTGTAAATAATGTACATAGCTCCTTGACGTAGTTATCACCAGAAAATATAGATTCTAGTTATGTAGAATACTTCTAATCCATCAAAGTTGTCACTGATCTTCTTTTAGTAGATTGTTGCTCAAAAGAACACTGAACAATGATTACCTGTTGTTTATTTGCAAAATATTGAGAATTGTCCTAAGTATATCTTATAAACGTTGTGTGTTATTTCCATAAAACATAAGTTTTTTTTTTATTTCAGGGGAATTCCTGCCAAAGGCACCCTTAGTTTGAAGTTGAATGTGAAAGACTGTACTGGTGTCAATTACTTGGAGCATGTTCAGGTAAAAAAGGATTACATTTTCTCAATACAATTAGGGGATATTTATATTTTATAATATTTTATCGCTTTACCTCTAGGCTTTTCAAGGATGTAAACATTAAAATACATTTTAAATAATGCTTGGGGTCTTAGTAAGGTAAATTGAAATTGGTTTTAATTATAGTCATATATGTGTTTTATAGTTATATCTGCTCTCTAAAACAAGCATACTAAAGCATTTGTAGTTGTAGTAATAAACCAGTTGGTATAAATAATTATGATGATGTCAGAGTATGGTAAAAGCAATTTATTTATTTTTTTTTTTTTTTTTATTCTAACATATTAATTTATTACTTGTGATTAGGATCAGTTATTACGTTTTAATTTATTTACGATCAAGGTGGATCCTTTTTATGAGTTACTTTACTTATCTGTTTCTAAAGAATTGAAAAGTTCAGACAAAAAATGTTGCCACTGAAAAATACTGTTCAGTATAATTGTTATTATAATGTAATCTTATATACACAGTGAGATAATTTGTAATCTTATATCATAGAAACTACGTTTAAATGACCACTCATATACATTTTATGCTATGTCAAAGGGCACTAGGCTACGAGTTTGCAAATTAGGAGAGATAGGGCATCAGCAAACTCACCAAATAAGACAAGTTCACTAACGCCCTGCAGTAGTAAATATATGTATTTCTACTCACCTGAGGAGAGTGCCAGTAGCACTCAATATGTGTGACATGTGATACTCCCTTATGTGTGTACCACTGTTAGGTGTTAGTGGACTTGTCTTCTTTGCTAAGTTGGCTGATCCCAATCTCATCTAATTTGCTAATCACTAACAAAAACTATATTGCTTTATTTGATAACTTACAAATTCATATTCTTAATGATACTTACGACTCCTTTTATCTCATAACCTTTCTCCATGACAGGCAAAAATTACCTTGACGTCGCAGAGGCGAGGGGACCTGCAAATCATGCTGACATCGCCTTCAGGTACAAGGTCAACTCTGTTGGCCAGGAGACCCCATGATTCTTCCAGGTCTGGGTTCGACTCCTGGCCCTTCATGTCCGTGCACACCTGGGGGGAACAGCCGTTTGGCCTCTGGCAGCTGGACATCCACAACGAGGGCCGGTATCTTGGTAAGTCACAAGACTACATACATAGTTTTTGATCGTTTGGCCTATGAATATAGAGGAGACTGTCTTAAACTACGTTCTGTCATCAGTGGTAAAGTAAATCAATCTATATCCTGGACTGTGATGAACTAAGATGGTGGTGTTGGTTGGTGAAGAGATGAATTCTATTTACTAACTATATAAATGTTACTAACTCACTAAAGCATGAATTTAATCTCTCATAAAATGTGTATGAAAATGTTATAGATATTGTATAGGTAGAATATTAATATTACTATTCCATTTACAAATCTTTAATTTGCTATTAATTTTTTTCCATAGTAAATTAATTAACATCTTAGTAACTTTATAATATGGAATGAACGTTTTTTTACATATTTCACTAAAATAATCAATTGATTTTTGTCTTTGTATAAAATATTTGTATAGCTGGGAAACTTTTATAAACCTTTATAACCGCGAAAATACATATGTAAACACAAATCAAACACTAATACCCAGCAACGAAAAAAAACACGTAGCCATTCTGTATACTTTAACAGCCTAATAAATAAAAATTTAAGTAAACAATTTGATATGATAAATTCAGGTTAAATAAATCAAGATTTTCACTAACTAGCTAAAACAATTACAGGGCTGTAAAATAGTAAACGCAATAACATATAAATTTACAGAATTTAAAGAGAGTTAACGATATTTTGTTCAACTGTTTTGTTTAAAATCTTCTAATGAATAAAAATTGACTTAAATATTTGTATTTATGGTAAGATAAATAATATGTTGATAATTTAATAAAAACACCTATTTGATTGATCAAGGTTACTGTTTATTTTATTTATTATCCACAACTAGATCGTTTTATAATGTCTACATTAGTAGGCGGAAATAGTCAATTCCATGAACTATTTCCACTGTTGATAAATTTTATACTTTTTAGGTGATTTTACAAATTGTATACATTAGATAGAATTTTACAACAACACTTGTTATAATAGTATTCATTTTTTCATTAATAATTAGCGTTAATGTACGCAAAACGTTGTATTGTTGTCTAATATCTGATAATCTGAGAATTTTACTACCGTAAATCGAACTTCAAACCTACTTAGTAAATTGTGTTGGTATTTTTTATGTAGCTAAGATTTTACCTGTAGTCAAATTTTAATTAGAGTTGTTTTAATAAATGTCCCATTGTTTTTTCAGCTAAACTAATCAGTACTCACATACGCAATAAGATTTTGTACATATTGTAAATTATTGTCACTAATAACCCATGTATACCCTGACATAAGTGTTTGTTGACTACCTAATAGCATTGCTTGGACTAACATCGGTGTGTTGTTTAGGACGTGCCACCCTCCACGAGTGGGCCTTACTATTCCATGGCACCGAGACAGCTCCAGCCTCCCTCCCCCCGCACACTCCACCTTACCCCATTAACATCCCTCCTCCACCGAGGAAAAATAAAAACAGAAAAAACAAATCCGGCAATACGACCTCAAAACCTTGGAGAGGCTCCTCGAAAGAGGCCAAGCTGACTGGCGTGTTTAGTAAAAAATTCCTCGCCACTCTGTCCCCCCCAGTGAGGAAAACCCCCCGCCCTTCTGTTATATCTGCCAGACGCCCAACGACAACACCCCCCACCAAGGCACCTTTAGAAGTAACCAGTTCCGCTGGTGCAACCCCTCCAGTGAGTCTGATCCTTATGGCTCCTCCAATCCAGCCATCCAACTTACCCCCTCCACTATTCCCAGCTGTGTACCAAAAATACCCCAAAATTCAGCAACTCTTTCCTTACTCCAGAGTGTATGAAGCACCACCCCGCCCCTCCAAAAAGGGTGTATCACAAGATGACTCCCTGGAATCCAGAAAGTCTTCAGGCAAGGATGTCTTCCATCTTGCCTGCTGCATTTTGTATTCAAATATGAATTTTCCTCTTCTGATACTCACATCTGTGTAGACATTTTTCTTTCATTTCAGTTTTATTTTAAAAGTATCATTGCAGTTATTTTAGTTATATGAGCACTTTTAGTCCCATAGTTAAAAATTATTTTGTTGTTGAGTTGTAGGTGCTGTTACTCCTATGTTGTGTTGCATGTGCATGTTTGTAACCAATAACGTACCTTAATTTTAATTAATTAATGCCTTTTGTAGTTTCTTGTATGTTTTATTATAGAATGTTTGCATTATTTTTATTCAGCTTTTACCATAAACTTTATTCATACATCCTTAATGCGAGACGTAATCATATTTTTTTAAAGAGCGGCTCTGAATTCAATTTGGTAAAGAGGTAAATGAACCGCATTCTCTAAAATGATCTGTTAAATACTTTAAAACACAAATAATCAATATTATCTATAAATTGCAGCGTAGTTAAATGATAGTTATATCTATGTTACTAAAAATATACAGGAAACCATTTTTAGTGTGATTTTGTACTGAGTGTGTGCTATAAGTTCACCGTAATGTATTGAATGTTAAACCCAGTAGTAATAAAGTTGACAAATTAATCACTAACTATGCAAAAGGACTTCAATTGCTTTCTTAGTGAGATGAAGCGATAACTATAGTAGATAATAGGTAATAAATTATTTCTATAAATATTATTTTTCGGAAATCAAGGATAAAAGCCAAACTATGAAAATAGTCAGTCTTTTATTCTATGATACTGAACGTTACATTATAGACATTTAATTAAAAAATCCTTGTTCATTATAATTATTTGGAAAGTATATTGCAATATCGCTAAAATTGGCAAACTGAGACTGCAAAAATGTAGGTATGTTTTTTTACTGCATTAAACAGTTTAGAATGTTTGTGTAAAAATGTGTACTGCATTAAAGAGTTAGAGCTTTTTTTTTTGTAAAAATCTGTCATGATTGCAACCATATTTTAGTACATTTTATATTATAATATACATAGTATATTAGCATATTTTAGTTTAGTATGTTTTTTGCTATTTTTAGTCTTTTTGTTGTAGTTGGCTTGAAAAATAGCACTATATAAATACTTTAAACTGACATTTTTATATTATATATTTACAGTAGTAAACTTATAATATTAAAAGGATTATTATTACCGATTAGACATTTTCAAAGTAGTGGTTTTAGCGATATTTATATAAGTATAAATTAATGTTAGAATATTATAAAACATAAATGTAACAAATTAATCATATTTAAAAACAATAACTACAGTCACAATCACTCTGTTAAATTGTATACTCTGCTTTTAGACCTGAATGTTAAATTTTGCTAATTCATAATTCAGGAATATATATATATATATATATATATATATATATATATATATATATATATTTATGCTCAAGTTAATAGGTCTAATAAGCTAATGAAACCTTGTTGTTATCCGGTGTTATTTTTAGACATATTTATATATATAAAAAAAAAAAAATTCTACTCTACAATTCGAAATTAATTTCAAAGTAAAATAAATTACCTATCAAAGCTGATAAATAATTTTAAAAATTATTTTTTATTACATGTACGTTTTCTTTTTTTAAGTAAAAACTATTATTTTCCAAATTAATATTCTCAAACAACTAAACTATTGTATTTAAAGTACTGACAATGTATTTAACTATTTTTGTCAGAATATTTATATTTAGTGTGAAACATTAGGTTATTTATTTTCAAGAGGAACTTCTTAGATATGTTTTACCAGAAATAACATTTTTATTTTTAAATTACGTTTTATATGTTCAGGTCAGCTGCTCGAGTGGCACATGATCTTCTACGGGACTGACCTGCCACCCCAAACATCCTCCCTGACCCCTCCCCCCAACAAACTGACCACCCAGAAGTCTGGGTGGACCGATGTGAAATCGGTGGACAGTTCGAAAATCAACTCAGATTTCCGTGATCACATGTCGGACATCTCGGGTTGTCAGAACACATCTGAGACCTGCCTAGGTTGGTGCTTAATTTTATACTTACTGTGTACATTCTATCATAATCTAGCGCTCAGTAGGCCTGTGGACATAACAGAAAGTAGCGCAAGTGACTCCTCATAGTAGTGACGTAAGAATGACGTTGATGCGCACAAACCTCAGTGACATCGTCGACCAAATGTCTTCATACATTCCTTTTAGGCTTAAGTTAATTTAAGACTTTACCAATCGAACATTTTGAGTCAAAAGCAATGGAACGGTATTCTTTTCCAAAGATTAGAATAATTTCACTGACAAGAGCAATATACCAATGCTAGAGACGATATTGGATAGCTTACAGTTCAACTATACAGTAACAAAAACTAAAATAATTTATTAATAAAAATATATTTAATTTATTAGTTAGCATTTATTTAGTTTTGTTTATATTTATATTTAGTTTCCAAATTATTAGCATTTTTTTTTTTCATTTGAGATACTTAGACTACAAAGTTACAGTTCAATTGCAGTCATATTGTGTGATCCTAGAGAACTGGTTAGGTTAAATTGTTTATTTATTATTAACGTATTTTAATAATTTAAGTGTGTGGAATAGACTTAGATGACCAAACGGTTTTGTTTTATATGATTGTTAAATGTATATAATTGGAGACATTTAAGGGTTGTATTACTATGAATACTTTAAATATTGTGATATTAATACAGTTAATGTCTTTGGTTTATCACGCTCTATGTATCTGCATCACGACTAATTGTATTAGAAAATTGTTACATTTTAATTCAGTATACTATCGTTTGTGTAATAATTGTGAAATTAATTTTTTTACTAAAAACAGTTATTTAAATAATTCATAAAAATATTACAACATAATATTAAATTTTATTAAAAACAGTAAATTGTGCTGTAAATATTTTGTACCACTGCCAAATAAACAATGTAGCGAAAATATTGGTGCATCTTTTCGTTTGGTTTTTGAATTCAATATTATGTTATGTCAAGGTTGTATTCAGCAGCAACATATCATATATTTCATTTAATGTTAAATCATGTTTACTAGCTTGAGTGCTACAGACAAACTATGTAAATCATAGCTTTTTTTTGAGCAACTAAAATATTTTCGGCAAGAGGATGTCCAAATCAGCAGTACTTCTTTGGTGCTTAGTGTACGAATCGAAAAACAAGGATTTATATGGCTTTTAAATATTTTATCATGCTCTCATCAGGATTGGTTAGAGGTGTTTGAAACCAAAATGATGTTTATCCTTATGTCGGGTAAAACTCTGCTTAAGTAAAAAATAATAATAATCAGCAATGTTATCATGTCTTGATTATATTGGAATAAAATATGACCCAAATAAATAAAAGTTATTTGTTTCGTACAAAATACTATAAAAAATAGTAAGAAAGGTAATTACTGAATATGCGATTAACTTTACCTTCAATGAAAGGTTGTTACATTTTTGGGATTTAGGTATCTTTCGGATACTTTATATTTCAACTGGCAGTGTTATCTGTCAGTAGAAAAATCAGTAGGGTGTTATAAGGAATTTGAATCGCATTAAAATGGATAATCTACATAGTAATGAATAAAAAACATAATTTCAGCTAACAACAAAATTAGCTAATTTTTTGTCGGTCATATCTTCAAGCTAAAAACAAAAAATAGGTTTTTGATGAAATTTTGCAGCATTGGGATATTTTCTGTTAATTCACTACCACTATTTTTCCCCCTTAATTCCCTACCGATTGCTCTAAAAACTGTTCCCCAATCATGTTTACGTCCACTGTGGTATTCCTTATCCACTAGGAATCCGATATCGCTGGCCCTATCTTATCGTTTTCCAAGAACTTACACATGGAGAGCGCACTCGGCGGTAAGTCAATAATTGGATTTACCAGTTTGTGATCAACTTTAGTAGCCATCTAACATAATCTAACCTAACCTAACCTGACCGTAATTGCGATGAAAAAAATAGTGGTAGTGAAGTAACGGAAAAGGTTCCAACATTGAGATTGAAAAGAGATTTTAAATCCTAATTATTAAAAATAAAAAATTATTTTTTTTTACGCTTACAAAGTAACCATAAATATCCATACAAGAAATAATACTTTATTGGTTTTTATAATAAATTATGATTCAAAATATAAATAGAATTTAAATGATAATTAATAATGTTTTGTATTATTATCTGATATATTATAGTTTTTTAAATGATAATTTATATTTAGAAAAACTTTCCTCTTACTCCGAAATTAAAGGCAATTAATAATAGTACTTAAGTATAAGTACATCCAATTTCAAGTGAGAAATGATACCAGAACAATTTTTTATTCTTATTTGTGCTCTTATTAAACTGAACAAATCCAACGTTTTAGATACAAGACTGATGTATTTCGTTAGACTGGCTACAAGAAGCATGATATAGTACGTTGAGAAAGCAATATAGCCAGCTTTCTTATTTAAGTTTGTCTGTGGCACCGGAGCGTGGCAAGCCAAGTTGGAGAATGTTATTGCGATTTGTAGTACAGGTGGACTCTTCAAGTGCAATTAATTAACTTTGACTCAGCACTGAAGCCATCGGCAGTATTACCTATTAGCTGTAAATATAACGATGTAACATAAAATCGAGTGACCTGCTCAAAACTCGTGTCTTCGAGGACCCTAATGACTTCTTCAATGCAATTTCAGTCGTATATTTTAGTTGGTTCAAAATAAAAGTGTCATTATTTAAATTACACCTTTATTTCAAACGCATCCATGATTTTAAAGTATGAATAAGTATTTATTTGTGGGAAAACATTAGCAAAACTATTGTATTTCTTATTATTATTTTAGGAGTATTTAGAATATAATAACAGATGTACACATTAAAATATTGTATCTAAAATTTCATATTTCATAATTAATAGTTTTATTCCAACTCTCCAATAAAGTGATATTTTATTAATAGTATTTATTTTGATAGAATTCACTTTGTGTCAAGAGATGTTTAGTAAGAAAATAACCCTTTTCAATGATTAGGAAAAAAATTGTTGTGTAGGTTTTAAATAATCAATTATTTCCAAAATATTACCTTTTGTTAATTTAATATTCCGTCTAATTATTTGAAATTTATATGTTACTTAATCACTTTGAATTTTTTGACAGTAAAAATAATGTATACATTCAAAATTGTGTATTTAGCTTTAATAAACCGTAAACACCAATAGCATTTTATTTATTCAATGAAATTTAAGTGTTTTAGAAATATCAATAATTACAACAACAACAAAATCTACGACCAAATTGTAACACATATATGTAAAGTTCAGTTCCTGCTTTTCATTGATTTTTTTAAATTTTTTTTCATTTTTAAAAACCTACTATACTAACAATAAATAAAGAAAAACAACAAATGTATATTCTTTAAATAAACTGTAATGTTTGTTGTAAATGTAATGATAATAACCATTACATCCATAATTATGCTGTTTAACAGATAAATACAGATACTTTACGCAATAATTCGAAACTGTTTTCATGAATGTGTGTTGATTGAAGGAGTCATTGGAGTGTCTATTTTTGTCACCTTACTACGACAGGGCAGTGTGATGTGATCGCTGTAAATAATTGTCACTAAGCCAAATTTTATACGATAATTTGTGACTTTTATAGGCATCATGTTGATGTTAAATTTTCAATAGTGTAATCATAAAATATGGTTTAAATTATTAATTTTTCTAAGTTAAAAGAGAAACTGTTTAAGAGAAGGATTGTGTTTTATTATTTAGAATTTTCCTGGAATTAAAATTGTCAATTTAATCACACATAAATTAGCATTATTCTTAATTTTTTTTACACAAATACCTTATGATCTGAAGTTGTATTAATAACATGTATAATAACGTTTTATGATAAAGTTTATTTTGCTTTAATTATTTTTCTCGTTGAAATTTATACTGTTGATATCAGTTATATTTTCTTCTAACTGCCTATCGAATTATTTAAATTAATAATTCGATTTAATAAATGTTGATGTATCTTATCATGTTTTTGTTACTAATTATACATATCTTTATTTCAATATCATACAATATTAGAGATGTTGTCTTGTTTTATTTTAATCCACTTTTTCTGAGATTTATATATGCATAATAAACCATACCTTTTGGATATTTTTGGTCTATGCTTTTTTCTGAAGACTGATTACTATGCAAAGGATATTGAACGTTGTAATTGAGACTTTCGTGAGTGGATTAATATTTTACGGAATGTAAAATAACTCCTATATTAGATCTTCGAAATATGCATTCAGAGTTTTTTTTTTTTTCCTTTTGGTATTTATAATGTAACATTAGATTAAACTAATAGTTATATAATGGCATATTCAATCTACTAGTGGCAGAAAATAAAAAGTTCAGACTTGTTTTCAGCCTTACTGTATCCAGAAAATTACAGTCAATTCGATTTTGAAGACAAGTTTAAATAAGGGTATAAATTGACTTTCTTATGAGAACAATTTTATCTTTTTAAAAGTTGACGAACTGAAAACCCTAATAGACTATATACGAATATACTACTTTTTTATCAGATTTGAATTACTCTAATAAAGATACTAAGTGGTAGTTTGAGCTTAAGAGTTTTTTTAATTTATTTTTAGCGCAATATAACGTCAAAAAGATCTTAAATAAAATACGGTAGCAGATGTTTATTTTTATTTTACTAATATTATTTTTTATTTTAACGTTATAAGATAGAACAAACACTCCAGTAAATAGTTTTTTTTGTTTTTTTACTGGAATGTTTGTTTCAACTTATAAAATTAATTTATATATCCAGTAAGAAACGAGCTTTAAGAATGATTATTTATTTTATTTATTTATTTATTTATTTATTTATTTGAGGTCCCTCGAAGTTTGCTGATATAATTTGACCTTTTTTCTTATTTTTAATTATTTATTTTTTCCATTAAAATTATTAGATATGCAATACAATTCTACTGATCTAAGTTTCTTCCTTACTCTCACCTTATATAAATAATGATCAAATATTATACAATGTAATAAGAAAACAGTATTTTTTAAGGGTTGGTGAAACTAAAATTTCAAATTCCTAATTTTTTAATATAGGAGTTATTATACCATAGTCAAAAATTTTAGTGTCCTAAGATATAATTTATAATGTATCTTAATTGACGTCTTCATAAACTGAATCCAATTCGTTTGAATTTGTTGCCCTAGTTTTAGGCAAATGTACTTATTTACATGTTTCTTAACTATTTAAAAATTACAAATTGATTAAGTTTAAAGATTTTGTAATTAAAGGTACTGTTATATTATTATTTATAAACGAGTCAAATTCATAAACTTGATTATATATTTAAAAAATATATAAATTATGTGATTTGTCAATTCATTTGTGTCATGTTCCTGGATTTAGTTAGTTTAAGATGTACATAAATCGTCCATACAGATGTGTTACAGAAGAAAATATCATTATGTGTTGATATATACAATACATTATATACAACTTACTTATGTTGTCTTATTTCTAACCAACTGATTTTTAGTTATATATACAGTAAGCTAGCTTCAGAACTAGATATTTATTTTAATTTTAATAAGGAATTAATTTGACGTTGTGGTAAAACTCAGACAAGTGTATTTAAATTGTCACATGATGTTTTGATGAAAATATTTATAAGTGTAATTTATATTCAAATATTAAAAATTATTTCAGACAGTTCAAAGTGCTTGAAACGATAGGTGATAAGTTTATGACGTTTATTAAAAACTATTTCATTATTTTTTATTTATGGCATTAAACCTTTTTAATCAAACAGTGTTTACCTGTCTCATTTATAGAACATTATTTTCTCATAAACGTAAATGACTATCATATACGAAATTCCTTTAATAAAAGGTTTAGAGAAAAATTAAAAATATTTTAAGGAATTATCCATGTGACAACCCTCCCTTCTTTACAGACATCAAAGTAGAAAAATGAAAAATAATTGAGCAAAATATTACATTTTATATACTTCTATATGATGCTTGTTGTTTAATTTCAGTGTACAATCATTTATAAATTATTTATAGTTATTCAGTGTAGAATTTGACGCAGAAAAGATATTTCAAATACAATATTACAAATCACTATTCCATGTCGCAATTTACACTGTAAATACAATCTCTTAAAACTTTAATAATTCGAAATTTTAATCTTTCTTCTCTTGAGTAGAGTTTCATGTAGTGTTTAAACTCTAAAAACTTTCAAGAAAGATACAAATATGTTACATAAACTATTTGTACAAGTAAATTTAAAATTTACTACTTTTTTAACTAATTAAATTTTACACATTAAAATTTCAACTGTCATACAAAAAGTACTTTTTTTATTAAAAAATATTTATGTAATTAGTCAGAAAAGTTTCTATTGAATATTTCGATCATTTAATTCATATTTTTTCTTTTCAATGAATTAAGTTTTCTTGTAATTTCATATAAAAATTTGCACAGGTTTATACAAGATTATGTTTTTAATAATTCCCTTGAATTTGATTAAAACCTGTCCGCATTACCTACAAAATGCTACTATATATAGGCCCTCCAGTGTTAGTGCTTTTTTGCCAACACTGAGTATGTATTATTTTACCAAAAAATGTATGTTAAATCAATAAATAATTTAGTTCTTTCCACAAATAACATTGCTCATATACATTCATTTAGCTTGAATAATTAATTGCTCAAGAATGGGCCAACATTAGAGGGTGTGTAATGAGGAAAAAAGTCATTACTATCTTAAATAAGACCTACGAAGGAAGTGAAGTTAATTCCTTTGTAGGATTGTTGCTTTTGTAGTACCATTGTTGATAATGTGTGTCAAGTGTGGCAGGTGGTGGTGCTGGTGCGGGGCCTAGCTTCTCATTCTAGGGTGAGTTTCTAACAACCTAACTCCTCTCTCTCTCTCTCTCTCTCTCTCTCTCTCTCTCTCTCTCTCTCTCTCTCTCTCTCTCTCTCTCTCTCTCTCTCTCTCTCTCTCTCTCTCTCTCTCTCTCTCTCGCTTTCGTACTTATCTGTTCACACTGTTAAATTATAACTAATCAGTATTTTGCTTTACTAATGCCACAGACCTGATTTATCTCTAGACTGGCTTACATTACAGCTTACATTAATGTAAATATTTTAAAAAACTTTATAACCATATTTTTACATTTCTTCCTTTATATAACTGAGTAGCTTTTCCTTTTGTTTTGTAGGCTTAATCAGCCGGTGTCATTACTAATAACTAAAGTTTCCGGTAACGACAGCGTCAAGGTGTTTCTACAAGATTTACATCACCAAACGTTTCACCCATTCTGTGACGTGGCATCCTCAGCGGTATCTCTTTTTGGTGATGTAAATATTGCAGATAACAACCTGACGCAGTCTTTACCAGAAGCTTTAGTTATTAGTAGCTTTTCCTTCTTTAACTTTTTTTATATTATGTGAAAATCTCTCTAATAAACTACTTATTACACTAGTTCTTTATTTTGCATTTTATATGAAAACTTCCTACTTCAACAGTGTAACATATTAACTCTACCTTTTAACAATTTCAGTGGGGTGGGGGTTCTTGAATACTCTAAACATACACGTTTATTTTTTTTAAATTGTTGTTATATTTTTATTTATTTATTTTTTTATTTTTGTAACTTGCCTTTGCATTTGCTTTGGAACCTGTTTCGTTTGAATTAATCGTTTTACTTGTCCGCTTGCTTAGCACTTTTTTCTGTATTTATGTCATCTATAAATATTGTTGTGTTTTGATATTTTTTCATTTATTATTTTATCATTCCATTTGTTTATTCCATTAATTTAAATTTAGGCAGATTTTTTATCAATAATTATGTTGTACTGAGATTGATTATTCGGGTCCTTAAGAAAAGGGCAAACCACTGTTTATACAACTTGTATAGAAACTGAACACTTGCAAGTGAGTGTATCCTTCTTATGTTTATCAACATATAATACCAAACAATAGAGCATGTTTGGTCAGCTTACACAAGTTTAAGGATAATCCATAGTGGGCCTAAACTCACGACCCCCTCCCCGATTGGATAATATAAATTTATCATACCCCACGTAACCTAATGCAATATATCTTAACCTACTTTAACCTGAACTAAAATAACCCAAACTATCCTAATTTAACCTTCTTGTAGTTAAGTGTTTTGCAAAATTAACATATTTGCTATAGAAGCGCATTAAGAAGAGTGGATCTTTTTTATGAACGACCTAAATTATTATTTTAGTTTATATTATTTTGAATGTTTGATTTTTTTATACTTAATTAGATATTTATAATTTGTTATTACCAAGACTCCTATACAAGATACATGAATAGGAGGAACTTTGAACCTATTTTACTTGTGTGTGCTCATCAGCTTATTACTTATGTGTGCAGTGTGCTCACAAGGGATGTTCCTGGTAGAGGGACAATGTGTCCTAAGCTGTCCGCTCGGCTTCTACCAAGACCTCTCTAACCAGTGTGCCAAGTGCCATTACAGTTGCCAAGCCTGTTCTGGACCCAATGACTACCAGTGTTCAGCATGCCATGGAGATGCCCTTCTCGTTAATTTTGATCAGGTATACCAACTTAAAAATATTAGTAGCCTCACAATAATATAAAAATGAGAAAACTTGTGCAAAGTCACTACATAGGAATATTATGAGTATGAGAAATATCATTCATGTAATCTGGTAATAATTCATTTAATCATTCAACTTTTAACAAAGCAAAAACTACAGAAAACTAGTTTTACAAAATTTATCGAAAATAACATAAATAAGACAGAACTAATACAATCTGAACATGTGAATATAAAAGTGTTTCATTTACTCGACAGTAAAATATTTAATGTTAAAAAATAAAAACAAATGTTGATGATTGTGGTAATGAATACTGTAATAATATGTTTTTGCTGACTTTTTCAATTAAAAAAAAAACATTAATTTATAGATTAATAAACTACTAGAAGAATTAATTTGGATATAAAATTAGATTTATTGATGATAAATACATGATCAGAAAAAATGCATTTATTGTTTTTTAGTAGCCATTTTTTTACTCTTATATTTTTAAGTACACAGCTCTTTTCATCTGCAAGGTAATTTCATGCGTCATTAAAAATAATAATATACAACAATACAAAACACGCTTAAAACTAGCTACTTCTATGTACTATACGATATTATTGAATTTGTTGATTTTCAATGTTTAAAAAAACTATATTAACTATATTGGGATCAACAAACCTTAGAATAACCATACATTATAAACTCCTTATAATGTACGAAGGATATAAAAATAATTAACACCTGAAGTGAAATACTGAATAATTACATGAGTTTTTAGAAGGCAAACACGTTAAACGTATCCATCATATTTGTATGTAATTGTAATTAAAATATAATTTTTTAGTAGTTTACTGTCGGAATTATAATATATTTCCCTACACCTTTCTGTTCATATCACATAGACTATGGATATGTACAAGACACTTATTTGTTCCCTTGAGTGATGTAATGCTTGTCCTGGACATTACATAGTTCTTTTGCTTTCAGGAGGCCTATTGTTACCCTCGCGCCCTCACTGGAGCCATGGATATTACTAAGTGGTACTATAGGGCTTGTGTGGGTCTGGCTCTGAACATCTGCCTCCTCGTGACCTTCGCCTGCTACCTGTACTGCCAGAACCGAGGTTGTTCTTGGCGTAAAGCAAACATGACACCCTTATATACCAAGCATTTACCCGCAGCTTCCCCTTCAGTTATATATGACCTTGCAAGGGCTGAAAGTGACTCTGACTAGAACAAACTGATAGTAAAATAAATTATTGTTAGAACAAACAAATGACCTGCAGCTTCGCCTTCAATTATATATAACCTTACAAGTGTAGAAATTAACTATGACTAGAACAAATTAAAAGTAAAATAAGTGTGTAAGTTAGAACAAAAAAAAACTAGCAGCTTTACCTTTAGTTATAATATTATATAATCTTTTTAGGGCTGAAATTGACTCTGACTAGAACAAATTGATGATAAAATAAATGTGTAAGTTAGAACAAACAAACCACCTGCAGCTTTAGCCTAAGTTATACAATCCCCGCTACTGCTGACATTTATTTTAAATAGAACAAGTTAAGGAAACAATTGAACATATATTTGCTAAGTAGAACAAACGAAAATGCTACATGACAATCAGAAGTTTGTTGATTTTCAGAATGAATTATTAAATTTTACAATAAATACCAAGAAACCTTACATAATAATTACTGGCAGAACCTTAGAGAAATTTACAATAAGGCATATGTACAGTTTCATTTTCTTTGGACAAAATAGGATAGCAAATGTGTTTGTCATAAAAACGTGCAATTGTTAAAATATTATATATTTATCAGGTTAATATATCCGTTTTTAATGTTAAAATAAGTTCAAATAACTATTAAACACCCATTTTATTTTATTCCAGTTACTATGAAAAGGTAATTAAACAACTTCCTATGTATATGATTTTAGAAAAAATAAATGAATAAATAGCCAATAAACAAAACTTTTTCCATCAGATAATCGTGCATTAAAAAGGGGTTCTGAACAGCTCATTACTTTTTTAGTGCAATTGTTTTAGTTATAATTTTCCCCAAACCTCGGGCTTAGGTGCAATGTGAATTTTTATTCCTACCGACAAGAAAAATATTTAAAACACTTGTTTAAAAGTTTTCATGAACACGCTTAATATAGCTTTTAGATTTGTTTACAGAACAATATTATTCGTATATTGACTATATATTTGTGTATTAGAATGTAATCTATATTGTTGCAATAAATGTTAATATATTTTGTATGTTGATTAACATAAAAGGCTAATTTCAATTCATCTTAAAATCTAATCTTAATCTGTACAAGTCCTGTTTCATTGGTTTTTATGCAGATTCACTAATTTGACTTTAGTAGAGATCTCACTTATTGAAGTATATTTACTTATAATGTTAGCTAATAATTATAAATTCTTAATTGAATATAATTTAAAAAGTCAATAATAGTCAATATAAAGATTGCATTTTACATAGAGTACTTTTAAAATATTAGAATATATATTAAGGATTTACTTAATTTAGTCATCTTGTTTTTTAGATTTAACAAACGCTTAGTAACAATGTTTATTTTAGTTTATTTGTTATAAAAGACACGATACGTAGATATAAGAATATTAAATTTTCTTAGTAATGTTCTGATACTCTTAGAAATCTTATATTGTAATTAAACAACGTTATTTTTTAATTCAAACAGAGTTTTCTTCGTGTTGAATAAAATAAGTACTTTCAACATAATTTGGAACTAAAGAACAGTTCATTACTTACGAAAATACTTTTCACGATCAAAATATTTATGCTTACATCAATGATATGTTTTAAACACATTACGTACAAACATAAATGTTATTTATAAGTAAGTTATATTAAAAATGTTGTAGAGTTTAAAATTGTGAAAACAAAAAAGTAATAAACAATAGTCAAAAAAGAGTTTATCTCATACATTCTGTTACCAAAAATATTTGAAATTCTAAAAAAAATAAACATTTTTTTAATTTAAATTAATAATATTTTGTCAATGTTCCTGCATGTAAGATATTTGGAAAATGATCGTCTAGATTAGTTAGAAAGAATGTGATATATGTTATCAATATGCTAATAATTGTAATTTTGAAATAAGTAACAATAATTAAAACATTGAAAAGCACTATTAAGTGGTTTTATTTATATTTTTACCTCAATTACCTGTGATTATGTATATTTTCCTTTATTACTTCCAAAAAAATGCTTATGACAATAATACATTATTTTATTTATACGTAATGTGTAAATGAATTATTATTGTTTAAGGGCCTTCAATATTGTTTTATTATTTTAAATTGTTGGAAAAAGAGAAAATATATTGAAATATTACCTCAGAATACTAGTCATTTTCAGTAGGCTAGTAAGTTATGAAAATACACTCGCAGACATACACATTATATTTATGGTTGATTTGCATCACACTATTTTATGGGGTATTTAAATCCAAGAACGATTACTCCAGCCGGTTTACTTCTGGCTGATTGTGATGAAGTTCCACCACATTCAACATGCATCCAAACAATGTTTTAATGAAGTCTCGGCTTTCTCCAGCTTGACTTGATTGCTTCTGTCAAGTACTTCTAGCTGACTGTGATGGAGTTCCTCCACATTCGATACGCAACCAAACAATGTTTTAATGAAGTCTCGACTTTCTCCAGCTTGTCTTCATTGTTTCTGTCAAGTACTTCTGGCTGACTGTGATGGAGTTCCACCACGTTCAACATGCATCAAAACAATGTTTTAATGAACTCTCGGCTTTCTTGACTTACAATTTGAGCAATTTAAGGATCAACAAATAAAAAACTAACCTACGTCAATTTATAATACCTTGTATATATTTTACTATGGGAATAATGTCTTTGGTAAGTCAACTCAGCAGACGAACGGGAGACAAGAAGTATTACGACTCCTGTGCCCCGTAAAACTTGACATACAATATTTTATGTCAATATTGTCTGTCAATACCCCTGTACGTGTATTGACTGTGTGGGCGGGTGGGCCAATATCACTGTACGTGTATGGATGGGTGAGTGAGTGGGTCAATACCGCTGTATGTGTAAGGGTGGGCTGGTGGGCCAATATCACTGTACGTGTATGGGTGGGCTGGTGGGTCAATACCATTGTACGTGTATGGGTAGGCGGGTGAGTCAATACCCCTGTACGTGTATGAGTGGGCAGGTGAGTCACTACCACTGTATGTGAATGGGTGGGTGGGTTGGTCAATACCACTGTACATGTATGGGTGGGCGGGTGGTCAATACCACTGTACGTGTATGGGTGGGCGGGTGGGTTCAATACCATTGTAAGTGTATAGGCTGACTGTAATGGAGTTCCACCAAACTCAACATGCATCCAAACAATGTTTTAATGAAGTCTCGGCTTTCTCCAGCTTGTCTTAATTGTTTCTGTCAAGTACTTCTGGCTGACTGTGATGGAGTTCCTCCACATTCAACATGCATCAAAACATTGTTTTAATGAAGCCTCGGTTTACTCCAGCTTGTCTTCATCGGTCAAATAATTCTGGCTGACTGTGATGGAGTTCCACCACGTTCAACATGCATCCAAACAATGTTTTAATGAAGTCTCGGTATACTCCAGATTGTCTTGATTGTTTCTGTCAAATACTTCTGGATGACTGTAATGGAGTTCCACCAAACTCAAAATGCAGCCAAATTGTTGTTTTAATGAAGTCTCGGCTTTCTCCAGCTTGTCATGATTGTTTCTGTCAAGTACTTCTGGCTGACTGTGATGGAGTTCCAGCACATTCAACATCCATCCAAACAATGTTTTAATGAAGTCTCGGTTTTCTCCAGCTTGTCTTCATTTTTTCTGTCAAGTACTTCTGGCTAACTGTGATGGAGTTCCAACACGTTCAACATGCATCCAAACAATGTTTTAATGAAGTCTCGGCTTTCTCCAGATTGTCTTGATTGTTTCTGTCAAGTACTTCTGGCTGACTGTAATGGAGTTCCACCACATTCAACATGCATCCAAACAATGTTTTAGTGAAGTCTCGGTTTTCTCCAGCTTGTCTTGATTGTTTCTGTCAAGTACTTCTGACTGACTGTGATGGAGTTCCACCACGTTCAACATGCATCCAAACAATGTTTTAATGAAGTCTCGGTTTACTCTAGCTTGTCTTCATTTCTGTCAAGTACTTCTGGCTGACTGTAATGGAGTTCCACCACATTCAACATACATCCAAACAATGTTTTAATGAAGCCTCGGTTTACTCTAGTTTCTATTGATTGTTTTTTTTTAATTTGGAAAAAGTTAGCATCCCAGAGTCTTGTTTTATATTTAACCTTCAAATTCACGATGAAACATTATTAAAACTCTCCTTGCAAAATCAGCACTTGTTCTTAAATTATTACTATTAGTAATGACACGTTAAAAGTAGTTCTGTTGTGTATTGTCCTTCTAACAATATTCTGAGGACACTTTAGCCAGAGGCCTTGACCGGAGAGTACCAACGTTATCGTAAGACAACCACATGAAGCAACATCGAGCGACCGTCCTTAGATGAGTGACCGTCTGACCAATCCCATGTTGGTTATGAAGTCACCCTTCAGCCGTTGGTCCCCAAGTTGTGTTGCATAGGGCTTCTTACCCTAACATCACCTAGTAAAATAAGACATCCTTTAAATATAACC
Source organism: Stictocephala bisonia (assembly GCA_035578905.1). NCBI lineage: Eukaryota > Metazoa > Arthropoda > Insecta > Hemiptera > Membracidae > Stictocephala > Stictocephala bisonia. The sequence goes on from JAQJVL010000834.1 coordinate 178,873, forward strand.
TTTTAATTTTGAGGGGTTTCCTCAAATAAAGGTCTTATTAGTTCATTTAAATAAAATGATAAGATTTAAACAAACACTATTTTTCCTTGTAAATTATGTCATTTCACAAAGAAGAGGAACATTGAAAGGATATATCCATAACTTATTCCATAAAAGCACGAAAACGTCCTTTAAAATTTCTTCTACTATCCACGTTATTATTTTAAATAATGACTTCACTTACGTTCTTAATTACTTAATTGTCCCCCGAGGACAGAGCGCGGCAGCAAAGAATCTCAACGGGACACGATTCTCGGTCATCTGCTGTATTTATCTCTCTAGCTCTTGTCTTATTTAATTTTCTTTTTTGGCGGACCACCTTCAAGTTATCTTCCGTTTCCATCTGCTTCTGCTCCTTGAGGGTTCCACTCTAATGCTTGGCAGTAGATAATGTTGTTGTTTAGTTTCATTAGCTCGTCATTTGTTACTCGTACATTTTCAGCCCAGTAACCTTCAAAATTGCTATGTAGGCATTTATTTAAGAGTTCTTACAGCTTGATAGTTACCATCTTAGTAACGTTCCATGTCTGGTAGCCATAAATCAGAGTATATTAAGTAATTAAGTTCTTAAAATGACAGTGAAAACACTCGTTTCAATTCCATTTTCAAATGTAAGTTATGCATAGATGGGATGAGTTACGTATTCAAACTTTAGTGTTAAGTTTATTAAGCTTGAGCTAAAAATTACTGTTTCAATGCCAAAGTGTTTTGGATCTTATGACTGTAGTAACAAATCAGAGAAGTATAGATAAGATAATTATTTAATAACGTGCTAATTAATCAAGTCATTTATACGTCAAAAAATATTTATTTTAAAATTCATGTTTAGAAAATACTATTATAGAAGAACAAGTTATTATTTGTAGTTTCAAAATTATATAAGCCCTAAGACCAGGTTTAATCACAAATTTCAAACTTTTTATTGTATAAGTATAATGGAATATTAATGCTTATTTTATGAATAATGTATTTGACATAAACATAAATTAGCCAATTTTGTAAAGGTAAACTTTTAATAGATTTGATTATGGAAGTATAAATAAATTAAACGTCCTAATTAATTTTTGATTAAATGTAAATATTTACTTGTAATAACTTTATAATTGATGGATAATAGTTGCCTTTGGATTATTTAAAAATTTATACATAAATATTCCTACAAGTTTTAAATTTTTACATTCTGAAAAAATGGAATTCGTGTACGATTTACATTGAATGTAATCTTAGCATTTTAGGCACGCTGTTATCATTCCAAACCCGAACAAACTGTGACACGTGCGGGGTGGTATTGAGGGGGAGGGTGGTGGTTGAGGCTTTCACACAAGCAAACACCTTGTGCTCCAGGTTGATATTAATCTTTGTGAAAGATCAGCGTTAAAGCGCGTATTCACCCACCAGGTATATTTTGATTGCTCATTGTTACTAAATGTTAATTAGTATGCAAACAATTAAAATTCAGCTTTTAATTTTTATCAAAAATAAACAAACAAATTAAGTTATTATTTGTTGATGTTAGTTCGTTGTGCAATTGTGGCATGAATCAAAAACCCCTTCCTCGTCACAAACAGCATTTCATTTCAGAAACATTATCTTAAAAGAAAGAAGACTCTTGTTGGATATTTCCTTTGATTCCTACGGAATACTACCACTACTTTTTTCCGTTAAGTCACTCCCACTTGAAAAATATTATATTTCCCTTAAAAAATATTCCCCAATTATTTTTACGACCACTCTGGTATTCCATATCCACTAAGAATCCGACATCGCTGGCCTTATTCTATCGCCTTCCAAGAACTTACCCACGGAGAGCGCATTCGGCGGTTAGTCAATCATTGGATTTACCAGTTTGTGATCAACCTAGTAGCCACCTAATCTAACGTTACCTAAAAAAAATGAGTGGTAGTAAAGTAACGGGAAAAGGAGTGGTTGTGAATTAACTGATAAGGTTCCTCTTGTTTTTATTCTCTGTTAAATAGTGGATTCAGAGGATTATGCTTTTTAAATAATAATTTGATTACATTTTAAAAAAAGAATCCTTACTGTATGTATAGAGGCAGGAATTAAGAATTAGGTTATTCGCCAATGTACCTATGTTAAAAATTTAAGTATCTTAGGGTAGTTGTGTGTCTCCAAAATAACAAAAAATAATTGATTTTTGTTTTATGTTATTTTACTATTCTCTGTTTAATTGTGGTTAGACTGATATATAACATGTCTCATTTCAGTAAGTGTAACATATTTTTTAATAATTTTGAAAAATCAAGTGCATTGACACATTATGCCCATTTCTGACCCTTAACTGGTTTTATATTTATAGTAAATAAATGAAATCATTATGTATTGTTTTATATTTATGTTTTGTAGTTGGCAGCACTTTCAGATACATCTACTGTTGCATAGCAACTATCTGTCAATTTGGTTGTTGATTCAGCAGTTAGGTTATGTTTGTTATTTTCAGCAGATCTCTACTGAAAAATGCACACTATCTTAAAAACTTCAATTTCCGAAATCTTTTGTTACGTTATGTACCTTTTCTAAGTCATTTCCAAACTAAAACTTTCATATTTTTACCAGTTGTTCAGAAAGACATTATTGGCATACTGAGATTTTTAAAATAATAATTGGTGAACATTTTAATATATAAAAATATATAAATATATATATTGCAAATAAACTTAATATTTTTAAAAATGAATTTTTTATATTAAAAAAATTATGTTGAGAAGCCGAAAAAAACTCAGTGAGTAAATAAGGCTTCCCCCGAGTAAACAAAAGTATATAAACCCCCGTCTATGTACAATAGTTCATAAGTAAAATTACATCAAAGTTTCGGAAAACGCGGAACACCATCCTCAAGAAAAAGGTATTCACACTCTGTATTCTTCGTTTGTCAATAATATTAATTTATTATTTTTACACTTGCAATGATTGTTATATACCAAATTTATTAATTACGCTAAACCAATACCATGTCCAAACGTAAATATAATATTACCAGCATCGTTTATGACGAAAATGAATTCTTCTAATTTCCATACCACATCGATGGTCTTATAAATCAATAAGCTTAACATGTCTGACCTTCGTGTTCTCATGGACTACGAGTTATACTTCTCTCAAAGGAATTGGCGCTTCAAATTGTGGTCTTATCAGTTGCCAAAATCATTACCAAACAAAGAGTCCTCAATCACCCTATAGAGCCAAGTCTACAGTAATTTTGAGTTCTTGACGGTACATGTATGTATTTTTATGATGGTGTTCATTAATGATTTATGTTAATAGCTACACATCACATCGTTTCATTTTAATGCTATATTTCGGCTGAAGTGATTTTCAATTATTTAACAGAAAAACTATGTGATGTGTAGCTATTTAACATAAATCAGTAATTTTTAGTACGCTTCTCTTATTTGGTATATCAATCGAAGGTTTTCTTAGAACTCAAGACTTGGAGTTTACAAAATATATTAATAATATTTTGTTTTCTAAATTGTGATATATATATATATATATATATATATATATATATATATATATATATATTCATCCTAAACATCAACCCTTGTGAAACTCTTTGTCACGACAACATATGCAGCTGTACTTATGTAAATCATAATTATTGTAGGTAGTGTTAAAGCAATATAAAGTGATTTAACTGTAATTAATAATCTAAAATGATACGCTTCACATCTTCAAAGTAAAACCCTGACTATATATTAAATTTAAATAAAAAATTTAAATGAATAATTAAAAACATGTACTACTACACCATGATATAAACTATAATTTATATTTTTTATAGACTCCCAAATTAAGATAGTCCGGGTTACCTTTATGTTGGTCGAATTAAATGTTCAGATTAAAAATATCACTATCACATATATTAAAAAATAAAAAATTCTTAAATAATTAAAACCGTTATGGTACAAATAAAAACTAAAAGTGAATTATTACATATTCAAAATCTGGCATGGTAGACTATAAAAGGGAAATTGTCATCAAGGGTTAATTCTATGACAACTTTTTCAGGATAAAAGAGAAAGGAAGAAAAACTGACAACCCTTCAGGTTATTTATATCGGATCAGGTACAATGGACCCTTTACAAAGTCGTAAAGGACAGGGTTACTGTGGCAACTCCAGTATTTGCTGGATAACGACTTCTTTCCACTGGATATTCCGTAACGGGCAGAGACATCTAACTAAAGTTCCCTAAGGCTATTAATTATTCCAAAAAAATTAAACAGTATAAGAACTATTTTAAAAATTCCTTTTCTCGTGTGGTTGATATTATACCATAATCATATTTCAGAAATAGTGTTTGTAAAAAATGTAAACATTAAATTTCACAAACTACGCCTACTAATTATTAAACAAAGAGTTTGTTTGCTATTTCATTTTCCAATAAATTTTAAAATTAGAAAAATTGAAAATTGTTTTTTAATCACTGTTCAATATTCCTCCATGATAAAATGAGCTTCCTTAATAAATTTGTATTACTCTAATAAACACACACTTAACATAATAAGTAATCTTGCTAGTATTTAATGTTAAATATGAAACAAACACTCCAGTAAATAATTTGTTAATTTCGTTGGGCCTTTCGGTAACAAAGTTACCATCTTCAGACACACAAACTAAATTAACATTGCTTACATTTGATTGATTTGAAAAACACATGATAAAATAAAAAAAAAAAACATATTTAATAATTTAAATAAGAAAATAGTAAATATATAAATAAAATTTTATAAATTTAAAATAATAGTGGTGAGTTTTCAAATGTTCCTGGCTCGTTATTAACAAGAATTTCTTTTAATATTGTTGCTAGTATTGTCACAGTAGAGTATAAGAATAGTAGCATTTTTCAAGTTTTTCTAACTCTCAACATGCTTACAAAGAATTTTAAGGTATTAAAAATTATTTAATTACCAAACTAAGTTTCTTTTTATATTTTTGTCGTGGTTGGCTAACTGAAACATAAAATATAGTCCCACGTATGTTTGTTGTTTCTATAATGCATATTTATTTTAACATAATTGTTATTCTTGCTTTATACAGTAAAACAATCGTTTACTATTTAGTATTTAAAAACTAAAAACTGGTTATAACTAAGTGGGTATTATTACTTATAACATGTAGTTTGAGTATATTCATAATAATTTAAATTTTAAAAACTTTAATTTTAAGTAAACAATAATATGTACTTAAGTTTAATTTTTTTCTAATATTATTTAAATACATATTGATTTACCATACAAATGAAGGTAACTTATTTCAAGACAGCAATAGTCGAGATTTATGTTCCTAAAATGTGTAAGATAAGTCTGATTATCTAATATTCATTTGAAAAGACTTCATCTGAAGCACTTCCAGAATTAAAGTAGGACTTTATTGAAGGCTTTGAAAAGTCTTCTTGATTAAGTGGTTTGCTATAAAATGGCTTTTTGTCTCGTTTTTAAAGAAATATTTTGCTATGTAAGTTAAACTATGTGCTTTCTTAAATTATTTTTATTTCAGTAAGTGAAAGGATACATAAAGTATATCTAAATAATAATTAACTGTTAATTTTAGTAACAGTTATTTAATCAAAGCTCTTCAACTTTATGAAAATCAAATGAAAAGCCTTTATTTATGAGGTAAAGTTAGGACTATTTAGTCGTCTCTGCCACTTAATCACAACTGTATGAATGAAGAAGCCATTTGAAACATTAATAATGTAAGTATAGTATCTCTATTTGTCGTAAAATATTAACTATTAATTAATTGATTATTTGTAACTTAATCGCTCAATACTTATTATATTTTAAAAAGGGTACGTTACGTGATCGGTTTATGGTACGGTACGTTATATGTTTGTCCAAATGCTGTCTACAAACATTTGTAAATAAAGCAAATACATTTTTATTTTTTAGATTTCTATTTGGACCTAATTGTTCAGTGTTAAAAAAAAATACTCATAAAAGGCAAAGGTTATTTTTCTTGCAATGAGGTTAAAAGTTGCTTTAAAATCAGCGTAATGGGTTCCATTTAATCGTCTATCTATTTGTTCATTCTGTCCGTGAACCCTGGTAAAACGTCAGTGTTGGCTCAAGTTAATAGAAGTAATAAGTAAATAGAACAAGTTAAGGAAACAATTGAACATATGTTTGCTAAGTAGAACAAACGAAAATGCTACATGACAATCAGAAGTTTGTTGATTTTCAGAATGAATTATTAAATTATACAATAAATACCAAAAAACCTTACATAATAATTACTGGCAGAACCTTAGAGAAATTTACAATGAGGCATATGTACAGTTTCATTTTCTTTGGACAAAATAGGATAGCAAATGTGTTTGTCATAAAAATTTGCAATTGTTAAAATATTATGTATTTATTAGGTTAATATATCCGTTTTTAATGTTAGAATAAGTTCAAATAATTATTAAACACCCACTTTATTTTATTCCAGTTACTATGAAAGGGTAATTTAACAACTTCCTATGTATATGATTTTAGAAAAAATAAATGAATAAATAGCCAATAAACAAAACTTTTTCCATAAGATAATCGTGCATTAATAAGGGGTTCTGAACAGCTCATTACTTTTTTAGTGCAATTGTTTTAGTTATAATTTTCCCCAAACCTCGGGGTTAGGTGCAATGTGAATTTTTATTCCTACCGACAAGAAAAATATTTAAAACACTTTGTTTAAAAGTTTTCATGAACACGCTTAATATATAGCTTTTATATTTATTTACAGAACAATATTATTCGTATATTGACTATATATTTGTGTATTAGAATGTAATCTATATTGTTGCAATAAATGTTAATATATTTTGTATGTTGATTAACATAAAAGGCTAATTTCAATTCATCTTAAAATCTGAACTTAATCTGTACAAGTCCTGTTTCATTGGTTTTTATGCAGATTCACTAATTTGACTTTAGTAGAGATCTCACTTATTGAAGTATATTTACTTATAATGTTAGCTAATAATTATATATTCTTAATTGAATATAATTTAAAAAGTCAATAATAGTCAATATAAACATTGCATTTTACATAGAGTACTTTTAAAATATTAGAATATATATTAAGGATTTACTTAATTTAGTCATCTTGTTTTTTAGATTTAACAAACGCTTAGTAACAATGTTTATTTTAGTTTATTTGTTATAAAAGACACGATACTTAGATATAATAATATTACATTTTCTGAGTAGTGTTTTAATAGTCTTAGAAACCTTATATTGTAATTAAACAACGTTATTTTTTAATTCTACCAGAGTTTTCTTTGTGTTGAATAAAATAAGTACTTTCAACATAATTTGGAACTAAAGAACAGTTCATTACTTACGAAAATACTTTTCACGATCAAATAGTTATGCTTACACCAATGATATGTTTTAAACAGATTACATACAAACATAGATGTTATTTATAAGTAAGTTTTATTAAAAATGTCGCAGAGTTTAAAATTGTGAAAACAAAAAAGTAATAAACAATAGTCAAAAAATAGTTTATCTCAAACATTCTGTTACCATAAATATTTGAAATTCTGAGAAAGGCAAACATTTTTTAATTTGAATTAATAACGTTTTGTCAATGTTCCTGCATTTAAGATATTTAAAAAAGGATCGTCTAGATTAGTTAGAAAGAATGTGATATATGTTATCAATGTGCTAATTGTAATTTTGAAAGAAGTAACAATAATTAAAACATTGAAAAGCACTATTAAGTGGTTTTATTTATATTTTTACCTCAATTACCTATGATTATGCATATTTTCCTTTATTACTTCCAAATATTGCTTATGACAATAATACATTATTTTATTTATACGTAATGTGTAAATGAATTATTATTGTTTAAGGGCTTTCAACATTGTTTTATTATTTTAAATTGTTGGAAAAAGAGAAAAATATATTGAAATATTACCTCAAAATACTAGTCATTTTCAGTAGGCTAGTAAGTTATGAAAATACACTCGCAGACATGCACATTATATTTATGGTTGATTTTCATCACACTATATTATGGGGTATTTAAATCCAAGAACGATTACTCCAGCCTGTTTACTTCTGGCTGATTGTGATGGAGTTCCAGCACATTCAACATGCATCCAAACAATGTTTTAATGAAGTCTCGGCTTTCTCCAGCTTGACTTGATTGTTTCTGTCAAGTACTTCTGGCTGACTGTGATGGAGTTCCACCACGTCCAACATGCATTCAAACAATGTTTTAATGAAGTTTCGGCTTTCTCAAGATTGTCTTGATTGTTTCTGTCAAGTACTTCTGGCTGACTGTGATGGAAATCCACCACGTTCAACATGCATCCAAACAATGTTTTAATGAAGTCTCGGCTTTCTCCAGCTTGTCTTGATTGTTTCTGTCAAGTACTTCTGGCTGACTGTGATGGAGTTCCACCACGTTCAACATGCATCCAATTCATGTTTTAATGAAGTCTAGGCTTTCTCCAGCTTGTCTTGATTGTTTCTGTCAAGTACTTCTGGCTGACTGTGATGGAGTTCCACCACATTCAACATGCATCCAAACAATGTTTTAATGAAGTCTCGGTTTACTCCAGCTTGTCTTCATTTCTGTCAAGTACTTCTGGCTGACTGTAATGGAGTTCCACCACATTCAACATACATCCAAACAATGTTTTAATGAAGCCTCGGTTTACTCCAGGTTGTCGTCATTGTTTCTGTCAAGTACTTCTGGCTGACTGTAATGGAGTTCCTCCACGTTCAACATGCATCCAAACAATGTTTTAATGAAGTCTCGGCTTTCTCTAGTTTCTATTGATTGTTTTTTTAATTTGGAAAAAGTTAACATCCCAGAGTCTTGTTTTATATTTAACCTTCAAATTACGATGAAACATTATTAAAACTCTCATTGCAAAATCAGCACTTGTTCTTAAATTATTACTAATAGTAATGACACGTTAAAAGTAGTTCTGTTGTGTATTGTCCTTCTAAAAATATTCTGAGGACACTTTAGCCAGAGGCCTTGACCGGTGAGTACTAACGTTATCGTAAGACAACCGCATGAAGCAACATCGAGCGTGGCTGTTCCTTAGATGAGTGACCGTCTGACCAATCCCGTGTTGGTTAGGAAATCACCCTTAAGCCGTTGGTCCCCAAGTTGTATTACATAGGGCTTCTTACCCTAACACCACCTAGTAAAATAAGACATCCTTTAAATATAACCTTTTAATTTTGAGGGGTTTCCTCAAATAAAGGTCTTATTAGTTCATTTAAATATATGATAAGGTTTAAACAAACACTATTTTTCCTTGTAAATCATATCATTTCACAAAGAAGAGGAACATTTAAAGGATATATCCATAACCTATTCCATAAAACCATGAAAACGTCCTTTAAAATTTCTTCTACTATCCACGTTATTATTTTAAATAATGACTTCACTTACGTTCTTAATTACTTAATTGTCCCCCGAGGATGAGCACGACAGCAAAGGATCTCAACGGGACACGATTCTCGTTCATCTGCTGTATTTATCTCTCTAGCTCTTGTTTTATTTAATTTTCTTTTTCGGCGGACCACCTTCAAGTTATCTTCCGTTTCCATCTACTTCTGCTCCTTGAGGGTTTTCCTCTAATGCTTGGCAGTAGATAATGTTGTTATTTAGTTTTATTACCTCGTCATTTGTTACTCGTACATTTTCAGCCCAATAACCTTCAAAATTGCTATGTAGGCATTTATTTAAGAATTCTTACAGCTTGATAGTTACCATCTTAGTAACGTTCCATGTCTGGTAGCCTCTGGTAGCCATAAATCAGAGTATATTAAGTAATTAAATTCTAAAAATGACAGTGAAAACACTCGTTTCAATTCCATTTTCAAATGTAAGTTATGCATAGATGGGATGAGTTACGTATTCAAACTTTAGGGTTAAATTTATTAAGCTTGAGCTAAAAATTACTGTTTCAATGCCAAAGTGTTTTGGATCTTATGTCTGTAGTAACAAATCAGATAAGATAAGATAATTATTTAATAACGTGCTAATTAATCAAGTGATTTATACGTCAAAAAATATTTATTTTAAAATTCATGTTTAGAAAATACTATTATAGAAGAACAAGTTTGTATTTGTAGTTTCAAAATTATATAAGCCCTAAGACCATGTTTAAACACAAATTTCAAACTTTTTATTGTAAAAGTAGAATATGAGTAAATGTATTTGACATAAATATAAATATAGCCAATATTGTAAAGGTAAACTTTTAATAGATTTGATAAATGATTATGGAAGTATAAATAAATTACACGTCCCAAATAATTTTTGATTAAATGTAAATATATACTTGTAATAACTTTATAATTAATTGATAATAGCTGCCTTTGGGTTATTTAAAAAGTTATACGTAAATATTCCTACAAGTTTTAACTTTTTACATTCTGAAAAAATGGAATTCGTGTACGATTTACATTGAATGTAATCTTAGCATTTTAGGAACGCTGTTATAATTCCAAACCCGAACAAACTGTGACACGTGCGCGGGGTGTTATTGAGGGGGAGGGTGGTGGTAGAGGCTTTCACACAAGCAAACACCTTGTGCTCCAGGTTGATATTAATTTTTGTGAGAGATCAGCGTAAAGCGCGTATTCACCCAACAGGTATATTTTGATTGCTCATTGTTACCAAATGTTAATTAATATGCAAACCATAAAAATTCAGCTTTTAATTTTTATAAAAAATAAACAAATTAAGTTATTATTTGTTGTTGTTAGTTAGTTATGCAATTGTAGCATGAATAAAAAACCCCTTTTTCGTCACAAACAGCATTTCATTTTAGAAACATTATCTTAAAAGAAAGAAGACCCTTGTTGGATATTTCCATTTATTCACTACCACTACTTTTTTCCGTTAAGTCAATCCCACTTGAAAAATATTATATTTCTCTAAAAAATATTTCCCAATTATTTTTACGACCACTCTGGTATTCCATATCCGCTAAGAATACGACATCGCTGGCCTTATCTTATCGCCTTCCAAGAACTTACACACGGAGAGTGCATTCGGCGGTAAGTCAATCATTGGATTTACCAGTTTGTGATCAACCTAGTAGCCACCTAATCTAACGTTACCTAAAAAAATGAGTGGTAGTAAAGTAACGAGAAAAGTAGTGGTTGTCAATTAACAGAAAAGGTTCCTCTTAATTTTATACTCTGTTAAATAGTGGATTCAGAGGATTGTGCTTTTTAATTAATAATTTGATTATATTAAAAAAAGAATCCCTACTGTATTTATAGAGGCAGGAAATAAAAATTAGGTAATTCGCCAATGGACCCATTTTAATACTGATTTATGTTAAATAGCTACACATCACATCGTTTCATTTTAATGTTGTATTTAGGCTTAACAGTCTGAAGCGAATTTGAAACATTTAACAAAAAAATATGTGATGTGTAGCTAGTTTTTCAGTAATTTTCAATACGCTTCTCTTATTTAGTATATCAATCGAAGGTTTTCTTAGAACTCAATACTTGGAGTTTACAGAATATATTAATAAAAAATTCATTAAAAATTCATCCTAAACATAACCCCTTGTGAAACTCTTTGTCACGACAACATATGCAGCTGTACTTATGTAAATCATAATTATTGTAGGTAAACTATTGTAGCTAGTTTTAAAGCAATATAACGTGATTTAACTGTAATTAATAATCTAAAATGATAAGCTTACGCTTCACATCTTCAAAGTAAAACCATGATTATATATTAAATTTAAATAAAAAATATAAATGAATAATTAAAAACATGTACTATTACACTATGATAGAACCGATAATTTATAACTTTTTATAGGCTCCCAAATTAAGATAGTCTGGGTTACCTTTATGTTGGTCGAATTAAATGTTCAGGTTAAAAATATCACTATCACATATATTAAAAAATAAAAAATTCTTAAATAATTAAAACCGTTACGGTACAAATCAAAACTACAGTAAAAGTGAATTATTACATATTCAAAATCCAGCATGGTAGACTATAAAAGGGAAATTGTCATCAAGGGTTAATTCTTTGACAACTTTTTCAGGATAAAAGAGAAAGGAAGAAAACCCGACAACCCTTCAGGTTATTTATATCAGATCAGGTACAATGGACCCTTTACAAAGTCGTAAAGGACAGGGTTACTGTGGCAACTCCAGTATTTGCTGGATAACGACTTCTTTCCACTGGATATTCCGTAACGGGCAGTGACATCTAACTAAAGTTCCATAAGGCTATTAATTATTCCAAAAAAATTAACAGTATAAGAACTATTTTAAAAATTCCTTTTCTCGTGTGATTGATATTATACCATAATCATATTTCAGAAATTGTGTTTGTAAAAAAATTCAAACATTAAAATTTCACAAACTACGCCCACTATTTGTTAAACAAAGAGTTTGTTTGCTGTTTCATTTTCCAATCAATTTTAAAATTAGAAAAACTGTAAATTGTTTTTTAATCACTGTTCACTATTCCTCCATGATAAAATAAGCTACCTTAATAAATTTGTATTACTCTAATAAACAAACACTTAACAGGATAAGTAATCTTGCTAGTATTTAATGTTATATATGAAACAGACACTCCAGTAAATAATTTGTTAATTTTGTTATGCCTTTCTGTAACAAAGTTACCATCTTCAGACACACAAACTAAATTAACATTGCTTACATTTGATTGATTTGAAAAACACATGATAAGATAAAAATAAAACATATTTATTAATTTAAATAAGAAAATAGTAAATATATAAATAAAATTTTATAAATTTAAAATAATAGTGGTGAGTTTTCAAATTTTCCTGGCTCGTTATTAACAAGAATTTCTTTTAATATTATTGCTAGTATTGTCCCAGTATAGTATAAGAATAGTAGCATTTTTCAAGTTTTTCTAACTCTCAACATGCTTACAAAGAATTTTAAGGTATTAAAAATTATTTAATTACCAAACTAAGTTTCTTTTTATATTTTTGTCGTGGTTGGCTAACCGAAACATAAAATATAGTCCCACGTATATTTGTTGTTTCTATAATGCATATTTATTTTAACATAATTGTTATTCTTGCTTTATACAGTAAAACAATCATTTACTATTTAGTATTTAAAAAATAAAAACTGGTTATAACTAAGTGGGTATTATTACTTATAACATGTAGTTTGAGTATATTCATAATAATTTAAATTTTAAAAACTTTAATTTTAAGTAAACAATAATATGTACTTAAGTTTAATTTTTTTCTAATATTATTTAAATACATATTGATTTACCATACAAATGAAGGTAACTTATTTCAAGACAGCAATAGTCGAGATTTATGTTCCTAAAATGTGTAAGATAAATCTGATTATCTAATATTTATTTGAAAAGACTTCATCTGAAGCACTTCCAGAATTAAAGTAGGACTTTATTGAAGGCTTTGAAAAGTCTTCTTGATTAAGTGGTTTGCTATAAAATGGCTTTCTGTCTCGTTTTTAAAGAAATATTTTGCTATGTAAGTTAAACTACGTGCTTTCTTAAATTATTTTTATTTCAGTAAGTGAAAGGATACATAAAGTATAGCTAAATAATAATTAACTGTTAATTTTAGTAACAGTTATTTAATCAGAGCTCTTCAACTTTATGACAAATCAAATGAAAAGCCTTTATTTATGAGGTGAAGTTAGGACTATTTAGTCTTCTCTGCCACTTAATCACAACTGTATGAATGAAGAAGCCATTTAAACATTAATAATGTAAGTATAGTATCTCTATTTGTCGTAAAATATTAACTATTAATTAATTGATTATTTGTACCTTAATCACTAAAAACGTATTATATTTTATAAAGGGTACGTTACGTGATCGGTTTATGGTACGTTATATGTTTGTCCGAAAGTTGTCTATAAACATGTGTAAATAAAGAAATAGATTTTTATTTTGTAGATTTATATTTGGACCTAATTGTTCAGTGTTAAAAAAAAAATACTCATAAAAGGCAAAGGATATTTTTCTTGTAATGAGATTAAAAGTTGCTTTAAAATCAGCGTAATGGGTTCCATTTAATCGTCTATCTATTTGGACATTCTGTCCATGAACCCTGGTAAAACGTCAGTGTTGGCTCAGTGGCTAAGATTTGGGGCTGTACAGGACAAGTTTTAGGTTTAATTCCAAATTGAGTTAACAGTCAGGGCCTCACTCACTGAATAAAGTTCACGCACAGGCTTGCAGGCTCATATGAATAGCTCAAAAAAAAGCAAGTGAGTTTTAGGTAAGAGTTTTAGAAAAACACTGTTAGACTTTATTAAGGCTGTTTGAATTGGATTGCATTTAGTATTAAATTGTTGCACATTCAATACACCTTATATTTTGTTGTTGACATTTTTGTAAATATTTTGAGTAAGAATGCAGATTATGAACATAAAATGGTACCACATTTATTGGAATCAATATGCGACTGTACACAATGGTTAATTATTGGATATTTTAATAGAACAACCACAAAATAATACTTAAGAAATGTGTAAAGTTGTAAAAAAAGTTGTCCATATTATGTATTTATTAAATGTGTTTTAACAAGATTGCTAGCCAACTGTGTAGTAGACATAAATATTATAAAAATAGTACTAATTCAGGGTAAAACTGCATGCAAAAGTAAATATAGCTTTAAAAACCATGGGATTAGAGCTAGGAAACTAGGAATGTACTGTAAAAAAGATTCCCAACATGATTAAACATATTTTAACGATAAGATCAAAGAGAAGAATTGTAAAGAACAGTATAAGAGTTTAGCGTGAGGTAATAAAGTGTTATAAAAACTATAAATTAGTCTTACCACGTAACCACAATGTGTCAGACAGGATTCCTGCTTCCAAGAATGTCGAAGTATAGCTTTGAATTATTTGAATACATGCCAAGGAGTATGCCTTAGGCCAAGGAAGCTCTCATAACAAAACATCAAGGCACTCCAGACAAGAGTCTTCAAAGAAGAACCCGCCCGGAGCGTATCAAGGTAAGGATCGTCTTACCTCCCCCATCCCGGTACTTTGAAGCAATCTGTGACGTAAGAGTAGCTCCATTCGCTGTTCTCAATAATGGCAAACAAAAGTACATGAATAATTGATTACGTATCTCATGTGATATTAAAATCACACGTGTTTTATTGTTCAGAAAGGTTATTTTATATTTGATTAATTGTAAAAAATATGGCAAATGTAAATTCTATTTCTATTTACTCAAAGTACATAATAAAGTTCCATTGACAGCTGTTTAGAAAATAAATTAAGGTATTTTAGTATCGTGTCTTTCAGTTCACATAGACTTGCAGGCCTGTGAGTGAATTTATTCAAAGAGTGAAGTACCGACCGTTAGCTCAGTTGGGGATTCAAAACTTGAAACTTCCCCTCCGAAGTCCGAAGCCTTAGCCATTGAGCCACCACGCCCGCTCTAACAATTTAATCAGAACCACTATTAAAGCAGTGTAAATTACATGATTAATTTCGATCATAAAACCACAACATTAGTTAAAATTACCAGTTTTTACGGTAATATTTTTTATTTCTTTATTCTTAAGGCCATCTCCCAGATATAGATTTAGAATGAGTGTGATTAGTCTAGATTAGTGAATGTATTAATTGTTACAGACTAATGTAATAGCTGAATGACAACTGATCAGCTGATATTTAACAGCTGATCCGTTTCAACATTATTGTTATGACTCTGATTGGGATCGAATTGAGAACGTTTATCTTATGAAGTTGGGCTCTAACCAACTTTGCTACCGATCAATTTTCTTCAGGTGACTTCTATATCAACAAAATATTCCCGAATGCAATAATCTGTATGATTACAATATTCATAATCGAGGTACCTAATTTAATAATCCATTAAACGAATGTCAGGGCTCAATTAAAAACTACTTCTTCATTGATTATTCCTAATTAAAAAACTTGTAACAGTTTGTACAAGTATTTTTTTAAAACGTTCTCCTTTAATTTAGTGTATTGTGTTTTTTTATAAAAATTTATTGTAATATGGACGATTCTTAGCTTTATGCTGCGGTGTCCTAAGTTTGTAACATTTCAGATGAAATGTCTGTGATAGATAAAAATTCAAAATGGCATTCTCTCAGTTTGAACTCTATAAATTGAAGCAAGTGTCAAGCAAGTACCAGGAGATGGTAATCTTTCTCCATAATAACATAAATCATCTTCGTCTATCACAATAAAGAAGTATCTACAATGTTAGATTGAATAAGAACGCCATGACAGTAACTCATACATGAAACAACAGTTTGAGAACACTAATTAAAAATACCTGTAAAAGTATTTTATTTTTAATATAAAACCGATTTGACAATTATAACAGCATCTAAGGCATTTATAATCAATTTCATCGACTTTTTTTGGAAAACAATGACTTAGACCTTTGATGGCAGATCGTACGCAGACAATGAGTCAGACTTAACAATAAACACTGAAACTTCACATATTCGTTAATACCCTCTTTAGGAACACTTTAAGCGAAATTTATCAATAAATATTGATACCCACGTTTTTGATGCATGGTTTCTCTTTATACGTTCGTCTAGTTATCTTTCACAGTCATAATTATTGTTTTTTGTAAATATTTTAATTATTACATTACAAAAAATGAACTGCAGTTATCTGAAAGTATACAATATAGTTTGTCTTTAATAGAAAACGATCTGTATATCATGTAAACTCTAATGTTACGTTGACATTCCTTCGTGGTATGTTATGTATTTTGTACGCAAATATTGGTAAACATAATGTTTGATTATCACTGATTACAAAAGTAGTATATAATTGGAAGTAGTTGAGTAGTATACATAGGCCGCTTATAAAACAACCATTTTAACACATTTGTGCGAGTGAGACACATAGAGTGGTGAAAGTGAGATAGAGAACTACTTTTCCCCCCACTGTGTGGTACCCAAACACGTACAGTGTTTTTGACCCACCCGCCCACCCAAACACCTAAAGTGTTACTGACCCACTCACCCACCCATACACGTACAGTGGTATTGAAATACACATACAGTGGTAATTGACATTGACCCACCCATACAAGTACAATGTTATTTGCAACCAGAGCAGTAGACCACGTGCTGACGACGTAATAGTAAGCCCCGCTCATATGACGGCATTAGCAGCAGTAATCGTATAAAATATTACATACATATACGATAATACAATGATATTTACTGAGTAAGTATTTTAAAATAATATTACTATGTAAATTAAGATTAATATATACATATATATATATATATATATATATATATATATATATATATATATATATATATATATATATATATATATTGTATGATTTTTATTGCCAATTAGCAAATTAAAAGGAGGAGGTATGATAAATTGAACTTTAGATAGTAGCACACATTTCATAGAGAACTATTCATGTCTATACATTTTTAAAACACTCTATACCAAAGCTTTGTGTTTAACTTAATTTTTTAATGAAAACTAACCGTCTATATTACCATTGCGTATAAGGAGTACTCATACGATTATTTTGATCTTCTAACTCAAATTACTTTCTTCCCACCACAAACAGACAATCTCAAGCTAGTTGAAAAATTAAGCTTGACAACATTGAAGTGGTATGTGTATGGTATATAGTTTATAGATACACGAAAATTCTTTAAATAAAATGTATTTTACAGAAATAAATTCATTATTATTCGTTATTCATTTCTAAGCCGCCGATCGTCAAGATATGGGTGAATATAAGGAGTGAATTAGTGTGATGAGTTTATATGAACGAGTGCAGTCATTGTTACTATCTGAGTTCGACTTAGTTCAGAAAGGACTATTTATTAATAGCCCAATGGCCAGGACAACTATGGGACCTACAGATGTACGTGGAATCCGAACCACGTAGTGTTGGTCTTATTTTCAGCTAACTGACAAGTCTGACACTCAGTTCTCTTCCCTACACAACATCTTTACCTTGACTACCATCCAACATGGACACCCAAAATTTCTCTAGTAGTGTCCACGTTGATGACAACAATTGAGCGGACGTTACTATTTTTATTTAATTATTAAAGTCTCCCTTTATACTATTATAGGCTTTAACTTCAAGTATCTAATAATTAATTATAATCGTAATTTGTCTTTAAAGCTACAACTGTTAATACATTAGGACAAACAGTCGTACCTTTCTTACTCTAGTCAGGGAATTACTGCTAAAACCTGCTCTATTTTCTTCTATTTTACACACTTTCATGTTATTTATGGGAGATTTTCCTACCTCGAGCGAAGTTTTCTTTTCCGATAACATCTCGGCTTCTGTTATTCTTACCTGAAGGGTACAAAACCAACTCATTTGTATTCAACATAAAGCTGTTTTTCATCAGTCAAACTACTTACAAAAGAAGCTTCATAGATATATGTTTCTAATCCACTCCTAATTAAATTAACCGTATTAACAATCATAAATTAACGTACGAGATTAGTTTTACAGTATAGCATTTGCTTGTTCTCAATTATAATTAACTTCTAAGATTTAGTTTCATCTGTATACATTAAAGGTATTAATCGTGCAAATTTACATCTCACACAAATTTCTTTCCACGATACTAACTCAAAATAAGTCCAAAGTGTTGTTTAATTATATATTTATATAAATTAATAAACAATATTTCTTCATATATTCAAGACTAAGCTGTTTACAATTGTATAAAAGAAACACTCAAACTATGTAATTATTTAAAGTTAGTGGACGTTTTCCTTTACTTCACTACCACTACTTTTTTTATCGCAATTACAGTTAGGTTAGGTGGCTACTAAAGTTGATCACTGACTAGTAAATCCAATAATTGACTTACCACCGAATGCGCTCTCCATATGTAAGTTCTTCGAAAGCGATAAGATAAGGCCAGTGATATCGGATTCCTAGTGGATAATGAATAGTGGATAAGGACAGTAGACGCAAAAATGATTGGGGAACAGTTTTTAGAGCAACAGAATAATTATCAAGTGGTAGTGAACTAACGGAAACAACAAATATAGTGGTAGTGAATTAACGTAAACAACAAATATAGCGGTAGTGAATTAACGGAAACAACAAATATAGTGGTAGTGAATTAACGGAAAAGAGCCGAGTTAAGTTATATAGTATCTATGCCTAGTAAATTAAGTTGGTTATAAGTGGTTTTGGTTAGTTTGTGAAAGTGGTTTTGCTACCTTGAAGGTTTCATGGCTAAGGCTTTGGATTGCGGAATGCAAGGTGCAGGGTTCGAATCCCCAACTGATATGATAGTCAGTGATTCACTTGTTAAATAAATTATCCACAAAGACAAGTAAGCTATGTCAGTTTGAAGGTGCAATTTTTGTTGTAAGAAAACATTTCAATGGAATGGAGTGGCCGTAGGAGCTAATAATGTGTTACTCATCATGATGAATTCCAGGTTTCGATTCCAGGTGATACTATAACTGATTTTACCCCTCCGTAGCTCGGAGGTGCCGGTGATCTAATGTGCTTAGAAAACTAAAATGGGTTCGTCTAAGCCGCCAAGGGGAATTGCGTTATAATTGGGCATCTTTCCTCACTAAAATTCATAAGAATTTTTAAAATGAAAGTATATAATGCATTATGTAAATGATTCAAATATATAATCATATACTTACGTTACGAAAAATTTAAATATATTTTAAAAATTAGCCGACCTGATGGGAGAACTGACTTTAAAGTAGTTTAAAATCACACATCCTTTTATACATTGACTATCAATAGACGAATTGTATCGTTTAATGTTTGTGTTATATGTAGAACTGATATCGTCAATAGATGGTTAAGTTTCTTGTCAGATATAATGTTACTCTGGATAGATACATCATATTAATGTACAATCTAAAGATAATGACAAGACTAAGATCGCTATTAACTATAATGATATTGCTTCTTAAAGATAACGGTATTATTGACACAATCCTCCAACATAAGACATAAGCTTGTTATTGGAGAGATACTTCACGAAACGAAAGGCTATATACAGTCTTTTACCGTACTATAATGAAGTCTGAATTTATACTACATATTGTATACGACTACGATTTTACAAATTTATTGTACGAGCTTTACCTAAATAGAAGTAACAGTTAATTAAATAATAAAACTATTAAAATGTTCACAAATATGAACTTAAAATTAATAAACATTATGTTTTTTATTTTAAAACCTCTGTTAGATTTATTTGTGATAAATTTAACACGGTTAAATGATGGAGATAAACGTGGTTTGCCCAATCAATGTCCGTAAAATGTATATTTTGTGCTTATAATGTAATTAATTTGTTTTGTGTGACATTCGCTTGTATTTACTTCTACCGACACGTAATATTCTGCTTAAGCAAGTAATCAATTTACATACGATTACAGATTTTGAATGAATATTGTTTGTTTAAGTATGACTAGTTTTAGTGTTTTATTACTTTCAAAATTTGAGAAGCCGACACAGCTTGTGATTAATTTTAGGCATATATAAATGATTACTTGAATCTTGTATGAGTATGGTTGATCTAAGTGTGTAGTCTGTTACTGAGTGCCACTTAGCTCCGAAAGGACCATTCATTAATAACCTAGTATCCAGAGCAACTAAGGGACCTACACCATCACGTGGCATCCGAACTACGAAGTATTGGTCTGATTTTCAGCTAATTGACAGTCATAATACTCAGTTATCTTACCTACTAGATATCCGGATACTGACTACCACCGAACATGGACACCCCAGACATCTCCAGTAGAGACCACGTCGATGATAATCATTGAGTGGATGTCATGTTGGTATTAAAAGGATCGATTATAGAACCTGTCGTCTGCAATCTCCACAACCCTAAAACCCCATGTAGCTGGGTTACAGCACTGCGCTACTACTAACAGTTAGTTTGATATTGACTAAAGTCAAGTGATAGCTAACTGTAATATTGATAAATGAATGTATCATGTGAAAATATCAAAAGTATTATTAACATATAATCAGGGTTTTAAGTATGAAGTTGTTTTGTTTTTTAGCTATCATAAAACAAACACACAATTATTGTAAAAATAACAAATGAGTACGCATTTGCGATCTGCACATAAACATAGTTTTCGGTAAATTTTAAGGGCAGAATCTACAATATTGTCCTTTGGATTCTAAAATAAAAGGCAAGAACTATTCCTGCAGGGTTCCAGGGGGGGGAAATTTTAATATTTAAATAAGTATGACCTGGGTGAACGTTTCTTTTAAGACAGTACATTTCTCCTTGATCCCGTTATCTAAGGAGTGGTTTTGCCTAATAGAAATCATGCCAGTATAGCTAAAAAAAAAAAAAATGCCGTTCACATTTAATATAAGATAAAGATGATATAATGATAAACCAAAAATGTTTTCTATATTAAAACTGATAAGGCGTAAAATGTATTTCCAAACGTTGTCCTCATATCATTTGGCATAAAATACTATAATGATAGTCTTGTAGAACAATTGGTCAAGAAGATAAAAATGCCATTCTTGAACCTCGGCAAGTATTTATAATGTGTGGTCTGACGTTTACAATGATGTATTACCGGAAGTTACAAAGGATACATTCTCCGCTACCGCCTTCAGGACATCCGTGAACCCTCCTCTTTGTACTATCCGTCTCAAACATTTAGCTCATAACAGTTACATTAGGAAAATATGGTTCTATCATTAAGGATTGGTACGTAATCCTTTATTCGTTTAAATACTATTATTTAATTAGATTACTGCTTAATTTAGGAAGGGTTATAGTTTTCCTAACAACATATTTAGTATATTAAACAGAGTATTGTAGAATATAAACCACAATTATTTTATTTGTTGGGGTTGCCTTGTAACTATTACATGACTCGTATTGTATAGTATTATATGAATTATATAATAATGAAAATTGTCCAATAATTACCTAGTAACTGTTTGATCTAAATGAATCTGACAAATATAAAATTTAATTAGATTGTTTTTCTTATCATGATATCGTTAAAGAACTTAAAATGCCACTTAACACTGACATCTATAGTTGTTTACTTTAAGGAAAAAAATATTAGCTAATTTTCTTAAAAGAAATATTGGATCTTTTCGTTAATTCACTAGCACAACTTTTTTTCTTTCCGTTAATTCACTACCGCTTGATAAATATTCTATTGCTCTAAAAACTGTTCGCCAATCATTTTTACGTCCACTGTGGTATTCCTCATCCACTAGGAATCCGATATCGCTGGACTTGTTTTATCGCTTTCCAAGAACTCACACAATGACAGCGCATTCGGCATTAAGTCAATCGTTGGATTTACCAGTTTTGATCAGCTTTGGTGGCTACCTAACCTAACCTGACCTAACATAACCATAATTTCGACTAGAAAGGTGGTGGTAGTGAAGTGACAGAAATAGTAGTTGTAGTGAATTAACGGAAAAAGTACGAAATAACATGGAGAATAAAAAATATTTTAAAATTAACAAGCTAAATATAACGTCACAACTTTAATTTTATATTTGAGCATATAAAATAGTATTACATGATAAAATGTATTAAGTTGAAGGGAAATATAAAAAGTAGAAACTGTTTAAAAGGATACAGCTCAGATAGCCAATAATGGAGGGACACGACTGTCATTTCTGTTTTAATATATTATTGTTACCCACCATTTTTATTTTTAAACAGTGCTTTTTTAAGTTAATTTTTTAATCGACTAAAAAGATATTTATTACTTATAAGGATTAGTTTAATTTTGCAACGGATGTAAATGACTTTTAAGATAATACTAAAGTTACAATAGTCTTATAACGATTTGTATTAACAGTATATGTGTGTTGGGACGGTAGAAAGCCTTTTAACAGCGATTTATTGGTACATAAGACGGTATACAGTATATTATAGGCCTACTTTATTTAATGACTCTCCCTACTTGACATGAGCCCATTTATGGTGTGAAACATCGTATGGCTAATTATAACTAAATATATGACGTTACAAGGCATTATAGGTAATATCGTCGACAGTGCTCAGTTAAAAATATATACCAACCTGCAGAAAGAGCCGATTTAGGATTAAAGAAAGCTACTATTTACTAAAGAAATCCTATCCCCTTTACTCCTGGATTTATACATTTTACGTGGTATTGAAACTCGATGTGTATGTGTATGTACGTTACGATGTGAAACTCTTCGCCCACGGTGTTGCTGAGAGTACTCAGTTTGACATGCGACACAAAATAATTTCTTGTTGAGGTGGAAATCCACTGCTTCAACATGCATGTTTATTGGGTTCAAATAATACAGAAACAGTATATAAATACTCCGATAAGAACAATATATAAAGAATAGAAAATACAATGTAAAAAACAGTACATTATAAACAATATGAAAATCCACAATCATAATAAGTTTACTTAATCTAAAATTCATAATAGAAAACAAAAGGTCACAAACCAGGTAAACAGAAATGTTTAATAATGCAAGACGTAAACTCGTTTCTATAACTGCGGCTGGCTTATATCGTCTTGCCGTTGGTTGTAGCATTCGCAGCCTCCTCTTAGTTCTAGTATTTGCTGCAAGAGCACTCTGAACTCAAGTGAGGACTTTTAATAAATAACGATACCTGAAAATTGTAAAATTCGGAATTTTCATATATATTAAACTTTATCTGAAACACTTTTTTTAACGGCAAATTGTATGTTATTATTTGTATTGCAATTTATGTTCATCAACACTTACAATAATTATTTTACTAAATGTGAATAATAATGTCACATTAACGGTATAGAGAATTCAAAGGCTGTTTAAGTCTACTACCAAAATTATAATAAATCACTGTTATATAAATATTAATCAATAAATCATATAATATAAGTGGTATTCTAGCTATCGGAATGGAGATAAAATCTACCTATGACGAAACAAACCATAGTTACTAAGCTAACAAAAATATTTGGATGCATTCCAATAGTAAGTAACTTTGATTCTTTAAACATATAATATTTTCAGAAACAATGTTTCAAAAGGTCGTTATTTGTCACGTAATAAATAGATAAAACGCTTATTCAAAGCACGTTGTCTCCAGATAAACGTGTCTTGATTTCGTTGGTTTTGTTCCTCAATAAGAGACGTGATTTTTGGAAATTGTCTGGGATCTTATAGTGAGGCAGGATAAATACGACAAAGGCAGGGAATTTTGTCACAACACAAGACACATGTTGAAATAGCCTTAGCCTAGATATTTGAAAATCATTTGTCTCACGTATAATGCTGAATAATAATATAAGATATAATAAATCTGTACACGTCATTGTTGCAATTATTATTTAAGATGGTCATTTTTCCTATTAATTTACCAATGAAAAATATCCCCACTACCTATCAACAGTAAAGTTCGGAATATTTTGACAACTCAAAAAACCCTTCAGATGATTTCTTACCAACAAAATTAAAGAAAGCAAACTTACTACTTATAAAATAAATTAAATGTAAACATACGATATGCATTATCAATAATAAGTTCTTATCACTTAATTCAGTTTTACTATTATACAAAAATTACTTCAGAAATCAAACCTTCCAGTATTAAATTTATAATTTAATTGGTTTACTAAGTGGATATGTCTGATGTATTTGAGTAATAAATTAACACGTAATTTGTTATTTATTAAACTACCATGTTTCAATATTTTCAATGCAATAAAAATATATTAGAAGAAAACAATGATAAGTAGATGTAACACAGTGTTGCCTTTATGAATCCGACCTAACATAACAAAGTTGTCTTTACACCTTATTCAAAGTGCATGAACCACTCCTTAAATCTTTATTATAGATTTCAAAATAATTTATTTAGGTTATTTCACATAATATCTTCTAATTTCAAGCCTTAAACTTTTTTTATGATGAGTTATTGAGCTATGGTAAAAATTATTGTCGTGTACTTTTAGCTTTCTTCAAAATGCAAAAGATATTAATAATTAATATCACAAAATAAATAAATAACAAAGGATTCTTCTATTTGAGTATTTCCAGCATTTTATTGTATTTGTTCCACACAAAATTCCATTTTCTTTTACATGAATTAGAAAATGATATTTAATGGCTGTAATATTCTTAGTGATTTGTTTTTTTACGTACATGTAATTTTATAAGTGAGAAAGCTAATGTGTTTGAAATACTTAATACAATTGTATGTAACTCAATTTAATCTACAGTTGTCTTGTTTGAACTTGAATAATAAACGGTGTAAAAATATTACGGTATATTTATAATTCTGAACTCACTTTTTGTACATTGTTAATAATAACACTCTGTTAAATAATAAGAAAATTCATGAACTCTCACCACAACAAAAACAACGACAAGTAAAAAATAACAATACTTCAGTATTATTAATCAGACAAATCATAAAACTTTTTATCAAGTCACAAAATAAAAAAAACAAAAGATTTTTTTGGTAATAATACTAAAGTAATTAACAAGACATTCAACTCACAACACAATAAAATAAAAAAAGAGCTACAGTTTAATAATAGTTTTCAGGTAAGTAACAAAACGTTGTCTTCAAAATTCCCTACAACAATAAAAGGTGATAAAGAGTCATTGTTCTGTATCATAATGGCACTACACTTAAAAGGTGATTTAAACATTTTTCCAGTGGCCTTGACCGGAGGGTTATTGCAAGATAACGGAGTCAAGGAAAATCGGGCGTGACTCTTCCTTGGATGGGTGGCCCCCTCACGTCTTCATACGCAGCTAACTGCCTGGTCACTGTTGATGTTTTGGAAGTCACTTTTTAGCCATTGTTCCCCAAGTTAAGTGTTAGAGAGGATAGAAGTGGAATAGCCCTAACCTAACTGGTAAAATAAGACATTCCTTATTGCAACGTTCTTTAAGTTTTAAAGACGTTGAAAGTCATAAATATATGCAGTACTGAAGATCATTAACTTTTTTATATTCATTTGTACGTTTTTCCTTGAAGATTTTAGATCCTTTTCACAATTAAAGTAATTCATCTTACTAAGATCATTTACAGTGAAAGAAGTTCAATTTTTGTAATTCATATTTTGATTAATTCAAAAAACAATTTTGGGCGTTATAAAAACACAAATTTTTAAGATATAAATAAGTTTTGGATATTACATGGTTAATTAGTAATTAAAATTAAGAAAGTTAATAAATGCCACAAATATAATAATTACTTTAGATAATATTTATAAAACAAATTCAAAAAGAAAAATGTGGATTACAGCTTAAGTTGGCCGAAATTCAACAAAATTGTGTTTTAACATTTTTAAGCCATCAAATCCAGTTTTAAGGTGTATTTTTAATAAGGATAAGATCACTTTAACTGTACAACTACAAGTTTCCAAATATTTCCAAATCCTACCTAATTAATACTTCTCAAATATTTCCATGCTCTTCAAGACTTTATTCGATGGCTTTCCTAAGTTATTTTAGAAGTGTTTTTAAAGTAATTATTATATTTTTAACTTCTTTAATGCATTTTTCTGTAACTTACTCGATATATTACTAATTAGTTTACACAATCGAAATTTGGTTTGATGATTATACCAAATATTATTTCTTATGTCGTAATATCAGTAATCTTTTTACACAAACTTTCATAATTTGTGTACGGTGATAATGTACTTACTATACAATAATACGTTTTCATTATCAAGTATTTACGTGATTGTAATATTAACAGAATATATTGAGATGGTTCCATGATATCCAAAAAACAATTTATGGTTGAATGGGTCAGAAATGGAATTCCCCTTTATCACGCCAATAATAGCTTCCTGCTTAGACCTTTGCCAGCTAATTACTCAGACAAAGCCTTGTACTTAGCTGTGATATTTGATCATTACATATGGATGTGTTTCAAACAGATTATATTAGTCAAGAATTGGTTTATTGAACAATTAATTGTCAGGTTTGAAACTAATTTGTAAACATTTTTTTCTTTAAATATTAATTCTTTGATGGGGAAAATTGAGGAACAAATAATAGTATGTTATGAAAAAACTTTCCACATCAACTTGAAGTATTAGGTGATAATATTTACCCAATTAATATATATTGGGGGCGGGGGAGGAGGAGTGTGGTATTTTCAGTTTAGCTCGTATGTAGCATGGAATTTATTGAAAATTCTATTGGTTTAATATATAAATTTCTATTTAGGTCTTAATATATTATTAAGAAAATATTGGTTTAAAACATAATCGAAACAATTCAAATGGTGATTTTGAAGGTATATATTAGCATATTATAATATTTTATTACGCAATGTTATATTGACTGGAAGGTGATATAGTATACGTTAGACATAATTATTTTTTCAATTAAATACATCGTTTAAACTAATATTTTTTAAGCCAAACTTATAATTTTATTTCACAAGAATGATTTAAAAGAAGCAATAATTGAATTTTGTTACTCTAAAAAAAAAGAAAACATAAATGTAAAGGAGCTGAACTCAAGCTAATAGATATTTATATTAATAAATAAACGGTAACAAGTGAAACTATCAAAAATTAACACTATATTGATAGATTATTTTAAAAAGTGAATATCTATCAATACACTTTCTAAGGAATAGCCGGCCTTTGTTTGTAATAATGACTGCATTTGCTCATGTACACTAATTCGAAATTCAACTTTTCCCATATCTTGTCGATTGGCTTCTTAAGAATGATAAATGATAACGTTTATGAGGTTGTAATATACGTACTACTGTACCCTGTATGTGTAATGGGTGGGTGGAAGGGTCAATACTACTGTATGTGCATAGGTGGGTGGGAGGGTCAATACCACTGTATGTGTATGGGTGGGTGGGAGGGTTAATACCACTGTATGTGCATAGGTGGGTGGGAGGGTCAATACCACTGTATGTGTATGGGTGGGTAGGAGGATCAATAACACTGTTCAACCGTCTACTGATGATTGAATGGATGATTGAAGGTTATTAGTTTATTAAAGTGTATTTAGACAATCAAGTTTTTTATTTTGTAATTGTTTTATTTTTTATTATTTTATACTCAAATCTCAGGGCGTTAACGGGTTAATCTGGTTAGACTTTGTGGGTGCGAGTTAAGTAAAATTAAACTCTATAACAATATATACGTTACTTTAATTGGGGTGAATGGTTAAGAAAGTATACCTACAAACTAAATTGATTGGGGTGAATGGTTAGAAAGTATACCTACAAACAAAATTGATAAATATTGATAAAATATTTTTATATTCAGCTTGAATGCATTCAAACAATTCATACCATATCTTCATACAAAGGAAACATTCGATTTCAGCTATACGTTTGTATAGTACAAATCAATAATATGCAGCTATTTTATAAGTAAATAAAAAGAAGGCCAAATTTTGGAAATTTTCCCTTTTTCGAGCTGTTTCCTAGCAAAGCTATATTTGCTGGTTATTTTATGTTTACTATCAACACGAAAATTTTCAAGTAAAAACGCAAAATAATTTGATGGGTTGTCTAATTGTGGACAACATTGCATTGAAAAAATAGTGTGTGACTGGACTCACAACTCGTGTTTTATGTAAAAAATAAAATAAAAACATATTATGTACTGTTTACTAATCAACTAAAAAGTAACAGATCACATATATCAAAAGTAGTTGTAGCCTTATAGTGTTGTATCCTGAGTAACCGCTTGTATTATCAGTTCAAAAATATCTTCTCTTACGATGAATGGTTTGGTGTATGAAGTTTACTATTCTTAATACAAATGAATATAAAATAATCATTCATGCACGTGGCTGAGTTGTCTAAGGTGTCAAGACCTTAATACCATTTACCTTGTACTGTATTGGTGCTCCCTCGTCCTCTTTTTTTATAAGTTCCCCGTACAGATCCACAGTCTTTGGGAATGGGCAAAGTAAGGTGAAAAGGGGAGTTGGCCTACTTTTAAAGACTAGTTGATTATATTATTAACATGTGAAATAATTTCTTACGGGTGTCTCTTATTAAATTCTTTGGTAATAATGTTAAAGGATCACATTTTTTCCACAATAGTGAATTAGGTTTTTAAATAAAAACATGATTGTGTTATTAAAATGTTTGATGCTATCAAAATAATACAGGAAAATATCTGATATCACTCGCATCATAAACAAATATTGTTCGAAATTTTCAGAATATGTGGTCCTGTACTTTTAATCTGGGAACAGCTTTGAGGCTCAACCTTTTGTTCAATTATGGAAGACAAAGCACTGTAATTGGCACTGCCATTAGCTTCTGACCTCTTTCCAAGAAGACTTTAGAGGTAGACATCGTGAGATTAACAGTTATAAAACTTTTATTCCCAAAATAGATTTTAAATTTTTGCAATCTGTTTGTTTAGCACACAATATACTGGATAATTATTTCTTTGTCAATTGCCGATTGAAAGATTGCTGTCTTGAGCTGACACTTGCTGTAAAACTATAGAAACGTAATTTAAATGAATTTTAAATAGAGCTCTACTTATAGTGTTAAATATTATCCTGCCCATATTTTATATGTCATTATTATTCTAACACTAATAACAAATGATAAATTTGATTTAAAAATTGAGATTATATTTATTTAATATTTTAGTCATTTATAATTTAAAAAAATACCTAAATTAAGAATGAACGTTGTAATTATCTTGTTTTACAGTAAAAAATGAAACACTTTTATAATTAATCATGACATTAAATATTTAGCAAAAAAGTAAAGTATTGCTAGGAACAAAATTCACCAAATTAGCATCAGAATATCTCATTTTACCTCGATTTTATTCAATATCATAAAAGGGGAAGACTGAAGTCCTACTGTCCAGATTACTGTCTAACATCATAATAAAGATTTTGAAATTTAGTTTAATTCATTTTTCTTAATATTATTTGGTCTAATATAACAATAGAAACTCGTAAAACAATATACATAAATAAAACTATATGATATCTCTACAATATTGGACTTTATACAATAACTTTCTTATCTAAATAATACTAAAGTTCAAAGGCTTTACATCTCTGTTATTTAAATGATTATAATTAAATTACAACAAAAAAAAGGAAAAACATCAACTGCCATTATAATAATATATTCCCTTACACAGCTATCTTACAGTCAGATAACGTAAAGTAATTAACTATCTATGTGATAGGTAAATGTCTTTTGAGATCATATTATTTCAGTAATCAATGAAATAGTTAATGTACAAATGAATCGTCTACATTGTAATACTTACAATTTAATGCGTTAGAGTATAAAATAACCGATCTTTGAAGGAAAAAAATGTTTAAGTAATAAGAAAATATTCAGGGTGGAAAAAATATGGAACCGCTTTTACAACTTTTGTATCACTTCACTTGTAAAAGTGAAATCTTGTACATGATCATAGTTACAAAGAACATACTTTTTTACGCCATTAGCGACAGTTCATCTTCAGGGGAACGGCCCACGAGAGTTAAACGAAAATCTTTAATGTAAGCCTAGGTCGAGTTTGGTATAAAATGAGATGTCTATTCAAGAAAAATTAATTGCCGCAAACCGGACATCGAAAGGTTTATCGTTTCCAGAGAAGCGGTCATTTGAATTTCAAAATAAGTAATTTGAACAATATTATTTCTCCACTATTTAATGGGTTTAAGTAAGTTATTCTGATAACAAA
Source organism: Stictocephala bisonia (assembly GCA_035578905.1). Classification (NCBI taxonomy): domain Eukaryota; kingdom Metazoa; phylum Arthropoda; class Insecta; order Hemiptera; family Membracidae; genus Stictocephala; species Stictocephala bisonia. The sequence goes on from JAQJVL010000834.1 coordinate 209,596, forward strand.
TTATACTTTATGGAACACAATTATTAAATTATCTATGGAAAAAATAACGTTTCTGGGAAAGTGTTTCCATATTTATATAAAAAAATTAAATTGAATACTGTACAGATGTGTTATAAATCTAAACACTACCAATTTTTATTTACTTATGAATCCAGGAAAATAATAAAGCTGTTGCAGTATATTCTCATCCTCTTTTACCCATGTGATTAATTTTCGTTTTTCTTGTATAGCCATCGCTTTTTGTTATAACCCATCCAGTTTGTTTAGATTGTAACAAAATTATTACTTTAATATAAGTGTTCCTAATTATTTTGTTTTAAATGCCTAATATGTGTTTTTTTATTGAAGTGAGAAATATTTTGATATCTAATATAGTTCATATCTTCAAAATTCATTACAACTAGAGTCAAAAAATAAAATGACTTTTTTATTATTATCACTAATGTGTTTTAGATAGATATTTAATTTACAAAATAACTATTGTCCGAAACCAAACATTAAATATACCAAAACATATTCTGTAGTCTATAATTTAGTCGTAAAGTGTGCCATAGTATTCATAATTTGTTTCTTTTTTTTATGTTACAAAACGATTTCACCTTTCAAACGTTAATTCTAACCTCCTTATTGATGAGCAGTAATTCTTCCAATTTAGTTTGTGTAAATAGGTAATGTGTATTTTAAAATTTAAAAACTGAGTGGTTAAGAAATTATTTATTGATTATTGAGATAACAATTGTACAAATGTACTGTATATATTAAAAGTATAGAGAGAGATGAAGGCAGAGTTTGCTGGCCGGCAGTACGCCGAGTTTCCCCTTCCAAATGTAGCGAGTGACTGGGTGGCCTCCCGAGTCGTGCAGGGGTATCCTCAATTCCATTTGTGTGAAATCCAAACACAATTGAATCACTGATAAACTTTAAGGTCTTAGGTCATGAAACTTAACAAAAATATTCTTTATAGGCTCTATATTCGTACTAAGAACTGATTTAAATTTTTTTTAATGATAAAATAAGGTAAGTAAGAATAGTCTCGATAACAGCAAATCAAATCCTTTGTTACCAATCACCATACGAAAAAGATCTTACGACGAGGAAACTTGGCATACGGAGTTATATTTCAACAATTTAAGTTGTAATGTGAAGATAAATAACAAAATGTTTCACAAAACAAACAGATGACATGTATGTAGTAAGTAATAGGGCTGTCCACTACTTCCATATAATTTTCATTTGACGGGCAGTGGCCTATAGTTTACCAGTTTACTACAATGTTAGAGGCTTGCAGCTTATAGAGTTAAAGAATTACGAGTTTGTTTTGATCTTGGATTGAATTGTATGTAAGAATTAATCATAATACACTGTGTTTTTTTAATAAGGAAGTACAGAAAATGGACATTTTGCTATGAAGACTATAAGTAATATATTTTATTGATTTGGTAATTATGCAATTTCTAGTCGCTTCCGAAAATCTAATTTCTTTTTGCAAAAGTGGATGGTTGGGGAACGGGTTATTACTAGTTCATAATAGTTGGGAACTGCAATATTAGTATTAAAAAATAGTTGGGAACCGGGTTATTACTAGTTTATAATAGTTGTGAACCAGGTTATTACTAGTTTATAATAGTTAGGAACCGGGTTATTACTAGTTTATAATAGTTGTGAACCGGGTTATTACTAGTTTATAATAGTTTTGAACCGGGTTATTACTAGTTTATAATAGTTGTGAACCGGGTTATTACTAGTTTATAATAGTTGTGAACCGGGTTATTACTAGTTTATAATTGTTGTGAACCGGGTTATTACTAGTTTATAATAGTTGTGAACCGGGTTATTACTAGTTTATAATAGTTGTGAACCAGGTTATTACTAGTTTATAATAGTTGTGAACCAGGTTATTACTAGTTTATAATAGTTGTGAACCAGGTTATTACTAGTTTATAATAGTTGTGAACCGGGTTATTACTAGTTTATAATAGTTGTGAACCAGGTTATTACTAGTTTATAATAGTTGTGAACCGGGTTATTACTAGTTTATAATAGTTGTGAACCAGGTTATTACTAGTTTATAATAGTTGTGAACCGGGTTATTACTAGTTTATAATAGTTGTGAACCAGGTTATTACTAGTTTATAATAGTTGTGAACCGGGTTATTACTAGTTTATAATAGTTGTGAACCGGGTTATTACTAGTTTATAATAGTTGTGAACCAGGTTATTACTAGTTTATAATAGTTGTGAACCAGGTTATTACTAGTTTATAATAGTTGTGAACCGGGTTATTATTAGTTTATAATAGTTGTGAACCGGGTTATTACTAGTTTATAATAGTTGTGAACCGGATTATTACTAGTTTATAATAGTTGTTAACCGGGTTATTACTAGTTTATAATAGTTGTGAACCGGGTTATTACTAGTTTATAATAGTTGTGAACCGGGTTATTACTAGTTTATAATAGTTGTGAACCGGGTTATTACTAGTTTATAATAGTTGTGAACCGGGTTATTACTAGTTTATAATAGTTGGGAACCGGGTTATTACTAGTTTATTATAGTTAGGAACCGGGTAATTACTAGTTTATAATAGTTGTGAACCAGGTTATTACTAGTTTATAATAGTTGTGAACCAGGTTATTACTAGTTTATAATAGTTGTGAACCAGGTTATTACTAGTTTATAATAGTTGTGAACCAGGTTATTACTAGTTTATAATAGTTGTGAACCGGGTTATTACTAGTTTATAATAGTTGTGAACCGGGTTATTACTAGTTTATAATAGTTGTGAACCGGGTTATTACTAGTTTATAATAGTTGTGAACCAGGTTATTACTAGTTTATAATAGTTGTGAACCAGGTTATTACTAGTTTATAATAGTTGTGAACCGGGTTATTACTAGTTTATATTAGTTGGGAACCGGGTTATTACTAGTTTATAATAGTTGGGAACCGGGTTATTACTAGTTTATTATAGTTAGGAACCGGGTTATTACTAGTTTATAATAGTTGTGAACCAGGTTATTACTAGTTTATAATAGTTGTGAACCAGGTTATTACTAGTTTATAATAGTTGTGAACCAGGTTATTACTAGTTTATAATAGTTGTGAACCAGGTTATTACTAGTTTATAATAGTTGTGAACCAGGTTATTACTAGTTTATAATAGTTGTGAACCAGGTTATTACTAGTTTATAATAGTTGTGAACCGGGTTATTACTAGTTTATAATAGTAAGGAACCGGGTTATTACTAGTTTATAATTGTTGTGAACCGGGTTATTACTAGTTTATAATAGTTGTGAACCGGGTTATTACTAGTTTATAATAGTTGTGAACCGGGTTATTACTAGTTTATAATAGTTGTGAACCGGGTTATTACTAGTTTATTATAGTTAGGAACTGGGTTATTACTAGTTTATAATAGTTGTGAACCGGGTTATTACTAGTTTATAATAGTTAGGAACCGGGTTATTACTAGTTTATAATAGTTGTGAACCGGGTTATTACTAGTTTATAATAGTTGTGAACCGGGTTATTACTAGTTTATAATAGTTGTGAACCGGGTTATTACTAGTTTATAATAGTTGGGAACCGGGTTATTACTAGTTTATTATAGTTAGGAACCGGGTAATTACTAGTTTATAATAGTTGTGAACCAGGTTATTGCTAGTTTATAATAGTTGTGAACCAGGTTATTACTAGTTTATAATAGTTGTGAACCAGGTTATTACTAGTTTATAATAGTTGTGAACCAGGTTATTACTAGTTTATAATAGTTGTGAACCGGGTTATTACTAGTTTATAATAGTTGTGAACCGGGTTATTACTAGTTTATAATAGTTGTGAACCGGGTTATTACTAGTTTATAATAGTTGTGAACCGGGTTATTACTAGTTTATAATAGTTGTGAACCGGGTTATTACTAGTTTATAATAGTTGTGAACCAGGTTATTACTAGTTTATAATAGTTGTGAACCGGGTTATTACTAGTTTATAATAGTTTTGAACCGGGTTATTACTAGTTTATAATAGTTGTGAACCGGGTTATTACTAGTTTATAATAGTTAGGAACCGGGTTATTACTAGTTTATAATAGTTGTGAACCGGGTTATTACTAGTTTATAATAGTTGTTAACCGGGTTATTACTAGTTTATAATAGTTAGGAACCGGGTTATTACTAGTTTATAATAGTTGTGAACTGGGTTATTTCTAGTTTATAATAGTTGTGAACCGGGTTATTACTAGTTTATAATAGTTGTGAACCGGGTTATTACTAGTTTATAATAGTTAGGAACTGGGTTATTACTAGTTTATAATAGTTGTGAACCGGGTTATTACTAGTTTATAATAGTTGTGATCCGGGTTATTACTAATTTATAATAGTTAGGAACCGGATTATTACTAGTTTATATTAAATGTTGTTTTGAACTGCAGAAAATTCGTATTTAATAGAAAAATCTAAATATGGTTTTGACTTCTTTATAATAATCTAGTTCGAAACTTTGTGATTACTTTTTAATCGTGATTGTTCATTAATGTTACGTGTATTTTAGTATGACAAAATTTTACAATTAAATATATAATTATTACAGTTTGTTTTGTTAGTATTGTCTATCGATATTCGGTTTTTTAACCATGTCAAGTTACATGTCTTGATTAAAATATTTTTCCAGCAACTTATTAACATACTTGTTCATTCCCCTCTAATAAAAATAATAATATGATATATTCTATAAATAATTAACAAAGTAAAAAACAGGTAAAACTATTAATATTCCTGTGATCATAAAATACCACCTAACAATATGAAAAACAATTCCTTAACCATTTCCCAAAATATTCTGAATGCAAATCATCATGTCATATACTGATGTATTTCCTAGTAATGCAATTCCTTTACTGCATACGCTCTACAAATATTAACCGACTATCGGGAGAATTTACCTGTTTGCAATACGAAGGCAATGTACTATATGTGATATTGACGCGTGCCTCGAATATATGTCAAATACCTGGAGTATTAACGTTGCAGTATGTAGATATGCATCAGCTTGACACGTGATTCTCTTATTATGAAATAATAAAAGGACTTGTTGATTTAATAATCTTAAATTATTAGAATGGACACAATCCTTATGAACCTTCGTAAGTAACCAATGCTAACCAAATTGATCTAATCCTACAATATGTTATATTAGAATTCATTAGTGTGCAGTAGCTGGAAAATAAATACTAAATAAATGGAATAGTAAATATTTATCAAGGTTACAAGTTTGTACCTTGTTTACACGTTTGCTTTCTTTAAAAAAAATACTAAGATGTTTATCAATTAAACGTAATAAATAAAATAATTTCGGAAAAATATTTTTCTTTTTTGTCCAAGGTGACCACAACTATTCTATCTAAAATAATTTACCTTTTACTAACTTCCATAACACTTTATTTCGATTCCAACTTAAGAAAATCTGGCCTATAATTCAAATACCAGATTAGTGGTTCCTTCTTTGAGAATTTAATGACAAAATAAAATATCTGGTAATAAATAAATTACCAATAAATCAAATAAATACAGTCTGTAGAGTAAAACAAATCACACGCCAAGTAACATTAAAATATTTAATTATATCAACTGGCTGAACAGTACTTACCCAATTCATATAATACAATTAAATAATAAAATATACTATCCATTTATATGCTAATCCAGTTTAAATCTTGCAATTTGCGACATAAGAATTATTTGTTTACCATATCTTTACCACATGTATATTTTATTGGCTTTCAAAAATATTAAAATAATCACTGTTGCAAACAATTATTCTGTCAGACCAACATGTAAAAAGTTTATGCTATATTTAAATTCAAAATGTGTTACTTCTTTTTGACGATAAAAACATAAATATATATATAAAACATATTGTAGAACATTAAAAAATACTTTTAATGTTATTTATAGATTTAAAAATACGTTTAATGTGTACCAAACATTTCCAATAGACATTTCTTTACTAAACTTTTGAATTTTGTTCAGTATTTTCCAATTCTATTGGGACAGGTAGATAGCTATGTAATTTCAGACCAATGTTTTTAGGAAAGCAGAGAGGCAACCTCTATTCTGTGAGAGGCCTGTATGTGATCCTATCTTTACCTAGTGTCATAACTGTACATTTCCCCCAGTTATATTTAGACTCCAATCAGTAAAATATTAATATCTCATTCATTTACATTGATAGCAATGTTCAGATTTTTAGTGATAATAAACAAGATTTAAAAGATACTCTTCTGTTTATTTTTGCCAAGATACTTATGCTCTTTTCTGGAGACGGAGTATTCTTTGGAAGCTTGAGTATGGCGTAATACACATATACATGTATATAAATAGATATACGGAATGGAAATAATAAATAAGAAAACCATTACAGTGTCGTAATTTCTTTAGAAAATGACAACCCTGCACTGAAATATTTCACTCTTAGGGAACCAGTCGTAAGTTGAAGAATGGGAGCCAGATGACAATGGTCGTTTATTTGAAATACCCTCTCACCCCTTTTGTCCACATGACCACTCACTCATCCCCTTCCACCCCTTGTGCTATAGCCATTATTCTTTCTGTTATAACCTGCTACGTACATTTTCATTGTTGCTAATTATTTAGCAAATCATACTTACTAAAGGTATTTTTAGTAAAAAGAGTAAGCTGTATCACAAGATCAACAAATATGTTGTTTTGCACGTAGAGAAATAATGATATTTATGTACTTAATACATTTGAGTTTTGAATTATAACTCATGTAATTAAATTTCTAAGGATTGGTATGTTTAAATTAAAATTGTCGGAATCAAAATATGAAATACACATGTATTTAAATATTTTAAAAGTATAAATTTAAAATTGTCATAAAATAGGTTTACCATGTAACACGAAAACTAATATCTATATAAAATATAAAAGGTGTAACAGTCATTTATATGTATTGTACGGAGTATGATTCAAGCCACACATGTATTCTTACAGTTGTGAAAACGTAATTATTAAAACGAAAAATATAAAAATTTATGTCACGTCCGAAAAACAAATCCAACCTACTACTCAAAAATCCATTCACGTGTAGTACTAATGATCCACCCTTACATGTACAATGGTGTTGACCCACAAAACCATCTATATACGTATTTTGAAAATAATACATTATAAGTTACTAAAATACCAAGTTAATTGTTTCGACTGATACAAATTGTTTTATTAATTTTGAGTCAATCTAAAATCAGTTGTATAAATATTAAATACAAAACTAAACATAAAATAAAATGTAACTTCCTTTATTCGAAAACATACTAATAAATTTATATTTTGAATCTAATAAACTTCATGTAAAAAATCATGTAGTATGGGAAATATCAAAGTGGTAAGCAATTTCAATCAAAAATGTGAAATTGTGTTCGATTGATGTTAAAGCTGCACTAAACCGAGATTGACACATAAAACATTTATTACTACTACACCACAGCGCATGTTGAAATCTACTTTACGTGTATCTCGTTTTATATTTATAATTATTGGGAAAAGGTATCAATTAAATAACTTACTAATTTATGCATTTTTATGTATACATCAATTATTAATATAATGCATTCCTGAACCTTTTCCGTTACTATCACTAATTTTCCGTTACTATAAGACCTCTAATTTTTTATTACAATCATGGTTAGATTAGGTCAGGTTAGGTTGGGTTAGGTTGATCACAAACTGGTAAATCCAGTGATTGACTTACCACCGAATGCGCTCTCCGTCTGTAAGTTCTTAGAAAGCGATAAGATAAGGCCAGCGATATCGGATTTATAACATATAAGCAATACCACAATGGACGTAAAAATGATTGGGGAACAGTTTTTTGAGCAATTGAACATTTGTCAAGTGGTAGTGAGTTAGCGGAAAATATCCGCATTCCTTACAACAATTTTCTATGAGCACTAAATGTGTTGTATACATGTTTTAACAATGACAGTTTGAAATTAAATTGGCTTGTTATTTAATGCTATTTATTTTTATAGGAGTTTTTGGCTTTGTTATAATATTGGATTAAGACTACATTCGATGATTATTGGACGACCATGGCATACATTTTTAAAATACATATATATCTTGTTTAGAAAATATTGCTACTTATATTTTTGTAGAAGTAATCAGATGTTATGAGTTTCTAGTTGCATACATTTTTACAAGTAATTAACGGTTATTCAGGGACATTTGATCACATTGAGTATATAAATTCAAATTTTGCTAGAAAAAAAACAGAATCTAAACTACTATTTTAAATGTTATTATTTAATTTAAAAAACGTTAGCAAACAAATAATTGCGTTAGATCAATGAATAAAAAATAGTATTGGGTTACCAAATATTTGGAAGGTTACTTTTTTATACAACACATGTTTAATCTGTATACTATAATCGAGAAAATATCGATTAAAATTTACGTATTTAAGCAGGTTAGTCATAAAACCGTTAAAAATTGATATAACTCTTTTTATCACTGGAGTGCCATATGTATTTATATATTTTAACTGAAAGTTTTACGTTGGAATGTGTTTATTCGTTTACTAATAACTTTATCACTTTATATTATTACTATCCAACGACTGTATAATATTTATTACAAATGTATATATCTAGTATTACTAGTATTTACTAAATGCTAAAACATTAGAACTAAAACATATAGTTGATTATTGTTCGTTAGACGTCCAAAATAATCAAATGAAAACATTTTGATTATTTTTTTAATTATAGAGGAGTTATATGAAAAAGATAATTTATTGCGTGTTGTAATAACTAAGCCGAGTCCTCGAGCATTATTTGTTATTTTTCTTTTATTTTATGAATTAAAATAAATAAATCAGAATTATAACTATTAAAAGTAGTATTGACAACTGCTATAATATTTTGCATGTTTTACCTTCGTGGATTATTTTAATTTTTCAAACCCAAAATATGCCATTTTATTATTTACCCTCAATTAGTAGTAATTAAAATTTAAGCTTGAATAAAACTATAGAGAACACTGGCTTATACATACTTTTTCATCAATTACTGATTTATCTAAATATAATATTATATGTAGTTATAACTAAGATGTATTTAAGATGTAACTTAAATTACTTCTTGATGTATGTTGACAAATGTTTGGGAATATTATGGAAGGGAGTTTATGGGTCTGATATTTTCATTTATTGACGAAGAAAACTGCTTACGTGGTTTCTGAAATTTAATAAAACGCAATTGTTCGAAAATTTCAAATTAAACTTCAACGGACGAAACAATATTAGAGAGGAATTTGGGTAATGAACCAGATAGCCCAGGCTTCACTAAATATTGCACACAGTGCTTTGTTGACAGTGCTTGGACATTGGTGAGACATGCAATATATGAAGTTACTGATTGTCAACTGCAGGCCTTTTTATTCATCATACAACAAATTGTCCATTGGTGGTCTATTGCACGTAACACTGGTTGATAGTATCAATATCAACCAGTGTTATTGCAAGATCACTGTACGTGTATGGGTGGGCGGGTGGGTTAAAACATGCTATTAATGAAAAACATGATATAAATTTTATTTTTACAATTGTAATTTTAAAAGAACCCTTATGGACCAAAAGTAACCAAATTGAAAGTGCATGTATGTATTGAAAGATGAATGTATTTCCCCAACTGTCTCTAAATTTTAGTAATACATATTTACATTATATTGGAAAACAAATATACACGTTTGTTTGTTTTACTAATGGTAAAGGGTACATTATTACATATTTATAAATATGTTTTTACTCCTTATAATTTACTCTATAAATATTATTTTTACCATGGCTTAACAGATTAGTTTTTGTGTTGAAAAATGATTAGTTTCCAAATTTAAAATTTTTAAAAAATCACGTAAAACTCCATTACTGTAGTTATACTTATGTAAATTTTTCATATAGAGAGTTAGTATTTCACGAGTAATTATTTGCCAATCATTACTGTTGTTATTTTAGCGCATTAAATGTTTTAACACAAAACTTTAGCATCAGGTGCAACCTGGAAATAGCTCAGAATATAATATGTAGGAATGCGAATACCAGATTCGTTCGTGTTGCGGAAACTCACGTCAGGATATAAATGGTAAAGTTATTGCTGAAACCCAACTGCTAAACAGCCTGGCACATTCCGACCAACGTAAACCAGCCTTGTTGAAATATAGCCACCATTTGTGTGATAAAAATAAAATTTATAATAATCTTAAAAGGGTTTTTAAATTAACGGTTAGTTAGCAAATTTATTTGCTTGTACCTTGTGAAAAGTAAGTGTTGTACTAAAAGGGAACATTCAAATAATTTACCAACTTTAATTAATATAATTAGCTAATCATTGATACAAGATAATTTGTTACTAACGTTAGTAAAAAGTGAAACCTTTAAAACGTTAGTTTTTAAACATTTAAAAACTAAAACGTTAGTAAAAAGTGAATCAGAATTCTGATTGTGACGTTTTTGTAACAGACAACAGTTATTTCGATATGAAAGGTATTGTAGCTATCAATATGAATGTCTAACTCCCATATGGAGGCTACATTTTACTTTGGCATATTATATGAAATTAAATTATTCAGAGTGAACAGTTTTACTACCAGAAATATATGAAACCTGCTAATAACATAAATATAAATAACAAATATTTGTCAAATAATTGATCCAAAACATTTTTACATTTAATAATCATTATCGTTTAATCTGTAAATTTTGTACAGTTGAAATTCATTGTAAGCTAATTAGAGAATTCACAGTTACATGTCAAAGCCACTAATGAATTTCACATTATCAGTTGACAGGTATCGGATCACTAAACTCCCTTAATCACATTATGTCAATCCTATCTAATCATAAATGCTATATAGTAAGTGATTAGATTACTGTCTTCTATAATCACTTTATTTAAGTAGAAGAGGTGTATTTTATCATTAGGAAACTCATATCTAATGATTAGTTGATCGGCAACATGTCACAGACACAAATTGAAGTTACATCATCAGTTGACAGATATCGGTACTAAATACCGTAATCACATTATGTCAATCATCTCTAATACGATCGCGATAAGGGTTGTTTGTTCTTATTCTATCTACAATACATTATTCATCTATGTGTTATGTCATAGACACAACTTGAAGTTACATCATCAGTTAACAGATATCGAGTCACTAAATACCTTAATCACATTATGTCAATCATCTCTAATTCGATCGGGATAGGGTTGTTTGTTCTTATTTTGTCTACAATACATTATTCATCTATGTGTTATGTCATAGACACAAATTGAAGTTTACATCATCAGTTGACAGGTATCGAGTCACTAAATACCTTAATCATATTATGTCAATCATCTCTAATACGATCGCGATAAGGGTTGTTTGTTCTTATTCTATCTACAATACATTATTCACCTATGTGTTATGTCATGGACACAAATTGAAGTTACATCATAAGTTGACAGATATCGAGTCACTAAATACCTTAATCACATTATGTCAATTATCTCTAATACGATCGGGATGAGGGTTGTTTGTTCTTGTTCTGGCTACAATACATTATTCATTTATGTGTTATGTCATAGACACAAATTGAAGTTACATCATCAGTTGACAGATATCGAGTCACTAAATACCTTAATCACATTATGTCAATCATCTCCAATACGATCGGGTAAGGGTTGTTTGTTCTTGTTCTGTCTACAATACATTATTCATCTATGTGTTATGTCATAGACACAAATTGAAGTTACATCATCAATTGACAGATATCGAGTTACTAAATACCTTAATTACATTATGTCAATCATCTCTAATACGATCGGGATAGGGGTTGTTTTTTTCTTATTTTGTCTACAATACATTATTCATCTATGTGTTATGTCATAGACACAAATTGAAGTTTACATCATCAGTTGACAGGTATCGAGTCACTAAATACCTTAATCATATTATGTCAATCATCTCTAATTCGATCGGGATAGGGTTGTTTGTTCTTGTTCTGTCTACAATATATTATTCATCTCTGTGTTATGTCATGGACTCAAGTTGAAGTTACATCATCAGTTGACAGGTATCGAGTCACTAAATACCTTAATCATATTATGTCAATCATCTCTAATTCGATCGGGATAGGGTTGTTTGTTTTTGTTCTGTCTACAATATATTATTCATCTATGTGTTATGTCATGGACACAAGTTGAAGTTAAATCATCAGTTGACAGGTATCGAGTCACTAAATACCTTAATTACATTTTGTCAATCATCTCTAATACGATCGGGATAAGGGTTGTTTGTTCTTATTCTATCTACAATACATAATTCATCTATGTGTTATGTCATAGACACAAATTGAAGTTACATCATCAATTGACAGATATCGAGTTACTAAATACCTTAATCACATTATGTCATTCATCTCTAATACGATCGGGATAAGGGTTGTTTGTTCTTATTCTATCTACAATACATCATTCATCTATGTGTTATGTCATAGACACAACTTGAAGTTACATCATCAGTTGACAGATATCGAGTCACTAAATACCTTAATCACATTATGTCAATCATCTCTAATTCGATCGGGATAGGGTTGTTTGTTCTTGTTCTGTCTACAATACATTATTCATCTATGTGTTATGTCATGGACACAAGTTGAAGTTACATCATCAGTTGACAGGTATCGAGTCACTAAATACCTTAATCACATTATGTCAATCATCTCTAATACGATCGGGATAAGGGTTGTTTGTTCTTATTCTATCTACAATACATCATTCATCTATGTGTTATGTCATAGACACAACTTGAAGTTACATCATCAGTTAACAGATATCGAGTCACTAAATACCTTAATCACATTATGTCAATCATCTCTAATTCGATCGGGATAGGGTTGTTTGTTCTTGTTCTGTCTACAATACATTATTCATCTATGTGTTATGTCATGGACACAAGTTGAAGTTACATCATCAGTTGACAGGTATCGAGTCACTAAATACCTTAATCACATTATGTCAATCATCTCTAATACGATCGGGGTAAGGGTTGTTTGTTCTTGTTCTGTCTACAATACACTATTCATCTATGTGTTATGTCATAGATATCATCATAACTGAGTATTTTGTTTATTGTAATAGATTATAATGTTGATTTATATATTTGTTAACTCATTAAATCAATACTAGCATTAATATTGCATTAACACTCATAAACGTATGTTCACACATTTCGTAACAATAAAAAGCATAATCTTAGCGTTTTACTATGTATTTTAACTACTAAAGTTAATTAAATATAAATATAGAGAGGGGGTTTTTTAAGTGTGCCATCATTGGGTTATTTTAAACCTTCAAAGATGTAACAAACTTTAAATAGAGAACTTCACCTGCTAAACAATTGAAAATAGAAAAACTAAAAACTAACTGAATAATAATATTTATAACTGGTAAAAAAACTATTATATTATAAATAAGTCATTACCATTGGCACACAATTGTAGGTCAGGGCAATTATTTTACAACAATGCAACATCTGATATTTATATGAACAACTGACAGGCCAGTATTATGCAAGGTTTTCTTCAAACATAGTTTTCCAATAATGTTGTGTCTATTTTTGAAGCCAAGGTATTAAATATTCATTACTATACAGTTGCGATTACATACTTATTATAATAATTTACATTTAGTAAACTAAGTGAAAGTTTATTACTCAAAATTATGTAATTGTGAAAACATTGTAAAAATAAATAACAACATTTTTCAAAATGATTAGTAGAAAAAGGGTTATTAAAAAATTGTCTGGGGCTCATTTTATTTATTTAGTTTGAGATATTCAACCTCTACAACAGCCAAAAACGTATAAATTTAAACCTGCATCATAATATTACAGAATAAAACATGTTTTTTGTATCAGTTTTTCAACGCCAAAATTATGTGTTTTAAACTGTTTCAGTGCTCATAAATAGGAAACTGATTATACTGTATTACGGTAAAAATTTAAAGAATAAAAACATTTTTTTTAATTATATTTTCTATCATAAAAAATATATAGTATTCTATAAGACAAAATTAAGTTGTCCGCCATTTTGGAAAATAGTGGCTTTTTTAAAAATCGCTGAATGCATATTTTTTATTAATCAGGAAAAAGTAGGTGAATGTTTTAAAATTTGTTGTATTTTTTCAGGCTTAAAAGATGCTAATGGTGGCACGCTTAAAAATCACCTTTAATGACTTTAATAAAATATAATCATATATTTATAGATATTATATGGCATATGAAGAACTATATAGTATTGGCTGTGAAGTGACGAATAAAAACAGAACAATAATACTTGGTCAGTTACAGTAGAGGCTATTTTATTTCTGAACGTGGATCGATGTCATAAATCACGTTACATTCTAGACCAGAGGCCATATGTGGAATCACAAATTAATGGAACTGGGGTTCAAATATCCTAATTTCATACTAAGAATAGTCCCGACCAAGAAACTCCTGGTGGTAGTATCCTGACAAACCAACGAAATCAGGTCAGTTTTCATTATGAAATAGTTTTTCATAGTGTATGTTTATAAAACAAAATAACAATGGCATATAACCGAGAATAACTAGCCAACAATATTTTAGCAGTCACCATTTAGGATATTCCAGCTTATCATTTTCACAAATCTGGCTTATCATCATGTGTGTTTTGAGACGTTCACTCTTTATTTATACATTTAAATTATTACCATTGATTTCTAATTTTCCAAAATCAGCTGATAAAACGCTCACTATTTGTTTAAAATAAATTGAGTTATCAATAGATAGGCAAGAAAGTGTTTCAAGTCTTACTATTATAATTTTTTTTACCTGTGATCGGTGAATGGTACTTGACTTTTATATATATATATATATATATATATATATATATATATATATATATATATATATATATATATATATATATATAAATAAGGTGCCTAATTAATATTAAAGCTCTATTATAACATCTAAACAGTAAAAATAATATAAATAAATAGTAAAAAATTGACCTTAACACTTGAAATAATTCCTATATAAGCACCTCATTAATACCAACAACGAAATTTAGTAGCGATGTAGAAGCATACAAAAAGTCCAATTCAATAGGCTGCCTGTTGTATGGATACAATAGCCACCCAATGATGGGTCAATTTAAATCCGACGAGTGTCCAGTCTCTCGCAATTCAGTGGATCAAATATTGTTGAATTTAGGACACGGATAATTTATCATCATAAAATATGAATTTTATAATTATTAATGTATTCTAATACTTTAAGATAGTGGATTTTTTTGTTGTAGATTTACATTTATTTATAAACATTACATTTAAATAACTTACAGTCAAATTTAGTGAATATACTGTAATCTATGAAATGTTTCAACTTGTTAATTGACAAACTACACCCTGTTTTATTAATGTTACTTAAAATGGAACTATAACAGCAAAAATAAAACGTTTAGAATGGAACTGTAAAGCTGTAAAATAAATATAAAATAGACAATCTATTGCTCTATAAAATAATATGGCTGTCCTTTTTTAAAATATAAAATAGACAGACGGTGTTCTATATTTTACTTTACTTCTTAAGAGAAAAGTGTATAAATTTAATGCTAGCTATAGTAAAAAATTTTCCAAGCTGAATGGGAGAGCTTTATTACCATACCACATTGTTATAATAAACACTTGACCATCCGTCCATATAACATACTTATCACTGATTACAACCCAACTTTGCCTTAAGCGTTTATGGCCATGCTTACATTTTATCAAGCATAACAATGTTTCCGTTTGAAAAAAAAAAGAAAAGAAAATGGCAACAAAAACATAATAATTGGATTATAATCGGTTTTATTTTGAAACAAAATAAATAATAACTGCAATACAAAAGATTTCGTACAAAAACTAGTTGAAATTAATATTCTGGTGAGAACGATGAATTATATTCCAGCAAATAGTTGGTGATGGTTAAAGATGAGAAGAAATTACGGAAGACGGAAATTAAATCTCACAAATTTCTCAGAAAGCATTTCTTTTTCTAGACTCTATAAAATATGATTTTCTAGTAAGCTCTCTTCAAAGGACTAACAATTCATATTTCAATGAAATTACAGTTCGAGAACTGTTTAGAATAAATGTTTCTTTCGCTAAAATAAAACACGGATTTCCAACTGGCACTAATACTTTAAAGCTAAGTATGTATATGAGGAAGATTTGCAAAATTCAATGATTTTCCCAACAAATCACAACCCCAAAATCATGTGATACTTCCTTACATCCAAGCAGATACCAACCCGCCCGCCCATACACGTACAGTGGCATTGAAATACACGTACATTGGCATTGACCTATCCGCCCGCCTATACACGTACATTGTGCGTCAGAACCACTGTATGTGTATGGGTGGTATTCAAAATATGGGAAAGGTACAGAGTGGTAAAGAATGCCTCGACTAAGGCACCTGAAAGTCTGCCAATGTTGATCACAAAGCCTAACCAAGGTCATCACCGGGAGTTGCGTAAGTTGATGACTGTGTGGCACTGAAGATGATCACAGGGGCTGGTAAACGGAGGGGTCATGGTAAATAGTGTACAAGGTTTAAGTGTTCAGCCTATTTTAATCATGCTGAAATAGGCGGTTACAGGGCCGGATTTAGTATTTTGGTGCCCCTAGGGCCAATAGTTTTTGCCCCCCCCCCTTAGTCTGGTTAAAGTTACTTTCCTAAAATCATATATTTATAAGTGTATAATCCATAAGTACACATTGATTTTGACCAAATATTACACAATAATAAATGAGTTACCTATTTTTGATAATGATGTAAACTTACAGGAAATAATGAAAAACATTTTTTAGCTATACAATTGTGTATAGCCTGGATGGGTAGTTATGCTCTTTCTTGTCGCCTCTAAAAATACAATTTCTTGATAAAAAATGGTAAAATGTTAGTTTATATCTCTTCCAGAGGTTGATTTCAACCACGGTAAACTCGACATTTTGTCGAAAAATCGTAAAACTAGTTTTTTATCTGCCAATGAAAAAAAGAACTTTTTCAAACATCGTTATTTTTTAACAGCTTTTTCGACATAAAACACGAATATTTAATTGAATTTTTATACAATTATTTTTTGGCCCAAAAATACACTTTTTACTTACCTAAAACAACATAACGTAACTTATCATAATTGTCTATTTATTTGTTCGATAAAAATTCGTTATTTTCGTTAAATACGGGTACGTGGCATCCGTGATTTCATTGTTTTGTGGGTGTTTATAATGATCGAGTTATGACCGCTAATCACGATTCGCCGTGAAATAATATTTTCCATTATAATGATTGCTATAGACCAAAATAGTTTTCAAATTCATATTCAGCGCAAACAACCATATAAGATGTTTTTAAAAAAGATGGTTAAAATATATTTTAATTGTGAAAATATTTGAAAAATACTAAATGTTATGACAATAGGTTTTTGAATGTTTTGTCAAAGTACATTATTTTTGCAGAATAAAATGCACGCCTTGCGTAAATTATAGCCAATTCTTGGCAAAGTTTTTAAAATTTTCTTGGTGGAAAAAATTGCATAATAACCCCCTAAAGCTATTTTTTTGACATAGGGTGTACTCTACAAATTTAATTCATTTTTTGATGATAAATGAAAAATTCACCCAAAGATATTTACTAAAAAGCTATTAACAGTATATGTTGTTAATGCACTTAATGGGAATGTTGACTATTGAAATGGTTTTATTGTATTTTTACTAAAAAAATTATTGCAAAATTAAAAAAAATTTAAATCCTGGACCTAGCTATTATTTGCTGTATTAAGTCATTTAGTAATAGTAAGTATCATGAACAATTGATTCATTTAGGGTTGTTGAAGGGTAAACAAATGGCCTACAGAATGCACATTTAATTTAGTTGTTGTAATTTTTTAGCTGTATTGATACATCCTAATAATCAAGTAGATACTAAAATTGTATTTTATAGAGTAAATATTCCATAGAATGCACCCTGATATCGATAAAATGCGGGAAATGTCGGAGCAGAGACGTCCAGACCGGAAACTGTCACCGGAAAGGGGCCATATCAGTTGTCAACCTTACAGCCTGGATGAATACTTCAACCAGACAGTTGTATATCAGTTTTTCAATAGAAATTTGTCTTAATAGTATGTGACATACCGTTTTTTTTGGCTGGAACAGTATTAAGGAGTTATTTATTATTGATCACAAATTGTTAAATGATACTATAGAATATATTTTGCACTTGTATGTAGAATTTATTAACATGTTACAAGACGATTTCATAAAACACAGCAACGGTTACATTTATTAATGCCTAGTTGTATCACGAGTGCAGATATTGCCTTTAAAAACTTAGGTCTTTGAGTTTACTCTAGCAACTTGAGTTGTTAGGTCTAGCAACTTCTTTACTTATATAGTTACAGTACTCTGCAAACCAAAACAAAGAATGTTTTATAAATTGTTCACGTTAGTATCTTATAAATATGCCTGCCTTCCATAGGTTGTTCATGGATCAAATTGAAACACCTGTTACTTGCTTTCTAGTCTTGAAGGTTCTTGGATTACAGTAAACGTAATATTAACAACAAATGTTACAAAGTGCAGTATAGTAGTCTGGTATTAATTAAAAAAAAAAAAAAAAAATAATAATAATAAGAATAAGGAGAAGAAACTCTTAAAACAATCCTTAGTCTGTTATTAGTATGAATAGATTACTAATAATTTCATTATGTAAATATATTAAATAACTTTAAATATATTGCACTATTTTCAATTGACGTAATGTAGATAACCGTAATTTAGAACACTGATGTGAAGTGCCACTGAAATTAAAACAAACCATATTACTGTGAATTTCTACAAAAAACATAATTCTGCGAAACTCTGAGTCGGAGGTAAATAAAGATATGGGTGACAAACGCCGAAAACGATGGAACTTTGAAAACTAACTGTATTAAACTTAAAAAACTGTTTTGTTTTAAAGTTAAACTCCACATTGTTCAAAAACTAAATGTTCAAATAAATTATATATACTGGTGGCTGGCCTTATCTTATCGCTTTATAAGAACTTACACTCCGAGAGCACGTTCGGCGGTAAGTCAATCATTGGATTTACCAATTTGTGATCAACTTTAGTAGCCACCTAACCTAATCTAACCGTAATTGCGTTTAAAAAAGTAGTGGTAATGAATTAACGGAAAAGATCCGAGTTGTTTACTTTCATAAGATGGTTTTAAATGTATGTCAACCAAAATATTTACTATCAAGGAACACTAGAACCATATCCTGGAGAATAGACAAAATTCTGTTTAACAACAATTAATAGAGTTTATTAATAATGAACTTACTTATTTCATCATAACATGAAAAGAAAGAAAAATCTAAAAGGATTTTTCTGTAAGTAATTTGCGTGATATAAATATTAAAATACGATATTTAAATAAATTTCATAACCACATTTGTAATATTGGTATGTATTCTACTTAAATCCACTTGAATCTGTTAGAAATTAGATCAAATTTTGTAGTATGGACATAAACTAACTAATTATCCTAAAGTATCACTAACCGCAGTAAATATATGACCAAAACAACAATGTTCACTAATAATTTGAAGTAATTACCTTTTTTAATTAAATATGTTATCTATAATTTAGAAATATATAAGTAATGAACTATTATTTAGTTAATTTTGTGTTGAAAATATCATACCAGTCAACTGTCAGTCAAATAATATGATTGATTATACTTTTCCCTGGTAGACTGACATACCTCCCAGGTGTTAATTATACTTTTCCCTGGTAGACTGACATACCTCCCAGGTGTTAATTATACTTTTCCCTGGTAGACTGACGTACCTCCCAGGTGTTAATTATACTTTTCCCTGGTAGACTGACGTACCTCCCAGGTGTTACTTATACTTTTCCCTGGTAGACTGACATACCTCCCAGGTGTTAATTATACTTTTCCCTGGTAGACTGACATACCTCCCAGGTGTTAATTATACTTTTCCCTGGTAGACTGACATACCTCCCAGGTGTTAATTATACTTTTCCCTGGTAGACTGACATACCTCCCAGGTGTTAATTATACTTTTCCCTGGTAGACTGACATACCTCCCAGGTGTTAATTATACTTTTCCCTGGTAGACTGACATACCTCCCAGGTGTTAATTATACTTTTCCCTGGTAGACTGACATACCTCCCAGGTGTTAATTATACTTTTCCCTGGTAGACTGACATACCTCCCAGGTGTTAATTATACTTTTCCCTGGTAGACTGACATACCTCCCAGGTGTTAATTATACTTTTCTCTGGTAGACTGACATACCTCCCTGGTGTTAATTATACTTTTCCCTGGTAGACTGACATACCTCCCAGGTGTTAATTATACTTTTCCCTGGTAGACTGACATACCTCCCAGGTGTTAATTATACTTTTCCTTGGTAGACTGACATACCTCCCAGGTGTTAATTATACTTTTCGCTGGTAGACTGACATACCTCCCAGGTGTTATTTATACTTTTCCCTGGTAGACTGACATACCTCCCAGGTGTTAATTATACTTTTCGCTGGTAGACTGACATACCTCCCAGGTGTTAATTATACTTTTACCTGGTGGACTGACGTACCTCCCAGGTGTTAATTATACTTTTCCCTGGTAGACTGACGTACCTCCCAGGTGTTAATTATACTTTTCCCTGGTAGACTGACGTACCTCCCAGGTGTTAATTATACTTTTCCCTGGTAGACTGACGTACCTCCCAGGTGTTAATTATACTTTTCCCTGGTAGACTGACATACCTCCCAGGTGTTAATTATACTTTTCTCTGGTAGACTGACATACCTCCCAGGTGTTAATTATACTTTTCCCTGGTAGACTGACATACCTCCCAGGTGTTAATTATACTTTTCCCTGGTAGACTGACATACCTCCCAGGTGTTAATTATACTTTTCCTTGGTAGACTGACATACCTCCCAGGTGTTAATTATACTTTTCCCTGGTAGACTGACATACCTCCCAGGTGTTAATTATACTTTTCCCTGGTAGACTGACATACCTCCCAGGTGTTAATTATAATTTTCCCTGGTAGACTGACATACCTCCAAGGTGTTAATTCCTCGTAGGTTTTTAACACTTGCTCCTCATGCATTACAATATCAGTCATGGCTTACCTTGAAATATAAGAACATATTTGGGTGTTTTATTAAAAATATTACTGCTGCAATCTTATTACGTTCTAAATATAATTGATTTTGTTTCTATTACAGTCCGTTTTGATAAAAATATATGTCCTATGACTTTTAGTGGGGAGAGGTGTACAATTATGACACATTCCGCCTTGCGTTATTGACTAGTAGATTTTCTTTTATGCTCGTTGGACCGCCAGCTTAGTGTGACCTCCAAACCATGGGAAGGGCACAGAAATGAAATCTTATGAAATCACATCAAGGATCGAACTCAGGTGGGCTGCTCGGCAAACCATCACTTAAGTCCCTTAGCCACAGCCATTTTAATGTTTTAATTATATTATGTACTTGTTATGTATAGTATTCTGAGTAACTATTTGAGGAGAAAAATTAAATGATAACTGAAGTTAACACAGAAATGGTTCGATTATTATATTTTAATTTGAAAGAGGCTACCAAAATATTTTCAGTCACCTGGACACCTTTACAGTTACGGTTCGAAGATAATTTAGGTTTAAAATGTGAGTTACAGTTTGAATATAATGTTAAATAATAATTTATAAAAATGTGGACTGTGGATCCCAGCTGGAGATGTTTTGGAACAAAATGAAGAAACATTTTAAATTGCCAAAACATTTTATTCTGTGCTTGAAAGAAGAAATTTAAACCAGTTGAACTTAATATTCTACGATTGAGAGAGAATGCTGAATTATATTTGAGCAAACCATTGTTGAAGATTCAAGATAAGACGAAATTGAATCACTCAACTTTTCTCAGAAAATATTTTCTCCAAATTTTCTGACAAGCTCTCTTTGACAGACTACTAATGCCTATTGCAATGGAATTATACTTCGGAAACTGCTTTGAATACATTTTAATTTCACTAAAATACAACAAGGTTTTCAAAATACTTTTAATATTTTAAAGTGAAATGTACATATGACGAATTCATTCATACACATTAATCTTGACCAAAAACGTTACAACAATAATTTAATGAGCTTAGGTAAATGTACAGATAACATTTTTAAATCTTTTCACATTAACAGTTTTTAACTGCCTAAATATTTATGTATATTTTTACCATGGATAGTAATCTAATACTCACTTTAATTAATTTGCATATACTCAATATAACATTTTTACAATTTTAAATTATGACGACAAATATTTATGAAAAAGAGATGATTATTATTTTTATTGTTTTAGGATTACGTAAGATTGTTGACAGATGATACTATTTCATTTTATTTTTTACTTAAAACTAGGGGAAATTTCTAAAAAGTAAAATTCATTAACATGGTTATTTGCTATAATAACTTATTGCATGATAATAAATATCATAGTTATTATATTCCAAAATATTTTTCATCATAATTTTTCTATGATTGTTATGTATGTATTCACATTCATGAATATGTATGGTATGGATTCCAATTAATAACCTATTCAAATAGATAAATATATTAAAATTACATGTGTACTAGTTAGTTTAAGTAAAGTCAACTTCAATGCACGCTATTACGCAGAATTTACCGTCTTCATAATGGGTAGGAAAAGTATTCTAGACAAAGTTTGTATAAATGATGTCTGCTAAAAAATCAATCGTTGGCGCAAGTCCAGACAGACTTGCCAAAACGCCACGTCATGATGTGCTGCTGCTTATGGTCTTGGCGTGATTCGAAATATGAGGTGTTATAGAACCGTAACTTGCTATTACAAAAAAAATCTATGGAACATAAACGTCGTGTAGTATTGAACCTCCCACCCACCTATAAGAGCACAGTGATATTGACCCTCCCACCCACCGATAAACGTGAGGTGGTATATGGAACTTTATTTATTGTTGTTTAAGGGTAAACATATGACCTATAAAATATTATGTAGCCTACATTTAATTTGGTTGTTAATATTTGTTAGTTGTTTTATTAACTCCTAAATAATCAAAGAAGTACATATGATGTGTGGCAGAAAATTACTACCCCATACAGTGTACTCTGATATTGATCAGATGTAGGAAATGTCAAAGCAGGGTCGACCAGACCGGAAACTCCCAACAAATCTTATCGGTTGTACAAACCTGTCAACCCCAAAGCCTGGTGAATACTTCAACCAGACGGTTGTACAGACCTGTCAACACCACAGCTTGGCAAATACTTCAACCAGACGGTTGTACAGACCAACCAACCCCACAGCCTGGCGATTACTTCAACTAGACGGTTGTACAGACCTGTCAAACCCACAGACTGGCAAATACTTCAACCAGACGGTTGTACAGATCTGCCAACACAGAGCCTGGTGATTACTTCATCTAGACGGTTGTACAAACCTGTCAACCCCACAGCCTGGCGATTACTTCAACTAGACGGTTGTACAGACCTGCTAACTCCACAGCCTGGCGATTGATTACTTCAACTAGACGTTTGCACAGAACTGTCAACCCCACGGCTATTACTTCAACTAGACGGTTGTACAGACATGTCAACTCCGCAGACTTGCAAATACTTCAACCAGACGGTCATAGAGACCTGTCAACACAACAGCCTGACGAATACTTAAACTAGATGATTGTATATATTTTATATATTTTCAGTATAGTCTTTAAACATTTTACGTAAATTGACATGTCACTCATGATTACCGTTACTAAGGTAAGTACTGGTCTGAAACGCAGATATTGTTTTATAAACTATTTACTACCACCTTAGACTACAGAATAGCCATTGTATGATGACCGCTGAGTGGTAAGTAACATACACGTTTCAACACTGCAAGTGTAATGCACTCGTCCTTTAAAACACTTCTTTTGAAAACGTTTGAATAAGATCATACTGTATATGAGATGATTGTAAATATGGTATTTTATATCTCTTAAAATATTCATTTACTACAAGTTATTTAGTTAAAAATCAATTTATGTGACGTACAGCTTTGTCACATATAGATTTAAGTACACAGTGATAATTGAATGTTGAAGATATTAACAATCGAATACATATACATTGATCACTAATTAAGGAAAAGTAAAACAATAATTATTCCTCCAGTGGCTATATTTCTAGGTAGGATTTTTTGGATTAATCACCCCAAAAGGGATATTATTATTTAGATAGAGACAAGTTAGTTTCATAGAACATGAGAGTTAATCAGTCAGTAAATGGTTATGCTATCCGTCATATTTATTTACTGGATAAACGCATAGATAAAGTGAATGATATAATTCCATTAATTAAATGTACCTAATTCAAAACGTTCCTATAGCAAAATAATGTAACATTTGTAATTGTTTGATTCTAATTAAATTAGAAAATTGTATTTAGAAAATGTTAAATATTGTAAGAACTGAGAGGTTTAGGAGTTTGGTTTGTTTTCCAAAAGTTTTCGATATAAATGCTCCAAGTTTTGAGAAAAATTCAGAATCTTCCCCTTTCAAATAAAAAAGTAGTATTTTCCCATATAAAATAGCTAAATAACCAGTATTTTCACGTCTGTTAATTTCCTGTCAATTTCATGCGACATGTTTTCTGAAGTCAACATGTTTGGTGAGCCTTACCTGTTCAGATGTCCTGGTTTAGTGGGTTCTAATTGGTTGATTTAGCTTCTAGAGTTAAGAGGGGGTAAGAACGTTGGTGGAAGGGTTGCGGGCATTCGAGCAGTTTGACGATATCTTCCTGAGTGTGACCACGTTCGATCCTCTTTCGAGTACACGGCGACTTTACCGTGTCGGTGTTACTTTTACCGTAGCGGCAATTTTTCTTTGTTCGCGTGTGAGTGAGTGATTGAATGCCGGTCGAGCTTTGTTGTGGTCACTTTTGGATTTGAGACCTCCAGGACAGCTACATAAGTAATTTTATACAAGTTTTCTTTAGTTAGAGATTTTCAGTAGGGTTTTTGTAGATAGGGTAAGATCCACCAATCATGCGCGGTTAAACTTGTTTCTGGTTTGAAGTCACTCTTCTAGTGACAAATTTTTAGAGTGTTTTGATTTCTGTTTAAAACTTTGTAAGAAATTGAAAAATGTTTCAAGTCACTAAAAGCTGGTTATTTCTTTTGGTTCCAGATCTTCTGGAGGCAATTTTTAAATTTAAAACAATCTTAAACAATTTTAAGGAAATTTTAAAGCAATTTAAAAAATTTTTAAAGATTTTTAAACAATTTTAAAGAATTTTAAAGATTTTAAATTTTAAAGAATTTAGAAAATTTATTATAATTTTGAATTTTGATTTAACAGTTTAAAGAAATTTATTAAAAAAGTCAAATAAATAAAAAAGGTTCTGGTCTGAAGATATTTAATTTATTATTTTTGAAGAGTTGTTTTAATTTATTTATGTTCCATTGAGGCAATAAAAGAAGAGATTTTTATTTTCGTTTTTATTATTCTTTTAAGAAGAGACCAATTTTATGTTTTGAGTTTATTTATAAGAAGATAAATAAAGAAAAAATTTTATCACTGGAGAAGTCTTATTTTAATCTCTCATTTAAGTTGTTCAACATATCAAAAATAAATAGTAGCTTCAATAAGGCTACAATATGGAACCACAAGGAGGTTCAAAATGTTTGACCAATGCTGTGACGATATTAACCATCAGTAATTATATCAACGCCTAAACGCCTTGCATGGTTTTCACATTTTAGTTCTTTATTTGCAAATTCATGATATTTTACTTGTTTGAATATTGAACATGTGTACAATTATATATTAAGATTGCAGATTTTCATATGGTTTGTGTTGTCTTACACATGTTTTTCTTTTGTTGTTTATATATTGTTAAGGATTGTCAAATTTTTGTCGGAACTTAACATCGCACGTTGGATCTTCACTCAATACCAATAAGCACGGTCATGTCAAGTTGGGAGATTTTTCGAGTATACCGGTTCAAAATGGATTCAAAACTTAATTTGTGCCTGTTCCTTCGGTGGTAGAGGGTACCGTCTTGCACATAGCCCACCTGCCTAGTCACTTTGTTAGTTGTAGTTCGAAGCAGCCTATAAGCCTTTGGTCTCAGAACAACTAATAGAGAGGGCTACTCAGTCCTAACTTCCCCTTGTAAAGTAAGACCTTCGTCTCCTTATCTTAGAACTCGAAGGCAATAATAGTCTTACAATAAAATAAATAAAGAGATAAACAACTTGTTCCAATTCAAAGTTTAGTTATTCAATATTGTTATTCATCCAATACGGTACATGTAAATAAAAAACCAAACACAAAAAGTACTGTTAAACAAATTAAAACAGATATTGAAATCACCTACCATCCATATAGTACTTTAATTGGGTAAAAAGTATCATTTTTCTGCATGAAAAACTTCTGTATCTGCATTGACAGAACCACCGCCTGTGGAGTTGCTCCCCAGAGGTACGCTTTTTGTCGCGTTCCGCTGCTCTATCTTTACGCCCCGTTGCTTACATATTATGAATTGCATTCATGTATTATTTATATAAGATGTTAAAGTTACAAATCATTCTTTTTTTTAATTTTGTTGTTTGCAAATGTTTTTAAGTTATAAAATAATTGGTAGGCTATTCGAGAAAATCGATTTAAGTTTATACATATTATTCAATTCTTCATATGTAATTATTATAAATTAAAATAAAATACATGTTAAGAGTTACAAATTTCATGTATAACTTGCAATGTTTGATCTAGAATAAAGTTTAATAAAATTAAAATTATAATTTAAGGAAATGTTTTATTTTACTTATAATATTCATCTTTCGTAACTAGTTTATTTTTAGTAACCGAAAAACTCGGATATTATACTATCCATAATTGAGAACCTAATTTATTTTCAATTCATGTGCTCTACTTTTAAAAATATTTTCATACCTAATTTCACTTATTTTTTTATTCAAAATAAGTTATTGTGTTGTGTTACGTGTAATATGCTGATTTATGAGATAAGTCAGTAATTAAGGCTAAACCCTACCATTTATACCGTAGTTTTATGAGATAAGTCAGTAATTAAGGCTAAACCCTACCATTTATACCGTAGTTTTATGAGATAAGTCAGTAATTAAGGCTAAACCCTACCATTTATACCGTAGTTTTATGAAATAAGTCAGTAATTAAGGCTAAACCCTACCATTTATACCGTAGTTTTATGAGATAAGTCAGTAATTAAGGCTAAACCCTACCATTTATACCGTAGTTTTATGAGATAAGTCAGTAATTAAGGCTAAACCCTACCATTTATACCATAGTTTTATGAGATAAGTCAGTAATTAAGGCTAAACCCTACCATTTATACCGTAGTTTTATGAGATAAGTCAGTAATTAAGGCTAAACCCTACCATTTATACCGTAGTTTTATGAGATAAGTCAGTAATTAATGCTAAACCCTACCATTTATACCGTAGTTTTAGTGTAATCTGAAGTCTGTATGAAGATTTGTTTTCAATACAAACTATCAAATCAGGTAATCAAGTAGGCCTAGTTATTAATTAAATCCATAAACAGTAAAATTTGATGAACAAAAACAGATAGAGTAAATCGGTTCAATTTTACCAATAAAATACCACAATAATTTAAAAATTTTCTTCTCGTTTCTGAAATTATTTATTAAAATAACGTTTTCTACTTTAAATATATTTTTTTATTTAACTCTTAAGCATATTTTTTACATTTTCATGTACTTTCACAGCCGATAATTTGCACTACAGACCAATAAAATGTATGTACAGAATTTAGTATTTTAGCTACGTATTAATACAAAACGTTATTCATTATTCAAGAATACTTCCTAATAAGCAATTCGTACAAATTTAAAGCACACTTTTTGAAAAAAATTATTTTATCTATCTGTGATAGATATCGTCAATCATTTGGGTAAATCCATGACATAAATCGAGTTTAGAAATGAAATGTTAAACATTTATGTATACTTTGTTATTTGTATAACTGTATTATCAATACATAAGATGTATTAATTATACAGAAGAGTGATTTTAATTCTCTCTAGGGTAGTATCTATGACGTCAGTAGCCTTCTGTTCATTTATATTCAGTGTTGAAGAAAATTTTGTTTTACTTGTTAATAGTCAAACTCCACTTACCTCAAATTAGAAATACTCATATCTAACATGTGATCCTCATTTGAGCATTTAGAAATATTTTTATGAATTTAAAGCAGTTGCAATTATTTATATGATATAAAATTACAGTATATATGTATTGATTTAATACATAAATATATAAAGGATTGTATGTTTTATTATTAATGTAAAAATTGTTAAAATCAAACGTCATTTTAAATATTTAGTACGTAAATAATGGTTTGTTCATGTAATATTGTATGGAAGAATCTGGTTTGAGCAAACTTTCGTCGGTCAAATATACACAGCAAACTCATCTAGTAATGCAAGCATCTCTGTTGTTGTGTTGTTGAAATACCTTTAGAGTTTGTTTAGGATATATTTGTAAAAATATTGAGTTATTTGTTGTTATATTTTTGTTTATAAATTCTGTCTTTTTTCGTTCGAGAATAAGGGTTTTAACTGCGTTGTAATAAATATTGAAAAGGAAGTAAATCATAAATCTCCATTTAAATGAAATATATCTAATCCTCTTACTCCTAGTTTAACTTCTACTCCAACATAAATTAAAATTAATATAATCGCATTTATTTAAATGACTGTTTTTATATACCTAGTTACAAAATGTTAAACCGGAAAAAGCTTTTAAACCATTTCCGGTCCGACCCATATTTCACAAATTAAAATAAATGTCAGTGCTGCACAAGTGCAATTACGTCCATCTGATTTATGAGCGTGTTAAATCAAAATTACATCCCGTAAGTTTATCACTGACAACAGATAACTGTTTATTTATGAAATAAATTTTACTTGCTTTATTTCAGACAAAATCATGTAAACAATCCACATTTATTTTCATAACAATTAAATTCAATAATATTTATCATAAATAAACCACAGCAAATCTGGGCCAGGTTAAGCCAGTTTCATTATATTCATGTTCAAATTAATGTAATTACATTGATTAATATTGATATTTAATAAAATTTGTAAAGATATTTAACTAAATATTATGTTTAGAAGCCCCCTTAAGCATTCCAATTCCAAAAGCGTCCGAACCACTGTTATAACATTTTAAAACTATACATACTACAAAAATATAATAACTGAAACAACATCACATGCACACTTTTACAAATGGGTGTAATTTATTGAACAAACATTTAAAATAATTCCCTTGCTTATTTAAATATATCATATATATATATATATATATATATATATATATATGTTTCCCTAATATGTATAATTATTGACATATTATTAACAGAACACAACATTGATTGGTTAAAGTGATGTGTTGAAAGGTGATTTTGTATTATTTTATGAAGGTAATAGTCAACCGCTAATATGAGTCAGTTTTTGGGTGATATTATGCTTTATTAGATACTAACCAATTTAAATATTCCTATACAAATTATAAAAAGTATAGCCCTAAAAGATTATTTAAACAGTAAAAAATAAAGTACTTTTTCATTATTGTATCGTTTTATGTCCATTTTTAATACATAATATTATGTTCTGTATTGTAATCAATGCATTTCAGAGTAAGTAGATATTTCCTTAAACATTTTACGATGAAAACTATATTAGCCATATTTTTATGTAAAGTGTTTTTTTTTTTTTTTTTTTTTGGAATCAGCTGTTTGTAAAAAAATAATATATTAAATTAATGGCACTGTTACTCGTATGGAAAAAAAGGAAACGTTGAGGGCAGTTTCTACCTGTTAGAAATGAAATTTCAAGAAATCCTTTCTTAGTGGATCTTCACTACTCAAAACTCCCTTTAAATGTCATCAAAAAGAGTTCGGTGTTTCTAGATATTTCAAGAAATCCTTTCTTAGTGGATCTTCATTACTCAAAACTCCCTTTAAATGTCATCAAAAAGAGTTCGGTGTTTCTAGATATTTCAAGAAATCCTTTCTTAGTGGATCTTCACTACTCAAAACTCCCTTTAAATGTCATCAAAAAGAGTTCGGTGTTTCTAGATATTTCAAGAAATCCTTTCTTAGTGGATCTTCACTACTCAAAACTCCCTTTAAATGTCATCCAAAAGAGTTCGGTGTTTCTAGATATTTCAAGAAATCCTTTCTTAGTGGATATTCACTACTCAAAACTCCCTTTAAATGTCATCAAAAAGTGTTTGGTGTTTCTAAATATTTCGTGTTGATTGAGTAATTTTTTTTTAAATTGTATGTTTTAAGACTCTGTAACGTTAGTTAGAGTATATATCAATGTATGTGTATGAAAGAAACGTATAGGTCAAATGTAATAATTGCTCTTTACAATTTAAATTGTATATCCAATGCAACAGGCATTCAGCCATAGAAAGTATTAGACTTTACACCAGATGAATTCTAATGCACCCTTAATTGGGTGTCTATTGTATCTCAACACTGGACGTGACTGCAGAATGTGACTTTTCAGTTTTACGCTCCGAATAACATTGACCCACTATGTACATCATTTTTTACTGTATTTAATTATAATCTAGTTTTTGATATTAGTTATCACTTCATTTTTCTATGAGTCATGGATAGCTCATTTTTATAGCTGTATTTGAGTAGCTTGATTATATATAGCTCATGATGAATAGCTCAGATTTTTATTTAAAAATTTAAGTTTCTTGTTTTGGTAGGATTTAAACAAGGAAAATGATGTGGTTTCTCGGTTAGTATAGACTTCTTTAAAATAAAAATTAAGTGTTTGTTAAAAATATAACAATTTTGTTTTATTGTAATATTACGTTTATTAGTTAATGAGTTTCATGATAAAAAATAACGTTAAAAACTCATTATTTGTAGTTGCATATTTTAATTTTTTATATAAAACTACGTACTTTTATATAAAAATTTCATATTCATAGAACAATTTATATAAAACTTATTATTAAGAAGTGTTCAAATACTGTAATAGCTAGTTCATATGTGTACTTAACAACCTGATTAACAAAGAATAAGACGGACTGTCAAAAGTACGAAGCAAGTATTTTTACATATATTATATGTAAAATATGCTTGAATTATACGATTTTAAACGTACAGAATTTTAAATCCAGCATTGTTTTAATCCAACGAGTTTGTTTACATGTTTATGGTTTAACAAAATTCAAACAATATTTCAACTGGTTTACGATTAGAAATAACACAAGATCAAATATTATATAAGCACTGTTACGTTTAAACAAAATTATATATTTTTCCATGTCAGAACCACTTTTACGTGACATAGGACAATACCTTTATATATACTGTCAATTGTTTGCTTAAAAAGAATATGTACATAGAAACAGCCCGAAATGTTATGACTATGTGTTTTATTTTACTGTATACTTTTATAAGTCATATTCTACTACCTAATAGATTATATAAAAATTCTTAAATGTAATTTTACTTAAATGGCTTTGCTACGTTATTTTAAATTTACTTCTCGTTATATTTAAAGTGTAATTGTCTAACACTAATGAAATGTCTTTAAGTGTAATACTATTACACATAAATACAACAGTATTAGGTCTAATAATGTGATAAAAAATCTATTGATAATGTCACCAACATTCGTTTCGTTATAAGTCGGTGTAAAAGACTACCGGAGTGCGTGTAACTAAAGAAAAGTCTTAAGTTCTGGCTCTATTCCAGGGATTGCCATAAAGTGTTTACCCTTATGTCGCTCCTGTGGTTTGGAAATTAACTTAAGCCGCTTGCCCAACGAGTATACAAAATAAATAATGAGATTGTCTAAGCAGGTGTGAGGAACTGTAAGTCTTAATTGGGTTTATCTTCCCAATAATAGACATACAAAATTTCAATTAAAATGTTTAGTGATCATTCAACTTATTACAGTTACTTTAGTCTAAAACATACTTTTAATACAATATATTTACAGTACTACCTATTACAGTGTAGCTTACTTTAGTTAATATTGACATAATGTTACTGAAATAGTTTGTAATGTCTCTGTAGCATTAAGAAAATGTGTGTTAAGATCGATTATAAAAGGTTCCTTATGAACACCATTCAATATTCAATAGTTAACCGTAAATGTAGGTTTTTAAAGGGGGCACAATATATTAGCCATGTATATGATATTTCATATATTGTGTAATATTACGTCGAAAAAGTTAGCCTTCTTGATATCACTCAAAAAACTAATGGTATGTAGGTAGGCTTGTATATTGACCACTTAAAAACTAATGATAAGTAGGTATGCTTGTATATTGACCACTTAAAAACTAATGATAAGTAGGTATGCTTGTATAGTGACCACTTAAAAACTAACGGTAAGTAGGTTAGATTGCAGATTGGCCACATAAAAACTAATAATAAGTAGGTAGAATTGTAGATTGACCACTTAAAAACTAATGGTAAGGAGGTATGATTGCAGATTGGCCACTTAAAAAGCGATAGTAAGTAGGTAGGATTGTATATTGACCACTTAAAAAGCAATAGTAAGTAGGTAGGCTTGTATACTGACCACGTAAAAAGCAATAGTAAGTAAGGCTTGTATACTGACCACGTAAAAACTAATGGTAAGTAGGCAGGATTGTAGATTGACCACTTAAAAACTAATGGTAAGTAGGTAAGCTTGTATACTGACCACGTAAAAAGCAATTGTAAGTAGATAGGGTTGTATATTGACCACTTAAAAACTAATGGTAAGTAGGTAAGCTTGTATACTGACCACGCAAAAAGCAATTGTAAGTAGGCAGGATTGTAGATTGACCACTTAAAAACTAAAAGTATGTAGGTATAGTTGTAGATTGACCACTTAAAAACTAATGGTAAGTAGGTAAGCTTGTATACTGACCACGTAAAAAGCAATTGTAAGTAGGTAGGATTGCAGATTGGCCACTTAAAAAAGAGGATTTGCCCGTAAGTGAGATAATGTATGAAAAGAAAGGAATAGAAATGATTCTTCTGGGGGAGAGGGATTGGTTTTGGAATAAAAAAGGGGGAGGGGAATCACAGAGCTCCATAAGGACTTAACAGAATTGTATCTTCTTAGTCTTAAATAGCTTTAAAACTCAACGCTAAATCTTGTTTATAGCCGGTAATTACAAAATTAAGCACTTTAATACTAAATTAACACCTAATGGACTATTAAACCTATTAAATCTTTGCACTGCTGAAATGATTAGTTTTATTCTTTTATCTATATTTTGATTTATACTAATATGTCGATTGTGAAGAAAATAATGTGAAGTTAAAGTAGAATAACTTTCTAATTACAGTAGGTCCAGGTAAATATATGTATGTTCTGTTTATTGGAATAAAACAAACAAATCTAACCAGTATTTAATAAGCTTATTTAAAACAGGTAACTCTTTTAAATAGTAATTGGAATACTTCACATAAAATATTTATGATTAAATACTACATTATGCTACTAAATTTCTCTAACTTATAATATGAGATTATTGGCTATTCTTAATACATTTATGAATTTTCAAAACACTGCAGGGAGAAGCAGCATTGTACGACAAAATCCATGAATGGGAGCAATAGATTTTTCAGTGATGATTTTGAGACACTGTGTAAATTATTGTTAGCAGTATTTGTTTTAAACAAATTATGTTGATGGTTAATGGATGATTAAGAACTAGTTATTTGCAATTTAAAAATACTGGATATACAAAATGTGATATTATATACAAACCCCATTTACGAAAGATATTCTTAGACAATATGGTATTGAAATTATTTTATTTATAAAAGTAATGTGGAATTTATATAATAAATATTCCCAAAGCAATATTGGAATATCAATACAACATATAAAATTCAATCAAATAAATAAGACATAAGTACGTTGTACTAAATATTTTATTTTATTAATATTCCTTTATTAGTTTAACGTTTAATCTATTTTATTAACTCAGTAGCTAGCCTATGAAAGCCAAACTGTATAAAGGGGTGTCCGGCTTCTAACGTCTCATAGTTTAGAGTTTATTTTTGTCAGGTCGATACAAGCCAATACTGCCATGTAACATGTGTCCTATCTCGATTCGTTTGCTGTCTGTGTGTCTATCTGTTTTTTTTTTTTTTTTTTTTTTTCTTTTTCATTTTAAATCTCAAAAACTGTTTTACATACAATACTGAATGTTTGTATGAAAGTTAATCGAAAAAACTTTTTTCATGTAAAAAAGGCTGAATGTCTAATATTATCAATTTAAAAATGCCGTATGTCTAACAATGTTAAAGTCAAATAAAAAAAAGAATACACATTTTACCCAAAAATTCTACAATACAATATATGTAGACTACTTTGTTTCAAATTCAAAAGTATGACAATTTAAAAGATCAGTTGGCAAATAATAGAGAAACTCTTTTTGTGACTCCAAGCATTATTGTCTGGGTAATAAGTACTAAGATAACACTGCTTTTATTGAGAAAAAATAATTTTTCTGTGTTATTTATCAACCAATCTTTAAATTCTCATACCATTGAATTTGGCATAAGTAGTCCACAAATATTGTGCCAGATTATTTTTGGGTAAAATGTATACCATATTAAATGGTATTATTTGCTTGTACCTGACAAACAATCTTCTAAAATATGGGACGGTAGAAGCTGGACACCCCTGTATATTACTTGAGGATTTGGGGAGAACAAAAGAGGAACTGACAAGGTTCTGTTCCTGCCATCCGCCGACCAAAAACTGGAAATCTAACTACTCGATACACATTCAAGACTATTGGATGTTATCCCTGTTTCGTTCTTTTCTTTGTTAGCTCTAAATTATGTAATCTTCAACCTCTTTTTTTTATTTATTAAGTTTTAGAACACTACAAACAAAGACACGTAGGCAAACTTCTTCCTATAAAAAAAGAATAACAAACTGTAATTAGGGCTATATGATTAGAGTTCTGAATTAAATTTAGAAATGACTCATAACGGATAGTACAGGTCCATGCAAGTAAATTCAATATTCTGTATGAAACAAAATAGAAATGTGCATTCAAAATAATTTAAATGCTTTAATATCAATATTGTAGATGGCATGTTTTGTTAGAGACTCATAATATATTCCTCAGCTAGATATTAGTAGTAGACCACATCCTGACTTAGGCGCCTGGGCTTAACGTCCCGCTTAGAATAACAAGACTTAGCCCACTTAATAGTCCTTGTCGGACGCCGCTTTGCATATAAAGGGCCTAGCTTTGACCACAACAGTGTATTAATAGGGTTTGTTTTTTGTATACGTGTTTCTGTAATAAGTATTGATCTATATTTAATAGACAAACCACACAAATGGATTAACGTGTCTTGATGTAAGGTGATTCTGTATTTATATATATAAAACTCATTAGATAAAACTCATAAGACTCATATTAATGAGTCAGTATTCCACTAAAGTTACGATTTGTTCAATATTATCTAATAACAATATTTCTATGCTAATTTGAAATAAATTACGCTGGAAAGTTTATTTAAATTGTAAAAAATGGAATACATTTTAATATTTTTTATGGTTTGAAGACCATTTTCAAAACGTAAATGGATATTTTCTATTAAAATCCGAACAATATTTTGTCCATATTTATACCATACTAGTTTAAAAATAACTATAGTATGGTACTTAGTTACATACCATATTACTTTTCTGAAATTAAGGTAACATAACACTCAAATATAATTGTTGGCTTTTACATTTAAGAGCGTATATTGAATTCGACAGAGATTCGGCCATAGAAATTACTAGACTTTACGTCAGATATTAAGTGAATCCTTCATTGGGTGTCTATTGTATTTCAACTCTGGACGTGTCTGCAGAATAGCAATTTTCGTTATACCCTCCGAATACCACCGACCCACAGTATATTGTTGTATGTAAATTATTTGCCTGTATATAATACAGTTCAGTTTGTTCTTTTTCATCACCTTTCAATCCCTAATATGATAACATTCATTCACATCTGTAATAGGAGTTATAGCTCGTAGTACATTGCTATAGTATAGTACAAACATACCGGGCGTCCAAAAAGTCTGGAACCCTTAATATTTATTTTATTAATCAACGCAGAACAATGAAACTCTAGAATTTTGGTCGTTTTAACTGTCCTTATTCGCTTTGGGGGGACGTCTTGTGGAGGAAATCCCAACAACCTTAAATAGAAGCATAGGTCGAGTTATGCTTCATTTTAAATGTCATTGTTAGATGAACACATTGCCGCAAACCCGACAGAAAAAGGCATATTCGTTTGGAAATAACAGCCTCTAAGCGTTTGGTCATTGGAACTTTGAGAGGCTGCTATTTCCAAACGAATAGTTCTTTTTCAGTCGGGGTTATGGCAATGTGTTCCTCTAACAATGTAACAATGTAACAATGACCTTTAAAATGAGGTATAACTCGACCTATGCTTACATTTAAGATTTGGACTTCATCCTCATGACATCCTCCCAAAGCGAAAAAGGACAGTTAAGATGGCTAAAAATTTAGTAACCACAGTGAGTACGTAATGCTAGAATTTCGTTGTTCTTTGTTTATTTATATTATATATTAGGGGGTTCCAAACTTTTTGAACAACCGGGTTTATTGAGATGTCAACTCTAAAAAAAACTTTTTTTAATCGTTCTTAATTAATAAAATGTATATAAGATTTCAGAATGTTTCTATAAATTGTATTGTTCAAATTACTTTTAAAACTTCTGGAACTTTAAAAAAAATACTGAAATTCAAATAGTTATCACAAACTAAAAAATGTATTGAAATGTTGTTTGAAAATTGTTTGTAAACATTTTAAAACAATTCAGGTGCAGACTATTCATATTATGTGTTTAAATACTTTAAGAGTTGTGAAGATATCCATTTAACTGTATGATAACTAAACAAGCAGAAGTGTTTTCAAATTTACGAAGTAATTAGATTTACAAACATTTTGTAGAATAGCTTAAGTGTATACAATTGTAATCAATAGGGTTATTTTTAACTCAGCATTGTTTTAACTCACCACAATCACAAGAAATTATTTCATGTGAATGTGGTGGAATAAAACGCACTTGTGTAATATTTCAACTGCACTACGATTATAAATAACACAAGCTTTATGTATTTATCACAAGCTTTATTTTCGCATCGGTATTGTCACCATGTCAGTTCTGCCTTTCCATAACGAAGTGTGATATATTATCCATCTTCAACTTGTTTGCTTAGTTTGTATACGTACGTAGAAACACCTCTAAACGTCTCAACTATGTATTTTTTTTCTATTAATAAATAGGATTATATGTCCTAATAATTTGCTGTAATATTTTATAAATAATTGTATAGATGATTTATCGACAACAACTACATTGACATAAACATTGACTCTTTCAGAGGAGTGGTACTATCACCAAACTGTGTTTGATAAGTAAAATTTCTATGGTTGTCCCACATAATATCAAGAAGATTAACTTTTGAACTAGAAAATATGAGAAAACTATTTATTACAATACTTTATAATACTAATTATTCTAATAAAGTTAACTGTACATAATGTGCTGAATTTGTGTTATGTGCTTAGTACTCAAGAAAATGTGAGTGTCAGTTTCTGTCGAAAGATCCCTCAAGACTACGATTTACTATTTAGTAATGACACGTAAGGAATTTTTTTCAAAATTACCTTGAACCTAAAATATGACTTTTTATTATATTATATGAACCGATATAATTGTGAATTTCCCATTTAGTTGCAACTGTGAGAACTAAATAGGAAATTGAACCACCCGCCCACCCATACACATACAGTGGTACTGACCCTCGCACCCACCCGTACACGTACAGTAATAATGATCCACCCGTACACGTACAGTGTTATTGACCCTCCCGCCCACTTGTACACGTACAGTGTTATTGACCCTCCCGCCCACCCATACACATACAGTGGAATCGACCTACCCACCCACCCATATACGTACAGTGGCATTGATGGGGCATTGCTATCAATGCCACTGTACGTTATGGGCGGGCGGGTGGGTCAATACCACTGTACGTGTATGGGTAGTAATAGTTGAAAAACTATTACTTCCACGAGGAACTATAAAATATAACTGATACTTAGTTATTAGTAATACAGATTAACAAACAGTTTTGTATTAATTGAAGTCTTTAATAAATTATCAGTGGTTGTATAATTGAATATCACAAATAAAATTATACTCTTACAAGTTCAGAGGTTTAGGGTTGTTTAATTTATTTTTGCGTGTTTATAAAAAATTAAAAAGCATTATTTTAGGTTTCAGGAAGATTTTGCAATTTGTTTTTGGCAGTATTTAGTAAAATTATGTTGATATTAGGAAACTTAATAGTTAATATTTAGGTTACTAATCAATTATGTAAGATTGAGGATTGACCAATTAAAAAGAATTAATTTGCCAGTTAGAGAAGGGTAAAATATAAATGATCCAGCTGGGAAATAAGGATTAATAGTGAGAGAGAGGGGGAATCACAGAGCTGGGTGTATTCCACTAGCACTTAACAGAATTGTGTCTCCCTAGTCTCAAATGCCCTTAACATTTTACTCTAAATCCAGTTTAGAACCAGCAATTACAACCTTTCTCTATAATATATAAGATAATATTCACTGGACTATTAACTCTTTGCAGTAATAAAATTGTTAGGTTTTATTACGCCCTTTCTGCGTATATCCATACCGGGCGTCCAAAAAGTCTGGAACTCCCATAATATTTATTTTATTAATCAACGCAGAACAATGAAACTCTAGAATTTTGGTCGTTTTAACTGTCCTTATTTGCTTTGGAGGGACGTATTGTGGAGGAAATCTAAACAGCCTTAAATAGAAGCATAAGTCGAGTTATGCTTCATTTTAAAGGTCATTGTTCGATGAACACATTGCCGCAAACCCGACTGAAAAAGGCATATTCGTTTGGAAATAACAGCCTCTAAGCGTTTGGTCAATGGAACTTTGAGAGGCTGCTATTTCCAAACGAATAGTTCTTTTTCAGTCGGCGTTGTGGCAATGTGTTCATCTAACAATGTAACAATGACCTTTAAAATGAGGTATAACTCGACCTATGCTTACATTTAAGATTTGGACTTCATCCACATGACATCCTCCCAAAGCGAAAAAGGACAATTAAGATGGCCAAAAATTCAGTAACTACTGTAAGGAAGTAATCCAAGAGTTTCATTGTTCTTTGTTTATTTATATTATATATTAGGGGGTTCTAAACTTTTTGAATAACCGGGTTTATTGAGATGTCAACTCTAAATAAACTAAGTTAATGTTACATTTACTTGTAGAATTTGTTTCTAATCAAGTCAAAGTAAATATCTTTATAAATAACTCACTATTCTTTTTATGAGGATAACAAGTTTTTAAACCAGGTAAAGTTTTATATTTTATATGCATTTTCCTAAATGGTAGCTATTTTCAAAAGAAATCGGAATTTCGAATACTACAAATTACGTGTAATGTGTTTAAAAAATGTAATTCACTTCAAGTACGTACAATGTTATAGTGACTTATGTTACTCTCAATAATTTATAAAAAAAATAATCTATGCGTAATGTATTTATGATTTTTCCAAAAAACTAGAGGAAAAGGCCACTGTGGCGAAGAATACAAGTTCTTTTAAGAGAAAAAGGGGGTAAAAATTTTACAAATGTGCCGTAAAATTGTGTATATTATTATAAGCAATGATGAACAAAGGTATGAAAAGTATACGTTCTATGCAATTTATGTTGATGACTATTGGATAAGTAACAACTAGTTATTTCTAATTTATATATACTCAATAAAAAAAATAGTGTGACATCATTATGTAAAATAAAAATGATAACTGTCCCTTAATTGATCAGCCCCTTTATTAATTTGAACACATACACAATTTATTTATTCGCGCATCGTAACTTAATAATATCAAATAGATATTGAATGAAATCCATTTTTTAGCTTTCTCTGGTTTTACTAATATAAATATTTTGCTTTTTAATAAAAAAATTAACCCTCTACGAATAATAAAATACTGCGAGAAACTTAAAGTGAAATAGAAAGAAGTAATTTGGCACAAATTGCTAATGTAACATCTTCTTAGTTGAATGCCTTTGAAAATTTTATGATCACCAATTTCTGAAGTTTAATATGTTAATGAAGAAAGGAAGCTTTCAGAACTGCTTTTACTTTTATTTTTAATCTTATTTATGAATTAATAATGTAGATTGCTAATATTTTTATTACATTATGCTAATATTGCTATCTGGCAAGAAATTACGTTTTGTTGTTTAAAATCATAACGTCTCATAATGTATAATTGTATTGAAATATGCTTATCTGATGACTTTTCACAGTTATGATGCTATAAGTTCCAAAACAAAATGAAATGTGACTATACAGTTAATGTTCATTCTCATATACCCAAGCTAAAAGCGTATGGCACATTAGCCTAGTATACTCTATGGACTATATACTCTAGGTTGATCACTCTAGGTGATAAAGTTTTAAAGCTATTTTATATTAGGAGTGGAAATACTGGTACAGATGATCTTTTTTACAAAACAAGAAGCTGTTATCAAAGAATGTTTAGATTGCCTAAAGTCAGCAATTCCTTGTTTAAGCAATCATTTCAATATAATGGGCCTAAGTTTTTTAATCTATTGCCAACTAACATTAAAAAGTATCAAAATTTAAATTTATTTTTAAAAAAATCTTAAACTATGGATAATATCCACTCAACATTTACCTATGCTTAATGTTTAAGCAAATATTTCGTTAATGTTTAAACATAATTTATTTTAGTTTTTGAACAGATAATTTTGTTACTGTTTTTTCTTTTTTTCTTTTAGTAGATTTGAAATGTTTAGTTTTTATAACAACAATAAGTTTAGTTTTACGAGCCTCAAATAGTTTTACATTTTAGTAGCATAGTGTGTTTTGCTGTACACAGTTATTTACAGTTTAACAAATTAGTTTTTGTTTTATTACTATCATTTCAGGCGCCATGGAGGGCGAGTTAAGTTTTTACAGCGTTGAACTGGACTGATTTTAAAGAGTTTTGTTTAAAAGTTTTATTTATATTTTTAGTTTTAAGTGGTTGGCCACAAATACTGGTAAATGTGGCCACCTAGTAGGCTATTCCTATTTTGTAATTCAAACCTGTAATGTGTTTTTTATAAAGGAATAAATTTCATTATCATTATCTGTTAGTATAGTTGAAGTATTACGGGTATAACAAGATTGAATAGAATCGTACTGTTCAGAAAGCATATTCAAATACCATTAATTTTTATCAGTGACCTAAATAATTTTATCTGCATTTAATAAGATTGGAATACGTATTTGTTGAATAGTATGAGAGTTCTATAGTAAAAAAATATTATATGAATATATTTGTACAGTAGTGAATATTCAATATGCATTTATACGGCTCTACAGATATCTAAATAACGTGGGTCTACTCTGTGGCTACTGACGTTTTTATATTATTTACACACACCAACTAAGTATGATAAACTAGAAAGTATCAATTACGAAACAATGTTCTATCACTTAAGGGTAAGCCACATTTATTTACAGTAAATATCGTCACACACCCAATAGTTTGTGAGCATTCAATAGTTGGCACTCTTCGTCAACTATAACTGTTAATTACTGTCAAAAGTAAACATTGGCTTACCACTCCAGACTTTAGACTGAATAGTCGGACTTAGGTGCCACTGTAATCCAGAAGATTCCATAAGTGAGAACTACAAAGGCTCAGGGCGTGATACCAGAGCATTCTCACGCAATCTCTAGGCCTCTTTGGTCTTTCCCCGCAGCTGGAAGAACTTACCAAACTCCACTGTGAAGGAAGAGGGAAGGGGAGTTGACATTGTCAGCAACCCAATATATG
This sequence comes from Stictocephala bisonia, assembly GCA_035578905.1. NCBI lineage: Eukaryota > Metazoa > Arthropoda > Insecta > Hemiptera > Membracidae > Stictocephala > Stictocephala bisonia. The sequence continues at coordinate 251,761 of JAQJVL010000834.1, forward strand.
TTCTGTTTGAACGTTATTACTCCTAAATGCTATGCTATTTTAAATTTCACTGTAAATAAAGAAACACGTATTGTAAGAAGTAAACACTTTTTTAATATGTATTGTAAGAATTAGATAATTGTTTAATATAAGAACTTAAAATGTTATAGTATAAACTATATGAGTATACTGCTTTAAAACGTATTTTATGGTGTTACTCAAAGGTTTATAGGTTTTACTTTGGCTGCAGATAATTTAACCTATTTTATGTACTGAAAGGTTTTTATAAGATTTTGTTATGTATACGTATAAGGGGTGAGTGGAGAGTTGTAGGGGGTTTGTCCATTTGTTTTAATTGATTTCATTATATATATTTACTGGCCAGAATTTATATAGATTTTCTTAAGTACCGACGTTTCAGAAATCTTGATGAAGTTTAAATTGTTATAAGTTAGTTATATACAAAGATGCTTGATGTTTATTGTGATTTCGTAATGAAAATTAACTAAATGTAATGGTATATCATTATAAACAAACATATTGTATATTAAATTAAAATAATAAAATTATTATTAGTTGAAAAGAGTCTTAAACTTCAACCACAACTACTTACAATAAAATAAAAGTAAATAAATGGACCCACTACAAATATACAGTAAGAGAGGTAAGCCGTGTACTAAAATATTTTCATAATGCACATCAGTTTCATTTTTGGCTACTGTAGCGTAGTTAATAGGTCACAACTTTAAATATAAGTTTTAAAAAAACAACCAGATTTGAATGTTCTTAAAAATATGGAACATTAGAATAAGTATACTATCTATTCTCTTAGTAGTTTGTGACTCATATAATGACACTAGCTAAACAAATGTAAATATTGTACCAGTTACGCTACAAACATAAACTAAAAACTCTGAAGTTTATTAATTTTATGATTGTGTTTAGTTTCATGTGGACTACTTAAAACTTTTGACACGAGATAGTTTAGAGATCTAAATATAAAAATTTGTGAGTTGAGTTAAATGAATATTCAAGACCTTTGCCTGGCTAAGACTGGTTTATCCCTGTGATGTTCTCTCCGCCGGTGAATGTAGAGAGATTAGTCTAAGTTCTTGTTCCAGTGTGTTACATATTGTATAAAATACAACACAAGATTTTTTAACTGTAAAATTATGCATAAAAACTTGTTTCAACAAATACACGTTAAAAACTCAGTTAACAATGTGAAAATTAAACGTTTAATTTGCCTATGGGGACATCCCTTTGCTCAAAAAAAGTGTGATATTTACACAGTGAACATGCATGAGTAAAGAACGATTCTCTTGTGGGATAAATTGTTTTTTCAAAAAAGTATCTCAAATATTTGTGCTCGTGAATAAAAACTTCAGTCAATATCAGGATTCGAACCTGTGCTATTTCTACTTCAGGGTCAAATCCTGAAGGTTTTGAGTATTCGGCCACCAGCTCTCAGGTTTTGATCATATTATTTTATTTTGCTTCTAAAATTTGTTGTTGTTTATATTTTATGAAAAATTCTTGTTTTAAAAATGTTATTAGATTAATTATAGTTATTAGTGTTACCTACTTAAAAATTCAACCCTATGAAGGAAAGCATGCCTACTATTGGATAAAAGAAAATTAATGACCAGATTAAAATTAAATTAAAAGCAGAATTAATGACAAAAATAAAACCTTCAAGATGACATTGATTTGGTTGTCTTGGTTAAGGAGCAAAATATTATTATGTAATATCTTAAATAGTAAATAGGCACAACGCACATACTTGTTTAAATCCTTGCACAAACGTTAAAATAGATCGTTTATTTCCTATGAGAATCTAGTTTGTTTAATTCATAAATGTTACACAACACAAGCCTCTGAACAGTAATGTTATGTGTTAAGGTGGAGCAATAAGTTTTCGGTTCGTTAATTATTTCCCAAATTTATAATCAAAATTAGTTAATGTATCTTCCCTTGAGATAGGAAAAATATAATTTGTTTTAACCACTGCATTAGAACTTGTGGGCTAAACAAACTCTTTAAAAGTACAAATTAAATTGTTCAAATTACGTTTTTAGCACGAACTGAAGGGATTAAGATGTTTTCAATTTAAACAAAAAAATTAAAAACACACCGATCCCTTCAGTTATGTATAAAAAACGTACTTATAAAAAATTAAAGTTGTACTTTGAGTTGTTTTGTTATTAGTATCAGCTAAATTCATCACTTCATAAGGCCACAAGTTCTAATTTAGTGGTTAAAATGATTGTTTTTTACGTGTTTTGAGGTAAATTGATGAATAACATTTTATTTCTAATATAGTTGACAAGTTATTTACTAAATAATTAATAGCAGTAGTATTTCACAATTTAGTTTTATATAGGAATGTTCACAAGAGTTAAGAATCAGTTATCAATTTAAAATTTATCTTGTGTTTATATTATAGCTAAGAACTCCTTTCTAATGAAACTAGGACACACTCATGATATGACAAACATCCTCACTGTTAGCCTAATGAAACTATGGCACACTCATGATATGAGAAATATCTTTACTGTTAGCCTAATGAAACTATAGCACACTCATAATATGACAAACATCTTTACTGTTAGCCTATTGAAACTATGGCACACTCATGATATGACAAACATCTTCACTGTTAGCCTAATGAAACGATGGCACACTCATTATATGACAAACATCTTCACTGTTAGCCTAATGAAACTATGGCACACTCATTATATGACAAACATCTTCACTGTTAGCCTAATGAAACTATGGCACACTCATTATATGACAAACATCTTCACTGTTAGCCTAATGAAACGATGGCACACTCATTGTATGACAAACATCTTCACTGTTAGCCTAATGAAACGATGGCACACTCATTATATAGCAAACATCTTCACTGTTAGCCTAATGAAACGATGGCACACTCATTATATAGCAAACATCTTCACTGTTAGCCTAAAGAAACGATGGCACACTCATTATATGACAAACATCTTCACTGTTAGCCTAATGAAACTATGGCACACTCATGATATGACAAACATCTTTACTGTTAGCCTAATGAAACTATGGCACACTCATGATATGACAAACATCTTTACTGTTAGCCTAATGAAACTATGGTACACTCATGATATGACAAACATCTTTACTGTTAGCCTAATGAAACTATGGCACACTCATTATATAGCAAACATCTTCACTGTTAGCCTAATGAAACTATGGCACACTCATTATATGACAAACATCTTCACTGTTAGCTTAATGAAACTATGGCACACTCATGATATGACAAACATCTTCACTGTTAGCCTAATGAAACTATGGCACACTCATTATATGACAAACATCTTTACTGTTAGCCTAATGAAACTATGGCACACTCATGATATGACAAACATCTTTACTGTTAGCCTAATGAAACTATGGCACACTCATTATATGACAAACATCTTTACTGTTAGCCTAATGAAACTATGGCACACTTATGATATGACAAACATCTTCACTGTTAGCCTAATGAAACTATAGCACACTCATGATATGACAAACATCTTCACTGTTAGCCTAATGAAACTATGGCACACTCATGATATGACAAACATCTTCACTGTTAGCCTAATGAAACTATGGCACACTCATGATATGACAAACATCTTCACTGTTAGCCTAATGCTTACGAGGATAGTGACATTTATATTTAAATAATAAATATTTTCAATTAAAATAATACTTTTACAGTCCTGGTTAACAACTCACAAGAGGTAATAATAATGAAGATTAATGATTATGTTTAAGTAAATTTAATAATTAGTTTGAAATGTATTACTACTGTACGTGTATGGGTGGGCAGGTGGGTCAATACAGCTGTGCGTGTTTGGGTGGGCGGGTGGGTAAATACCTCCGTACGTGTATGGGTGGGCGGTTGGGTCAATACCACTGTACGTGTATGGGCAGGGGTCTTTTGACAGTCTTATCAATTCCCTCCTTATAAAAATCTGCCGCCTGTTAGTGGAGCCAACCTGTCACTGCGTTTTGTAGCTCTTCGTCACTGTTGAACCGCTGCGAGGCAAGCCACAACTTCATGAACGGAAACAAGTGAAAATCACTTGGAGCCAAGTCCGGACTATGTGGGGGATGATCAAAAACGTCCCAATTAAACTTTTTCAAAAGTTAACTTGTTTTCCGAGCAGTGTGAGGCCGAGCGTTGTCATGACAACACACAATACCAGATGTCAGGAGGCCACGACGCTTGTTTTGAATCACCCTTCTCAGCCGTTTTAACGTTTCGCAGTAAACTTCAGACGTAATGGTCGTGCCACGTTCCATAAATTCAATGAGCAAAATGCCCTTGGAATCCCAGAAAACCATTGCCATGAGCTTCCTTGCTGACAATGTTTGACGGGCTTTCTTTGGCTTGTTTGGAGATGCGGTATGACCCCATTGCATTGATTGCTGTTTTGTCTCAGCATTCACGTAGACTACCCAAGTATGAAAGAAAATTAAAACCAGGCTTGTTTTTAATTATGTTACTGTAATTAGCATATTTTTAGAAGTAATAATTTTCTTATTCTTTAAAAAAATATTGGAAAGTATTTCTTTAAAATTGCACCTAATTACATTATATAAAACCAGCTAACTTATACACTCTATATTACCTATCACTCTATATCAAGAATACTGAAACCGTTTTAAATATCGGTGAAGGAAGGAGTGAGTTCTATACCTTAGATACAGAAACCTAATTTGTATTCAGTGTAAATACAGCATCTATATTCACCTGCCACTACCCTCCTCTCCCCCGCAGCTTTAGGTAAGTTGTATTCACATGTTCAAATAAATACAACAGTTTTAATTGCATAGCTTAACTAATCCTGATGTTAAATGATATTTTATTTTCTCACTTGTGAAATAGTACAAAATGGTGATAATAGGTTAAGTAGACGTTTATGTTATCTACTTTATATGAGATACAGCAAAATAAATATAACTACTAATACTTAAAAATTTTTCAAAGCAAGCTAAAAAATAAGATTTTACATATAGCTTAGTTAGTGAAGAAAACATTAGACACTACAAGATATTAATGAGGCTTTAAACATTTTAAAAGACAACCTATACACTTTTAACTTAATTTAATTTGTTTCAATCTTAGTTAATACTTTCAAGATGGTGGTTAGTGTTATGCCTTATATAAATTCAATAATTTCACAATGTTCATGACCTTTACAGCTACAAATTTTATTGTGTAAGTAGATATATTAAAGATTCAAAACTATTTTCATATTTCTTAGTGTTATTATGTATATGTAGTTTATCTTAACGGTTTAAAATGTTTACTACATAACTCTAACTGAGCATAATACTATAAGTACATTTTTTAGACGGTTGTCTGCACTAGGTAGTAGGGGACATGTAGGAGAGGTGTAGCAGATCCCTCCCCCTCCACTGACTGTTTCGCATGAGGACCCCTCTTCTTAATTCTTCATAAGCTTACAGTTATAGACTCAGCTGGTCCAATCTTACTTTCCTATTATTGTTTCGTTTTGTAATTCATACTTGTGTTAGTATGACCCTTGATTGTATACATCTACAATAGATATTCCATCTTATAGGAATATTTGTGGCAGTAATTTTGTTAGTTAGTGAGGCCCACAACCACAGCTGTTTGAACTGCATTACATTTACATGAGACTACATTAGCGCTCCACAATGGACCACAAAAACAGCTGATATTTTGAAACTCAAATGTCATATTGGATGGGAATAGTATATTTCATAACAAGAGTGGAAAGTGGGGTTTTGCATGTTCGAGACCATATGTTTGAAGTGCGAGACTTGTCGAGCACTTCGAATGGTCGAGAACATACAAAACACTTTCACTCGAGTTTTGAACGATACTTTTCACCACACTACGGAATAAAAACAGGTGTTGTTGACTGTGGAAAATTTTCGGTTTTAAACAATGTTACTTTCGGTATTAAACAATAGACAGATGTTGAAAATATGATGTTTCGCCTGTTGTAAACACATAACGAAAACAGCTAAACTCATAGTAGTGTAGTGAAAATCTATTTTTGTATAAAATCAATAGTATGACCAATATTCCAAAACGTAGATTATTTATTGAAAAACCAATAATATTTACACAGAAATAATATAAGATAGAAAATGTCCATTGATTTGATATCTTCTTTAAACTATGGCCACCAAAAACTTTTTAAATAAATTAAATATAAGTTAGCATTTTATATTATTATTAAATAGTTTTTTAATTAACATAATACGTGTTGGTACAAATACAGTATTATTACATTTCAGATTTGAGATGTCGACACTAGTGCCAATTTACAAGGCAATTAATTATTAATGATTAATTGAGTTTAGATTGAGTATAGATAATCTGTGTAGTCTTGATATTAACTTAGTTGACTTTTACCATTAACTGAGTTCAGAAAAGACCATTTTTTAACAGCCCAATACCCAGACTAATTAAGGGACCTATGCCATTATGTGGCATACAATCCACGTAATATTGGTCCACCGTTAACAATTGTTACAATTCACGTAATATTGGTCCACCGTTATCAATTGTTACAATCCACGTAATATTGGTCCACCGTTATCAATTGTTACAATCCACGTAATATTGGTCCACCGTTATCAATTGTTACAATCCACGTAATATTGGTCCACCGTTATCAATTGTTACAATCCACGTAATCATTGTTACTACCGTTATTATAAAGTGATTATTGTTTACGTTTAAGTTATGTATTAAATAGTTTTCTTGTGTTATTTTTAATTATTGAAAGATGATGCATTATGATAAAACACCACAAATACTAGAACAAAAATGTCTACAAAGATTTTACTTTTCAATAACACTAATTGGATTCATAAAAATGTAAAAACTTGCTTATTTACTAAAACCATGAACAGAAAATAGTTATTGTATGATTTTGGTTGACCTTAATTAAAATATTTAGTCAAGAACAAGGTAAGAACCTTACTTTAAGACGTTTTTCAGCTGCTAGGGGATAAAAGTTTGTTTGCTCACGAAGTAGAACAACACTGACCCCTTTCCGTTCTCCCTCCATCACCTTTCTTTGTGTTTTCAAACAACTTACTTCACTACGAAGTCACATTCCTTTTTTTATCTATAACAGACTTGCCCAGTTTTTAATTACTGACTTTTAAAAGTTGTAGAAAATTTTAAGTAAATGTTACGCTATTATTTAATATACATTCTTTAGAACTTAATGTTGTTATGGTTTCCTTTTTCCTTATTATCACTTCAGCTCACTCAACGTATTGCATTTCATCATATTTATGCAAATGAAATGTTATTTACACAAATATTCCTGATAAAATATGTAAATCAGTCACAACCAAAATAGCACTGACTGTTAACATAATGTATTTAAATTACCAAATGGAAAACTAGGATAACAGGCGTTGTATTTTGCATACATTTGTTAGCGATCGATTCCAAATAGTAATTCTGAATAATAGAGATGATTTTTACTGAGTTTTTCTAAATATAATGTTTTACTATTCTAAATATTTGAAATAGTAGTTGAGCAGTTAACCTGTTTAAATAATCGCATTAGGTGGTGATTTATTTTAAAATACTTTTGTTTTATGTAAACAGCTACTTTTAATGATTGCAATTTGAAATTTGATTTGTTCAGCATAATAATCGAAAACTACTAAGATTAGATACATTCAAAATTTTCCAAATATTTTCATTTTTTCTTGTTATGACCTTTGCAAATAAGAATAAAATGTAAATATATAATTGTACATAATAATATCTTAAATTAAAAATAAAAATCTTCTAAATATTATTACAAAGTATATATAAGTCTATTATCTATCTGCAGAACTATATTCATTTTAACATGTAATCCTTATGGTATGCAAAGAACGCAACAAATTAAAATTTATATAGTAAAATTGTCATAAACTGTTTTATCGTGTTTAGAATTCTCCATTTGATCAAAAGATCTTCCTGAGAGCTAAGAGCTAACCTAGATATTCCATCCCAACAATAGCTGGATTATAACTAGTGAATTGTTGGGGATATGTGAAAAGGGCAGAGAATGTGAATAAAATCATCCCTATATAAAAATGATCACAAAAACTTTAAAATAAAAAGACCTTCATATTTAGGGTTTGTATAGCAACTTTAAAAAATGATTTTAAAAGTTTAATCTTACTATCCCAAATGTTTTCATATAGTGTTAAGGAGCTATGTTTCAATATAGATACATTTTAACGTATTTAGAAAATAAACACTTCTTCTAGATTAAATAATAAACCATGCTACAAACTGAGGAAACGCATTATTGAAAAATTTATGGATATAAATTCAGTTAATGTACAATTTACTGAAAACTAATCTTGTAATCCTCAACTAAAAAAGGTCTTATAGTTTGGTATATATATATATATATATATATATATATATATATATATATATATATAAAGGAACAATTCGTATATCTTAATATATAAAATCAAAAAACCATGTACTCACTTATAATGAAATCTCTGGTGCTACTGAATCAATTTTGATTAAATTTGGAGGGGAGTTAGCTTTAGTATCATAGAGAAGTATTAAGAAACATTTATCTAAATTCCATTCCTACGGGGTAGAAACAGCCCCTAAAAGTAGCATTGGTTCCTTAAGAGTAACTTTGGATAGCACATAAAATAATTTAAATATGACACAAAAGCTTGGCTAATTTGATTTTCATTGTGAAATGCTACGTTAATTTCTACTGACTCTTACATGATTTCACTACTTTGCATTCCTCTAAACCTTTCTCAAGGGTTTTCTTGACTAAAAAACTTTGAGAGCGTGAATTTGATAGTTTAGAGAGAACCAAGCAAGATTTATCGGCTAGTTGTAATTTAGAACAACTTTTGCTTTACAGTAAAAATTGCAAATATAGGAGATTATTATTTTATTTTTATTTTATTTTTTTTTATTTATCACACCAATCATTAAAAGTCATCAAAGAAAATAAGGTTGCTTTAAAATAAATTATGGTTTTGTCTTTGGACCTTTTTTGTTAGGTTTGGTAATATTGTGTGTGCTAGGATTGGTTAGGTTATATTATGTTTGTTTAGGTTATATTAGGTTTGTTTAGGTTATGTTAGGTTAGGTTATGTTTTGTTAGGTTATGTTAAGTGTGGTAAGGTTATATTACATTTTGTTATGTTATGTTAGGCCTAAGTTATGGTTATGGTAGTGAATTAACGGAAAAGATCCTGGTCTTTTTTATAACTAAATAATGGTATTTTTTTATCATTGAATAAAATATAGTATAAATGATATCGCAATAAAAATTATTGAGTCGTTCCTATGTGATAATATTTTAAACATGTGTGATTATTATGTTATTATTGTTATCAATCTATACAATCATCGAATGTATATATTGATGAGGAGATTTTAAGTTTGGTCAAATAAAGTATTGCATAAATCTGCTAAAAAGCATTAAAAGCTATGCCTTGTTGTAACGTGATATTAACTTTTGAGTGAATTACACCAGGAAAAATAAGCTTTTATTAGCCTCCATCAAAATTAAAATAAGCCTGAGTTCGATTATAATTAAATGATTTAATTATACGAAAAAATTTTAAAAAAAGCAAATGAACAAACATATTATACCTATGCTTTGAAGTTAGTAAAGTGACTCTACTGTTCTAAACATCAAGGCAAATAAACATAATTAGGTTTTCTCTACTTGTTTTTAGTCACTTTGGTAATAAACAGTGGCTATGAATGGAATGAAGGAAGCCACTAACGATGACGTCATCAAATGACCTCATTGGGAACTATGTGCAACAGTAATTACGATATATAATGGACTCGTGAATTTAAATGCAATGGCTGGGGCAATGAGGTTAACAACGGGGTCTCAACCTCACATTAAACTGGTGTTAGAATTGGTAAGTAGCTTTCATCTTAAACATTGTTCATTGTTAAATTTTAAATCACTTTGAGGGGGGATTATAAAGTAATTATTATAGTATATAGTAACCACACAGTTAAATAAATATTAAGAAGAATATAAGTGACGTATTGGCCAGTATAATACTTATAAGTATCTTCAGAAGTGTGCTGGACTGAATGTCCAAGTGGCCAAGGACTGAGGAGTGTAAGGGTTGTCTTCAGAAGTTTGCTGGGCTGAATGTCCAAGTGACCAAGGACTGCGGAGTGTAAGGGTTGTCTTCAGAAGTTTGCTGGGCTGAATGTCCAAGTGGCCAAGGACTGCGGTGTGTAAGGGTTGTCTTCAGAAGTTTGCTCGGCTGAATGTCCAATTGGCCAAGGACTGAGGAGTGTAAGGGTTGTCTTCAGAAGTTTGCTGGGCTGAATGTCCGAGTGGCCAAGGCTTCGGATTGCGGAGTGTAAGGGTTGTCTTCAGAAGTTTGCTGGGCTGAATGTCCAAGTGGCCAAGGACTGCGGAGTGTAAGGGTTGTCTTCAGAAGTTTGCTGGGCTGAATGTCCAAGTGACCAAAGACTGCGGAGTGTAAGAGTTGTCTTCAGAAGTTTGCTGGGCTGAATGTCCGAGTGGCCAAAGCTTCGGACTGCGCAGTGTAAGGGTTGTCTTCAGAAGTTTGCTGGGCTGAATGTCCGAGTGGTCAAGGCTTCAGACTGCGGAGTGTAAGGGTTGTCTTCAGAAGTTTGCTGGGCTGGATGTCCGAGTGGCCAAGGACTCGGGCTGCGGAGTGTAAGAGTTGTCTTCAGAAGTTTGCTCGGCTGAATGTCCAAGTGGCCAAGGCCTCGGACTGCGGAGTGTAAGGGTTGTCTTCAGCTGAGCTAGTGGGTTAAAATTCAATCGTTAACACTTTGACTGTAAAACATAATTTTGATTAATCCACTAGGCGACATGTGTTTTTGATGAATTCTGTCAAAGACCATGTTTTTCATACAAATCAGATTTGTATTCCCAGGTCGTGTGTATCATATTCAAAAACATAAGCAAACAACTTTTGAATTACTGCGTATATTCTATATAGAACTCCTGTGAACCTCCTATTGAATTCAATTTTTTTCAATTGAATGCTTTTGAATCAATTGATCAATTGATTGATCACAGGCCAAATCAAATGCTTTTGAATCTGGCAGGCCAGATATCAAAAGCATTCGATATCTGGCCTGTGGGAATGTGTGAGTATCAAATCTATTACACCCCACGGGAAATCACTGTGTATATATTTGATACACATGGCAGTCAAAGTGTTAAACAAAGTTATAGCACAGGCTTGCAGGTAACTGGTAAGTAAAGTTGTTAACTAAAACATTAACGAATAACTCATCAACATATATATTAATATATATGTACTTCATTTACATTTTGTTTTGTACAATTTTTTTTAAATTTTTACAGGATATCTTTGGTGTGTTTTTCTAAAACCCAAATGAAATTTAATAAATACATTTAGATTTTTCATTATATCAAAATATAGTTTACGTAACAAATTATTATGATTTAGTGTTTAATTGGAATGTAAGAATTTTATGGGTGTAAAGTGAATACACAACCTGTAGATGGTAATAGATTATTGCACACAAAATTAATATGCATAAAAGAAACAATAAGTCACTAACACTGATAGCGTATATTTACGTCATAGTGAAAACTTAAACAATAAAATATCATCTACAGCATCAAGCATCTGTGTCGGATACTACTTTTAAACGAGTGATATTTTATTTTCCGGTATACAAAACTGAAAAACTATTGATGCATAAATAAATATACGCCAAATACCGCTGACTGATCACAGTCACTAAAAAACTATAAGGCTTCGCATTATCAAACAGAGCACAAATATGTTTTATAGATACTAAATGCGTACTAAGACAACATTTTAAAATATTTTCTTATTAAGATGTAAATTAAAATAGATAATAAGTAGCCAAAAATCGGCCAATCATAAGCTTTTTTTACCATTCTTCACACAAATAAGAGTGCTTAGAATGGTTCGACTTGACATAAGAGGCTAATTTTCAACAATGTAAGCAAGCGTATTCATTAACTTCGATCAGGGTTATTTTGATGTATTACGAACCAGCACATCTAGTATCTTATAATACACACTTCTATGGAATTGAAATAAACGTCAACATATTGAGTCAGTTTTCTCAAACAAAACAATGCAAACAGCATGCATGCAAAGTTTGTAACACACAAACAAGCAACTAAGCAAACAATAAAATATTATTTTTTCTAAAGGCATTACCCAGATAATATGTATGACAAGGCAGGTTATTCTAACGAGGAATGTGAACTAAAGGAATTATATGGCACTGTATATTTCTAGATTCCACGCCTATCGAAATTCCAATATTTAAATAAAATTTCGTATATTGCTAAATGTATATTTATAAATTTATGTAAAAGAAATTGCTATATTAAAAAGTAGAGTAATTGTATACAGATAAAATGTGGGAATACAAATAAAACGAGGAAAATGTTCAACGAAGCGTACCGTTTGCAAGAATCTGTCGTCCCCAAGCCCTGGCAAAGAATTTAATCCTGATATTTGGGATCGGACTTATCTGTGAAAACCTTTTCTACGAGCAAGTGATAGTTAGCGCTTTTGTGCTTGACATTGTTACAAAAGTGATATATAATTTTATGGATGTGTAATATATATTATATTACGATTTCTGTAATATATAAGTAACATTATTATCAAATTTATAATAAGTTCAAAATAAATGGAAAGCGTGTCACACGTTTAAAACTAAGGGCCTTACTTCAACGCTATGGCGTTTAAATTGGTCTACAACGTGAACTAAAATAGCTAATGAATTATATTAGATATACATATAAATTAAAATTCTATAATTAATTAATGATAAGAAAAATGAAGCAGCATGAGCAAGATACGTTTTAAAATTCTTCAAAATAAAAGTAAATCCATGAAATGATTTATTGAGCATAGTTTTCTATTTCTTCCGTTTACACTTGAAAATATCCTGTGGGAAGAGAAGTTTATTTATTTTATTTCTCTTTCGAAAATGTAAAGTACATTCATTATTGTTGTGTATTAAACGAAATTTGGTCCTATAGGCCGGATTCATTATGTCAATAAACTTTATCACAACGCTAAAATTGATCGTCAATCAACAATTATCATAAAATGCTGCTGGCATATGAATGTTTACACAAACAATTATTATTCTATAAATTCAGTTTGCCTAGTAGATAAACCTGTTTCTGTAAAAAAATATAAATACACAAATAAAAATTAATTAGTTTAATAATATTTTATCCGAACTCTCATCTGTTCATTGTCACTTTTAAGGAGGAAATCCTTATAAATGTGCTCTAGGTTTACTTCAGTATTATCTACTTGTAATTCTCCTTATTGTAGTCTTCAACCATTAAGAAAGGATGTGAAATTAATTCACTGGATTAGAGCAAGCTCAGGAAAGCCCCTACTGCTTCACAAGATTTTATTACAGAATATGAGGAGGTAGTTTTAAATTTTATAAATTACTTAAAATCACTATAAATATACTACAACTAAATGCAGATAATTGGTTGATAGCCTATTTTTATAAATGCCAACTTAGCTAAAGGTTCTCAGTTTTATTCTCATCAGAGTAATTTAAAATTGTAAATGGATGATAACCACTAGCTTTTCATTCTTCATTGGGCTATTATTTAATGACACTTCCGAAGGAATAGTCGGCATTAGTTTGGAGTTGTTACATTCAATCATCTACACTCATCAAACTCATTCAAAATCCATATTTTCTCAAATTTTGATGACCAGCATCTGAAGAATTAATAATAAATACCTCGACATTTAACATAAGTTAAGGCTAGATCTGAACCCCCAGACCTCCGTTGCCTATTATGTGGTGGCTAATAGTTTGCGATTAAACATTTGAACGTTTAATATTAGTTATATGTGGTAGCCAATCTTTTGTTATCAAACATTTGAACGTTTAACATTAGTTATATGTGGTAGCCAATCTTTCGTTATCAAAAATTTGAACGTTTAACATTAGTTATATGTGGTAGCCAATCCATTGCGATAAAACATTTGAACGTTTAACATTAGTTATATGTGGTAGCTAATATTTTGTTATCAAACATTTGAACATTTAACATTAGTTATATGTGGTAGCTAATATTTTGATATCAAACATTTGAACGTTTAACATTGGTTATATGTGGTAGACAATATTTTGTTATCAAGCATTTGAACGTTTAACATTAGTTATATGTGGTAGCCAATCTTTTGTTATCAAACATTTGAACGTTTAACATTAGTTATATGTGGTAGCCAATCCATTGCAATAAAACATTTGAACGTTTAACATTAGTTATATGTGGTAGCCAATCTTTTGTTATCAAACATTTGAACGTTTAACATTAGTTATATGTGGTAGCCAATCCATTGCGATAAAACATTTGAACGTTTAACATTAGTTATATGTGGTAGCTAATATTTTGTCATCAAACATTTGAACGTTTAACATTAGTTATATGTGGTAGCCAATCTTTTGTTATCAAACATTTGAACGTTTAACATTAGTTATATGTGGTAGCCAATCCATTGCGATAAAACATTTGAACGTTTAACATTAGTTATATGTGGTAGCCAATCTTTTGTGATCAAACATTTGAACATCTAACATTGTTTATATGTGGTAGCTAATCCTTTGTGATCAAACATTTAAACGTTTAACATTAGTTATATGTGGTAGCCAATCCTTTGTGATCAAAAATTTGAACGTTTAACATTAGTTATAAGTGGTAGCCAATCCATTGCGATAAAACATTTGAAAATCTAACATTAGTTATATGTGTTAGCCAATCCCTTGTGATGAAACATTTGAACATCTAACATTAGTTAAAGGTTACCAATCATATGTGACCAAACAAATGAACATCTAACATTCCTTTAATTGCTACTTAAATGGGTACTATCAAAGGACAGATGATTATATAGTGGGCCACTGGGGTAAAATCATTTGGAAACTATTGAAAGAAAAAAAGTTCCGCTGTCAACAACCAAAATTTAAATAGTGTCATATATTATTTTTAATATATTAATGTATCATTACTGTTTATTATTTTCTTTCTTTACTTATCTCTTTAAAGAAATATTATTTACTCATGCTATACATGTATTAGTAAAATTTTCTTGGAAAAATGTTATTATTACAATAATTAAAAATAAATACCTTTATTTAACAATACCAAATTCATCGCGAAATACGATTATATGCAATCAAAATAATAACACGTACTCTAACCACTCTGAAAATAAAATGGCGCTTCTTTTTAATTTAATTGTGTGCGTGTGATGAGTAACTCCATTCAGCCTATGATGAGTTTCCTGCGTGCTGGAAGTGCAGTAGCAGTTATTCCTCGATCCTTGACTCCGAGAGAAGCAGCCTGTATAAGATTTTTTGTACAGCAGGGTCGTTGACTTACTGAAATTGCCGCTTTGTTTGGTGTACACAATACGACTGTAGTTCTGCGGTTTCTAGAAACTAGGAGTGACGATAGGAGGAGGGGTCTGGGCCCCTCCCGAGCTACAAGCGAAGCTGACGACCGTTTTGTCAGGCTGAACGCGTTAAGAAATCGTACTTCAACAAGAACAGAGCTGTTGTACTTAGAAACGTCGAAGTTACTAGTAGATCCATACGTCGACGACTCCATGAAGTCACGTTAGGCAGCCGAAGACCTGCCAGAGGTTCACTTCTCACCAGAAGGCATCGGGTAATTAGACTACGGTTTTCTCAAAATCATGTCAATTGGACTGATTCGATGTGGATGATTGGAAGGCTGGTGAAACAAGAGTTAGTCTGAGGTCTCTTGATGGACGTGATCGTATGTGGAGAAGACGTGGAGAAGGCCTGATTCTCAACTCAGGTAACTTTTGGAGGTGGTTCCATTATGTTTTGGGGTGGAATAAATTATGAGGTGAGTACCGAGTAGGTAACCATTGGTAGACCCGCTCTAGATGCTCCCATATATGTAGAGACTATCGTCCAAGAACATATTGTTCATTTCGCACCATTCATTGAGCTCTCAGTGTATGCTAATGCACGATAACGCCAGACCACAAAGTGCCCAGAAGTGACTGGCTACTTAAGATAAAGTGAGGTAGCTATCAGTACCCTATAGTGGCCACCAAGAAGCCACAGATCTAAACCCAATAGAAAATGTGTGGAACACTATAAAAAAACGTACACGTGCTAGAAATTCACCTCCAAAATTTCATTACAAGAGCTGGAACGAGCAGTGAAAGAAGAGTGTGTGGGAATGCCCATTGAATCTATCCAGCATCTCATCGAAAGTGTGCCTAGAAGGCTCCAGGCAGTCATTCAAGCAAGAGGAGTACCCATTGCTAACTAACAGCAAAATGTATATTCCTATATTAAGTTAATTATTAATGTTTTATTTACATCAATAACTAAGTAATTACTAATTTTCAACTATTAAAAATTTTATTAATTAAATCTGAGTTAAATTAACTGTAAATAGCTGTTATTGACTATTTTTATTTCTTTTTTCTCTTAATTATAGCAGTATATTCTCTTAAATATAGCAGTATATTCTCTTAAATATAGCAGTATATTCTCTTAAATATAGCAGTATATTTTCTTAAATATAGCAGTATATTCTCTTAAATGTAGCAGTATGTTCTCGTAAATATAGCAGTATATTCTCTTAAATATAGCAGTATATTCTCTTAAATATAGCAGTATATTCTCTTAAATATAGCAGTATATTCTCTTAAATACAGCAGTATATTCACTTAAATATAGCAGTATATTCTCTTAAATATAGCAGTATATTCTCTTAAATATAGCAGTATATTCTCTTAAATAATATAGCAGTATATTCTCTTAAATGTAGCAGTATGTTCTCGTAAATATAGCAGTATATTCTCTTAAATATAGCAGTATATTCTCTTAAATATAGCAGTATATTCTCTTAAATATAGCAGTATATTCTCTTAAATACAGCAGTATATTCACTTAAATATAGCAGTATATTCTCTTAAATATAGCAGTATATTCTCTTAAATATAGCAGTATATTCTCTTAAATAATATAGCAGTATATTCTCTTAAATAATATAGCAGTATATTCTCTTAAATATAGCAGTATATTCTCTTAAATATAGCAGTATATTTTCTTAAATATAGCAGTATATTCTCTTAAATATAGCAGTATATTCTCTTAAATATAGCAGTATATTCTCTTAAATAATATAGCAGTATATTCTCTTAAATAATATAGCAGTATATTCTCTTAAATATAGCAGTATATTCTCTTAAATATAGCAGTATATTTTCTTAAATATAGCAGTATATTCTCTTAAATGTAGCAGTATGTTCTCGTAAATATAGCAGTATATTCTCTTAAATATAGCAGTATATTCTCTTAAATATAGCAGTATATTCTCTTAAATATAGCAGTATATTCTCTTAAATACAGCAGTATATTCACTTAAATATAGCAGTATATTCTCTTAAATATAGCAGTATATTCTCTTAAATATAGCAGTATATTCTCTTAAATAATATAGCAGTATATTCTCTTAAATATAGCAGTATATTCTCTTAAATAATATAGCAGTATATTCTCTTAAATATGGCTGTTAGGGCACAACAATATGGTGATTAATAACTTAGAAAATGAAATTCTTAAGTGTTGAGTTAATTTTGTCCATGAACGTATATTTTACAAAGATTCATTTCAATGAGGATACATTACTTATTCTATATAAACCTTATATTTTTCTCTTTAAATACCTCACACTTCATTCAAAAGGTGAGAAAATTAATATAACTTAATACAATTTTTAATATTGACTAAATATTAGTATCATTTGTTGTACCAGTCTTAAATTACTTTTCAGTATTGTGAAACTCAGTAATAAGTCCCTAATCCCCAGCCTGTTGGAGTATAGCCAACAATCGATCTTCTGCAAGAGACAACATTGGCACTTTGTGTGATCTGTATACAACTACAGTCACTACTCGTTATTTGAAACTGTAGTGTCGTAAGTGGTAAGTTTAGAGAAAAGTATATTATAACAAAATTCTGTGAATCAAAACAGTCACATAACTACAATATCACTAACCTATTACATACGAAAGATTCAGAGACGCTTTTCCCCTTATTACTGTTGGTACACAATAAAATGGGACTAAAAATAGACATAATTATAGTTTTTGAAGCGCCTTTTCTTAAACTTAAAGAACGAACTCGTTAATTACATGAATTTGAAATTAATTATACGTTTACAAATCCGAGAATATTTCTGATAATTTGATTTAATTAAATTTGTGTGAAAGTTTAATCTTTTTTTCAATACAGTTTCTTAAACTGTATAGTTTTAAAAAAAATTACCTGTATAAACTAACACAGGAAGGAAGAAAAATTAACGTTCATGTGCAAATAAATAAATTAAAAATTACTTACATAGGCAATGAAAGCAGAACACTTTTTTATGTTTGTAGTCTAAAAAAAAAAAAACTCTCAGTTCACTGTAGGCTTGCTGTAAATGTGACAAAAACAGTGTATGAATAAGAAATATCAAATATAGATAAGGTGAGAATTCATCACTATTTATTTTGCCTTAGTAGAAAATTATCACTCATTGAAGCTTAGGTTTTAATTTTTATTTTATCAATTGTTTAAAATTGTTATGGTTACTATAAAATGTTTAATAGATTCAAAGTTATCGGCACATTTATGCACTACTATAACTTTTGAAAATGGTATATCTTTTGAGCCATGTTATAACTATATATTGATTCTATACAAGGAAGTGGTGTTTTAAATAATTACTTGAGGTATTCAATATACTGGGGAGAGCTTCAAAAGTCACCTGTAACCGTAGCAGGATGACGTCACAGACCCACGGTGCTGGAGGCGGATTTCATTCTGAAAGCCAACGCTTCTGTTATCAGCATTTATGAATTTTGTCTCTATGATGTAACCAAATATACCACCACAAGTAACTGGTATTTTTCATTTACGATGTTATTTCTTGCATAATCGTTACATATGTGCGTACCAAATAATAATAGATACATAATCATAACATGTGTGTATACCACCATTATATTGGTTATTCATCCCTTATTTTTTAAGTATTTACCAACAATATTTTAAAAGTTGTTGTAGTTGACATACTGTAACAATAATTTATTTTAAAAATAAGCCATTTAGTCAATTTGTATGCTTACATTGTAAACTGTAGAGTTGTATGTCACGTAATAATAGTTTGTTTAAAACAGTTAACAAAATAGTAAACCTATTATTTCATTACTTTTGAAGGTATAATTTTGCGTTTACGTGTTTATTAATTAACTAACAATAAAACAATGAAATTTATTTCCTATAAAATACTATATACAGCGCACAAGAAAAACAGGAAATATCACTGACCACGGTTCTAGTAATATAGCCAGAGTTTTAAAAAGTACATTTTCTTTCAAACTAAAATTTATTTTAGTCCAATATTGTATTGAACTGACAACTTAAACTGCCGTTCTATGTAGCGTTACTTTACAAAATAATACAATACTATGGTTTGACACGTACTGAAAATTAATAAAAGTCACCAGCTATAACAAAATTATTCTAAATTTACTCCGCTACTTTTAATGTAGCGTTTGTTTACAAAATAATGTTATTTTATAATGCTTAAACTGATTATTTATTATTTTATACTGAACAAAACTGTAAACGTAACAACCAAAAATCAATATAATCTCATATATCATCTTTTAAAATTATTTTGACATTAAATCAAAACATAATTAAGAAAGCAGAGTAAGAAAAATGTCATATTCTTGATACGTGAGATGTTAAAAGATCGATTGGAATATGCAATCCAGCAAACTAACAATCCCAGCCCAAAACACTTGATACATATTTTTACTTGTTTTGTATTTAGAAAGAAACTAGTTTTTATACTGAAAACTCACAAGTAAAAGTTCAGCTAACAATTGGTAAAATTTGCTTATTGAGTTTGTAACCGGTACTGATATACTTTTAAGTAAAGATGTTGGATTTATGATTTGTAAGTATATTTGACTGAATACAGTGTTTCCCGCCACTCTTACATGCTAAAATAGAATTCTTTAATAACCATATAATTAAAGGTTGAAGGATTATTTCTTTCGATTGAGTTCTTGGAAGTGCCAATCGACGTTTCGATAACTTATTTCCTAGCTCTTAATGAATAATTCTTCTCTAAGTGATTAAACTTTAGAGAATATGACAAGATTGAACTTTTATTGAAATCTATTGTCTGATGAATATTTCATTAAGAATCGTTCAGTTAAGAGGTTAGAATCAATTCTACTTTCTGTATTTTTTAGGTACGTGAGTTCAATCAGTATTGATTAATTTTATTATTTTGTGCATTTGCAATTATTGTGGCCGTTAAATCATATTCCTTCCGTAAAAAATTTTACATAAATAAATAATCAGTTTATGTTCTACAAAATAAAACATGTCAAACACATTGATATACAATTACATTAATTATTATATACACTAATTTAATTTAAAATCTTAGTTTTAAAAGCGTATTCATTTATATATCCTCATTTATATTTAGTAATTTTATTTGCGAGATTATTAACGAATTGTATTGATTTTTACATTCTTACACAAATAATTATTAGATTAGTTAACAATTGATTTCGCCAATACATTTTTCTTACAGAGAACTTTTCCATAAACATTTTAAGGCAACTGTTTAAGCTTATAATTTAACTAGCGTATAAGTTAATATTCTACCAACCTTTAGGATGACATACGAGCTGATACGACCAATTGACATTAAAACAAAAAATGATATAAAAATGTTTACTTTAAACAGTTTTAAGAAAAATACTTATGACATTTTATTGGAAATTGTGAAGATCTCCCGCAGTAAATTAAAAAAATTTTAAATCGATACTTTTCTATTGAGTGATAAAGACCATTAAGAAAAATATTCTGCAGACTATAAAAATTATTAAAAGTAGAATTATATTAAGAAAAAGAGAACTGTATTCTATCTATACAAATTACCGAATACATTATAATACCTAAATATGTATTAATATCTCTGCAATTTATATGTATAAAAACTGTATAATATTGTTTATTGTTACATAGCACTTCAAGAAGTATTACGTGATTATGTATAGCACATTCCTGAAATATATTTATTCATTGACAAAACACTAATCGTCAAGATAAAAGTGAATATACATTGAAACCATTAATAAAAGTAATGTGCATTGAAATTTACATTTAGGCTCAGGAGTTTCTGGTATTCTATAGGGTATAACCATTATTTCACTACTATAGCCATAAAAAAGGTTAGTTAACCTAACATAACCTAACCAAATAAGTGGTAGTAAATGAATGGAAAAGGTCTCAATACGTAGTTAAATCAATTCAATAATGGCTTGTAAATTGTGGACCATTATGTTTTAAAAAAATCTGTTTAATAACATCAAATCTATAAAGCTGTTTTTTAATCGCATTGACTTCATTTGACTTCAAACTAAAGGGCTGTTGAGATGCACTCAGAACTAACTTAATGAGACACCGTTATATTGATGTGGACGTTGAATGACTCTTGAACAGCTCTTCTGAGTAAGTTAGAGACTCCAATTAGTAAAAGGGAACTTATTTACAAAACACCAAGAGAATATTAAACTGTCTTTGGCTAAATTTGCACCATTTTATTATTTACATTTGTTTGTTATACATCAATGCTTTATTTAATGAATGACTTGACATACGCACGCATAGTGGCCTTTCAATTTAGCTGTGATACGTGGTGTTGTCATGACTACGTGTTTGGCATACGACAGACAATAATTGCTTGATGTGGTATGAATGCACTTGAGGGTTATTTGTTATACATCAATACTTTATTTAATGAATTACTTGACATACGCAAGCATAGTGGCCTTTCAATTTAGCTGTGATACGTGGTGTTGCCATGACTACGTGTTTGGCATACGACAGACAATAATTGCTTGCTGTGGTATGAATGCATTTGAGGGTTATTTGTTATACATCAATACTTTATTTAATGAATGACTTGACATACGCACGCATAGCTTTTTTAATTTAGCTGTGATACGTGGTGTTGTCATGACTACGTGTTTGGCATACGACAGACAATAATTGCTTGCTGTGGTATGAATGCACTTGAGGGTTATTTGTTATACATCAATACTTTATTTAATGAATGACTTGACATACGCACGCATAGCTTTTTTAATTTAGCTGTGATACGTGGTGTTGCCATGACTACGTGTTTGGCATACGACAGACAATAATTGCTTGCTGTGGTATGAATGCACTTGAGGGTTATTTGTTATACATCAATACTTTATTTAATGAATGACTTGACATACGCACGCATAGCTTTTTTAATTTAGCTGTGATACGTGGTGTTGTCATGACTACGTGTTTAACATACGACAGACAATAATTGCTTGCTGTGGTATGAATGCACTTGAGGGTTATTTGTTATACATCAATACTTTATTTAATGAATGACTTGACATACGCACGCATAGCTTTTTTAATTTAGCTGTGATACGTGGTGTTGTCATGACTACGTGTTTGGCATACGACAGACAATAATTGCTTGCTGTGGTATGAATGCACTTGAGGGTTATTTGTTATACATCAATACTTTATTTAATGAATGACTTGACATACGCACGCATAGCTTTTTTAATTTAGCTGTGATACGTGGTGTTGTCATGACTACGTGTTTGGCATACGACAGACAATAATTGCTTGCTGTGGTATGAATGCACTTGAGAGGTATTTGTTATTAGTTAATACAAAGGAACAATATAAAAGTAAGGAGATAAAAATCTATAAACGATAGGAAACAAATGTTTAAAAGACAATAAAAAGTCTACGATAATATGTTTTCTCACACTCAAATTCACAAAATCGAACAATTGGTGTTTAGAGAACTGAAACATGGCAACAATGCAAGACGTAAATGTGTTGCTATAGTTGCAGCTGGCTTGCACCGTCACGCCAATGGTTCTATATTCCCAAACTCTCCGTACTTCCAACATTTGTTGTACGAGCGCTATCAAAACAAATCAGGCAATTCAATAAATAAACTAAATTAACATTTGCACCAATGATAGTATATTTCATGATTTGAACCTTGGCACGTACCCCGACATCTAATATTGGACGAAGTAAATATTGATATATTAAGAATCAACGTGAGAATACTTAAATGTAAAACAATTAGTTATTTTCCTGTAGGTAAATATTTTATACCTATTAATGGCAGTTAGTATAAATACCTATTATGATGAAGTACCATTTGATAACACTTATTTATGGTTTTGTTATTATAATTATATAATAGAATTAGTATCACGATTGTGTATTGTAACAGAAAATTATACAAATATTTTACTAGAATAATTTTCATGTCTTGGATACGAAAAGTACTTCGTATAAAAATTTTCCAATTTTATTTACTTAATAGTAAAAAAATACGTTGTATTACTGAAATATATATATTTAATTTCGTAAGGCGAATCGGTTGCGTCAAAATTCCAAGCTCTACACTCCACCTAAGGCCTTCGAAAATGGCTCATTTTAAAGCACTGATATTGTAGATGGCGGGAAAAATAAAAGTTTTGTGATCCACCTTAAGGGCTCCGCCCCATTTGCCTCAAAGTTCCCATGTTAATCTTATGGGAAGAAGGTCTCATGGGAAACTTTTGTGAGTTTTATACTGTGGCATTTATGTTCCAGCTGTTAAATAAGACAAATGCAACATTCCAGCTGTTAATGATTTTACCCAAATTAACAAGACATAAGGCCAAACCCTTAAAGAAGCTGGTATTAAATAATTCAACACTAGGAGACACTCCTGCACGCTTCACGTGCCAACCCCCTAACTCGCTGCACTCGTTACACCTCAGCATGTGATTTTTGACTACAAATAAAAGGTAGGCTAACCGTTTAAAGTAAAATCACAGTATTAAATTTATTTATAGGATCTCACTCACATTACTAGTGTTGGCTACATATTCGTACTTATTATTATAAACACCCAATGATATTACTTTGCATATTTCAAACGTGCTCATTTAATGTTTATATATATAACTGCTGAAGATTAACTAAATTAATAAAATAACTGCATTAGATTACAATTGAAACCTTCAAGTCCAGTAAAGTGGAGCCGTACAATCTAATGTGAATAAATCATGCTTACAATCTTTTTTGGTTTAACATTTTGAAATATCTAACCTCCTCAACATTACAAACACACTTGTTTACATTCCAACAGTTATTAAAACTTTTTAAAAATCTTTATTTACATTTGAACAGCCGTTACTTTCCGAATCATTTAAATATGTCTCCATGTTATTCTTATAGGCGAAACCCGTACGTTTAGGGATTACCGTCCCCTTCAGGGTGAACATACTGAAAAAGAAAGACCTTATTGTACAACTAAGAATAGATGAACATTTTTTGACACCTCAGCCGTTTAAATTGGTAAAGAAACAAGGGAGGAGTTGCGTTGACAAAAACTGCTTCAGGTATTATATATAAGGATTATACATTAGATATTTAAAAGCAATATTTGTATTTTATCTATTCAGGGACTTTTACCCCTACAAGCCACTAGTATTATATATTACTTAAGAATTTTCTTTCGTTATTTTTAAAAATCTCATTAACTTAGTATGAAAGTAAATTACAACATTTAAAACAGAACTTTCAATAACCATGGCCTTAAAAAGTGCCCTTAGAGTATTTTAGTTTCTCTGTGAATTTCACTTAAATAAACTTTCCAAATACAAATGATCCTCAAGGGACGATCTTATCTAGTAAATAAACATATCAACTAATATGTGAAGTGAGGTTTCACGTCATTATTTGTATTTAGTGACATAACAACTATTTGTTATAGTTGACAGGATATATCTGCATACAGTTAATTACATAATATTGACGTCACACAGTACAAATGTAATACAATAATTAGTATTAAATTTACAAATATTGTGGTGATCAATACCGTTAAACCAAGTGAATCCCCCACTTGTATTGACTTGTATCGGATAATTTACAGCAACATGAAATATACTGATTAAGAATATTTTGCATTATCTTGAACTATAACGCAGATTTTTCAATTAAATTTTAAGTAAAAACAAAACAACATGACACGTTTTACGATGACTGTGATTGTTTAGGAGCCATCAGGATAATCATAACTGATTTGTGTTCTACGTACATAACGAGCTAGGTTGGTTACATATATGTGCATAACGAGCTGGGTCGTTTACATATATGTACATAACTATCTGGGTTGATTACATATATGTTCATAACCAGCTAGGTCGATTATATATGTGCACAACGAGCTGGGACGTTTACATATATGTACATAACTATCTGGGTCGATTACATATATGTTCATAACCAGCTGGGTTGGTTACATATATGTACATAACGAGCTGGGACTGTTACATATATGTACATAACGAGCTGGGTCTGTTACATATATGTACATAACGAGCTGAGTCGGTTACATATATGTACATACCAAGCTGA
Organism: Stictocephala bisonia; assembly: GCA_035578905.1. Taxonomy (NCBI): domain Eukaryota; kingdom Metazoa; phylum Arthropoda; class Insecta; order Hemiptera; family Membracidae; genus Stictocephala; species Stictocephala bisonia. The sequence continues at coordinate 277,394 of JAQJVL010000834.1, forward strand.
GTCGGTTACAAATATATAAATACCGAGCTGGGTTGGTTACATATATGTACATAACGAACTGGGCCTGTTACATATATGTACATAACGAGCTGGGTCGATTACAAATATATACATAACGAGCTAGGTGGGTTACATGTATGGGTCGGATGCGTTCTACAATAAACCTTGTCATATTCAGGTTTCTATACATTGGTTCCAACACAAAAACTCATATATTCCTTTGACACGTAAAAAAAACATATGTTTTATGTTATTTAACAAACAAACCTACAAAAATAATGTAAGTCAAAATAAACTTAAAATAATATTAAAAGTTAGTATCTTATTAGTGTATTAAAGTTGTAGACACATGAATGTATAACTATTATATTTATTATAGAAATTAACTAAATTTTTGAATTAATTGTAACACTGTATACGAATTAAAATGTATTGGAGCGTGTATTTTCTTTACCTGAAAATCAACGTAACGGAATAAATTCGCCTCTTTTATCCCTTAATTACCTCAGTGGAACAGAGTGTTTGTTCAAACAAGTGTTTTCTTTTTTTACAAAACTATTTCAAAGAGACATACAAAAGAGTTCAAATAACATTCACATCACTCTTAAATACACATATGTTAAGTTCACACAATGTTGGACCAAAATTCAATTATTTTTACCATGTTTTATGAAAATGAAATAATAATGTGCGTATATAAAATAAAATACTACGATTTTTTTGTTGAGAAACACGGATAAATTATGTTTTCCATGTTTTGTAAAACTAAATCCTAATTTGTGTGCAAATTAACAATGCTTTTTATATTATTGAACAAAACAATGATTCATACGCTGAAGAGAGAGACAATAGGGTAGGAAACCACTCAATAAATGGAAGAGACTCCCAAGCTAAAACCACACGACATTCATGTCTGGTCTGTCCAGGGGAGTCGTTACTATCGAATCAATTTCAGTAAAAGCACAAGCGACAAATCCATTGCCATACTTCTCTCTTAGAATCGAGTTTAACTATTGCTGATAGAAACTGGAAGAGTCACAAATTGAAGAGGTGACCTTCTGATTTTACAGTTGTCTATCGTTTTGTTGGCAAACTGAATACAGGACTTTGTAACTTTGTAATAATACCAAGTACGTTATTAAAGTTCAAATTAATTATTGAAATGAAGTTATTTAGAATCTTAATTGATTAAGATTAATTGATACTATCGAATATAATTACATTAAAGCGTACACACTAGTACATAAAGAATTCACAGTTCATGACGTAGGTATGGTCCCGTAAGTAAATTGTATCGTGGAATTTCTTTTACAGGATATCAACTAATACAATTAAACTTGAATATATTAACGTCAATGATCAGTGATGTATAGTGAATTGTGAAAACTCCCCGGTATCAAGGAAATATGGGTTTAGAGATAAACAAATTCATTACCAATATTATGATGGTAATCATTTAATAAATATATCCAGTTACTGTATATTTACTAACTAAGAGTTGCAACGTATCTCCTTACATCACGACTGTAAGGATATTTACGAATATACACAAACAGTATATATGAAAACATGAGTTTCGGTACACTCAATATTAGAAACATATATACATATGTATTTAACTCGTTACTGTTTATTTTCATTTAATGTATTGTGGTTTTCCTATCAATTTGCTCGGTGCAAACGTGTTCACCGAAATTAAATCCCCTTATAACTTTGTACTATAAAATATATTCTTATAAAAATTAGCTGTAGCATAAATAATCAACTAAATTGTGGTAATCAGTAGGATATTAGTGTGTTGGAATATGATCTCTATGTGCATATTAAATAAATCCAATTAATAAATGTATGTTCGTTAAATAGCTTTTATCGAACTGACGAGAAACTGAAAAGCAAACATAGTATAAAAAATGACCATTATATATATTTTTCTATATGATTGAAAAAAATTTTAAGTAGAAGTTTTATCATAGATCACACACAATGGAAGGCTATCTCAGTTGATCAGACAGCTGCAGGCTTCCCTTTGTGAACGAGATTGACCAACTTCTCGTATACCTTTGCCATTTCAACTGTTATTGGGAACATCTAATAGAAATACACGGCATCTCATATTATCCTTTATCAAACAATTCAAATACAGGAGTAATAGTAAAAAATTTTTAATTTGTGACTATCAACTTGATTTCCGATTACACTATCAAGTCATCTGCGACAAGTACGTTACCTCAGTTGACCACTGTGAACCTACTGATGGCGGCTGTAAACTTGATTTGTGACCATCAAGACGTTCGCCAACTATGTCGTAAATGAGACAAACCACTACTATATTACTTACAGACTCTTGTACACTCAGACGCCAGTAATAAACAGTAATGATAGGTTTTATGACATAACCGTATTGACTGATTGTTGTGAACGAGACAAATATATTAAGTTGCGCAGTCAAAACGCGACCAGCAGTCGTAAATGGAGAACTTACTAACCAATTAGTAGATGGTGATATATAATTTTAAAACATCGATAAAAGAAGTGAAAGAAATTTAAGGGGAAAAGTAAGAAATATCTGTATGCTGTGTGAAATAATATCGGAAAAGGAAGATTTTATTGAAAGATTACTATAAAAACATAATATTTAAGAAACTTTCAAATACACATAATAAATAATAATAAATTTTTTTTCTTCCTAGTTACCTTTAACAGTTTACCGGAAAAATTACCGTCAATAACCAAGGCCAGGTGGTCACCTCGTAACCTTTCATTGTCCTTTAAAAGGAAGTTATAGCTCAGGAAATCAGTAAAAACTTCAATTAATCAGTTAATTATTAGTAACTTGTACACCCTGATTGTGTTTCTTTGCTGATTGATTAGTGTTTGTTTTGAGTTTTAGTACCTCGTCAACATTTTGTGTGTGTATATTTATAACTTTGTCTACACTTACTAAACATTGAAAATGATATATTTTTATTTGCAACATAATAGCCTTAATGACTTAAGAGTCATTTTTAGATGTTTTTACACTATGCAATTTTTTTTTATGTTTGCTTTTGAAATAGTACATTCTCGAAAAGTCCTGATTAACGAATTGTATGGTGTCACTAAAGTAGGTTAACTAAAAAAAATTTAATTAACAAATTATATGGGAAGATATTCCTGACTTCCCCTTTACTAATGAATAACCCGTTACTTTAATATACCTTTTTTATACTCATAACGTTGTACCATAATATTTTATCCAACATATTTATTTTAAGGAGATGTTAATGAGTTGTTTACTAAGAATTATTTAGAAAGAGGGGGCGAGTGGCTTGTCAAAAGTTCAAATGGTAGGTGGAAAGAACATTAGTGCATAAATACGAGTTTAAAGCAGATGAAAGGAGTTAGTCAATTTATTTTAATTTCCAGAAACACGTATTTTGGATAAATATTTGTCAACGCTTTTTCATATTGATGATAGAAATATTGCCACTTTTGAAGTAAGAGAAATCAGAGCAAACAAGTAAACACTTTTTCAGCAAAAATGTTTTCCGATTATAATTTTTATGAAGCTTTTGAATTAAAAAATTGAGATATTGATTTTAGGTTAACTGTCCATAATTGTAAAATAATTTATTTTTAAAATATGGATTTCGAAGGAGTGTGATTTGTAATCATTGTTCGGGGACAAATGTAATCATTGTTAAAAATTAAGGCTGATTAATCCTTAGAAAGTGTAATTAATTAGTAGCCCAATGTCAAATGATCACCTGATGGTTATTACCTGATGCGTTTGAAAAATATGTTACGACTCTGATTGGGATCGAACTGACAACCTTTAGATTGTAGAAGTTGGGCTTTAAACAATTTACATACTATCTATCACGATGTATCTGTCATATATCTATACATACATGAATCTGTTATACGCATTTTACAAAATATAACAACAAACTTTTACTGGATGTCTAAATTATCTATAAAAATGTCAGATATGTGTTTCAATTCGATAAATTACTTAGCTTCTTTCGTATTTTAATATTCTAGTTATGTGAGACATACAATTATAACGATAGCCATACTGTGGTTAATAATTACATTAATTCTGTACAAGTAGGAGTGATATTTATCTTAGATACTGTATCCTAGATATTTATTATTATGTTTAATTTGATAAAAAGACGAGAGAAACGTGATTCACGCATATATTATAATAAATAGAGGAACAATAGAGGTTGGATTATTTTTGCAATTATTTCTATGACATCTTGAGGAAGAATTACCATAATTAGTCATGTATTAATGCATTAGAGTTTCTGAATTAGATTTTTTTTTACATGGATTTTATTTTTGATTTGATAAGATATTATTTTTTACGTAGGTGTACTGATTGTAATTTTAGTAAGGAGTCCACAGTATAAGATGAAACTACAATAACTGAACAAGACGAAAACAAATAAATTCCATCGAGTTTTCCTCAGACAGTTATCTCAGGCAAAACACTTCAGTCAATGTTTTATAGTTGCTTTTGTTTTATATTCATGTCTCAATTGGTTTTTGCTTAAATAATTAATCATTACTGTTTTATCAGATGTCTAAATACTTTTTTTAGTATTACCAAACTTTATGAACATCGTCATGATCAAAGTTAAAAACGAGATAAAATAATGGTGCTTACGAATGAAAATTTATTTGAAGTTTCAGATATTATCTGACTAAAAAATAAATCATAATGGAAACTATTTTGAATCCTAAAATTTTCCATTAGTGATTACATTTTAAAATATCAATAATTTTTCAACTTAAACGTACATGTCCTAGTAACCTACAATAATAACAACTACGTACTTACTGTAGTATTCCTCTGAAGTACACCCAGAGTATTTTCCGGAACAACTAAATCAAACAGACTATCTAAGAAGAATACCTAATACCTAGTTGGCTGAGACCAGGCTGTGGATTTTATCTTTAATGCACCCAATTTTAATTCCACCAGAAAATGACTCCCTTAAAACTTGTGATGAATTTTGCTAGGGAAAATGACTTTTTAAAATGTTACATGTTTCATAGAGACTTTACATACTTTTCTTATGTGCGAAAAGTATAATTTTATAGGCAGCAATAACTGTCATAAGCTTAATGCTTTTGTAGGGTTATAAACTGTCAAATTCTTTCGCTTAAGTCACACTGTAGTGACAACATTGCTCAACAGATGTTAAAAGGTAGAATACTATCTTTTAACCGTAAGATACATAACATAATTAAAGCATTTAACCTAATACATTTCCACAGTTTAATTTGGTATAAATTAAATATATTAAAAATAAATAACTAAGTATGAACTTAGAGATTACTTTTTTCACTAGTACTTTCAACTTAAAAAGAAATATGCATTGTACTTGATTATTGTAATAAAATGAAATATTTGAGGCTAGCTTTAGGTAGACAAAACAATTACTAGACAATTATTTCTTTACGATTACCTATCACATTCTAAAAATTTGAAGTTAAAGTTGGAGTTAATTCGAAATAGAGAAGTCTGGGGTGTCCGTGTTGGGTACTAGTCAAGGTTCAGATTTTTTTATGCAGGATAACTGATTAACAGGCTTGTCAGTAAGCTGAAAAATCAGACCAACCTTACGTGGTTCCGATTCCACGTAAAGTTGTAGGTCCTTTAGTTGCCTAGCTATTGGGCTATTATTAAATAGTTCTTTATGAAAAACATTCGATCTTAATTAGTAACAATTACTACACTCGTTTATCTATACTCATCCACCCTTTATATTTTCCCATATTTTGATGATCAGCATCATACTAATATTTATTCTATTTATAATATTCTAAATATTGGCAATATTAATTTGGTATTCGTCGGTTAAGTCTTATCAATAGTTTTTAATGTATTCAATCATTTGTTATTGGTGGAAAAAAGTATTTTACGCTCAATTGTACAGTATAACAACTATTCAAAAAATGTATGGCACTTGATTGGTTAATGAGAATACCCAGGAATGACAATTATTCCCATTTATATAATTATTCTTTATGATCACAAATAAGTAAATGCCCAAGATCATCAAGATATGTGCGACTATGGATTTCGAATGGGCGTGACGATTTTCGATGAACGAGTATAGTCTATGTTACTAACTAAGGCTGACAATTACTTAGAAAGTATCGTTAACTAATAACATTGACTTTGTAGGGACACAGGTAGATTACCTATAGATACACTGTTACGTTTTGTTTCTCAAATTATAAACTGTTTTTATGTGGTCCATTGTGGAGCACTAAATGTAGTCCCATATAAGTGTAATGGAGTTTAAACCAGCTGTTGTAGTAGACCTCACTAGCCCCAGTATTTATATTATATGAGACATTTATTTGTAAGTAATAATATAATCAATGGAAAAAATATAGTAGCAAATATAATAGCCCAATGACAAATGAACAGCTGGTGGTTATCAGCTGATCTCTTTCAAAATGTGTTATGACTCTGATTGGAATTGAATTGAGGACCTTCAGCTTATGAAGCTAACCAACTAACACATACACGTACAGTGGTATTGACCCACCCACCCATACACGTACAGTGGTACTGACCCACCCACCCATACACGTACAGTGGTACTGACCCACCCACCCACTCATACACCTACAGTGGTACTGACCCACCCACCCACTCATACACGTACAGTGGTATTGACCCACCCACCCATACACGTACAGTGGTATTGACCCACCCACCCATACACGTACAGTGGTATTGACCCACTTACACACCCATACACGTACAGTGGTATTGACCCACTTACACACCCATTAACGTACAGTGGTATTGACCCACCCACCCACCCATACACGTACAGTGGTATTGATCCACCCACCCATACACGTACAGTGGTATTGACCCACCCACACACATGTACAGTGGTATAGATCAACCCACACACCCATACACGTACAGTGGTATTGACCTACCCACCCATACACGTACAGTGGTATTGACCCACCCACCCATACACGTACAGTGGTATAGATCAACCCACACACCCATACACGTATAGCTAATCTGACGCCCAATTTGGTTTGTCGATTTAATAAAAATAATTAAAATATTTATTTTTCTTATTTTTTCTCTTGAACTCTTTTGGTTGTCAAAAAAGGTAAATTGTTTTTGTCGATAAATTATTCACTACATAAGGAAGTAAATAAATACATAGGTATAACGATTTTATTTACATATTAAATATATTTCATCAATATAATTTGTCAAAATTGTAAACCATTTTCAATTGTTGTAAAATGTAACATATCTACTTGTAAAAAATTGACTTTTATAGATCTCTTCCATATTTCATATGTTATTTAAATGATTGTACTTAATTATTTAGTCTTGTCATTTTATTCAAGAATTTTTTTTTAATGTACAATGAATGACTTGATGTTCTCTATATTTGTACATACTATTGTAATAATTAATCTAAAATAAAAGATTGCTTTATACTTCATTACTAACAATAATATTTCAAGCATAATGGCCTTTCATTTAATTTAACATTTTAATACCAAAAACAATCTTAATAAATGTAACTAACTATTTAGAAACTAAACATAACATTTTGTCATGGTTATTACATGTAATGAAATATGCATAGATCAGATAAACGAACAAGTGTACAATAGAAGGTGGGTTGTATTTCCGGCTATAAACAACATCAGCCAGTCCCTGAGGGGCAGTAAAGATAACTGCTGAGTATCACTTGATATTTATGTATCAGGTAGGTTAACACCTGATATCCATCCGATATTTAAAAGTTTCTGAGATACATTAGTTTCGGAATTTTTATTTAAACTTCCTTCCATGTTTGAGAATTCTATTACATAGAATTTGAGGTGATCATATGTTGAGGATTTTCATTTCACCTTTAAATTGCTTTTTACCTAAAGGTTTGTAATACATACAGAGTGAAAAAAAATTGGAAACGCTTTCACAACTTTTGTATGACTTCACATGTAAAATTAAAATCTTGTACATGATCATAGTTACAGAGAACATACTTTTCGACACCATTAGTGACATTTCATCTTTTTTGGGGAACGGCTCACGAGGAGTTGAACGAAAATCTTCAACGTAATCCTAGGTCGAGTTTGGTATAAAATGAAAGGTCTATTCAATATAAATAAAATGCCGCAAACTCGACTTCGAAAGGTTTCTCCTTTCCAGAGTAGTGGCATTTCAATTTCAAAGTAACTAATTTTAACAATATTATTGCACCACTATTTAACCGTCTTAAGTAAATTATTCAGATCAAAATGATACTTAATGGAACACAAGAAGTAAAAAAATTCAATTATCATTTTATCTATGGAAAAAATAACTTTGTTGTATAAGCGTTGCCATATTCCTTTTTTTTAGCTGATAGGTTTAAATTTATTTTAGAAAGAAGTACTCGGGAAGGTCGATCATCCTTGGGGGGGGCTGTTTCCCCCCGCGGGTAGCGATGATGAGGGGATTGTTAGTTAGCATTGTAACAATCCCCTCATCATCGCACAGTAGCTTAGTCATTCACTGTTACCGCTTGCCGTACCTAGAATTCCCTTACCACTCATATCAAACAATCCATTGACCGAAGTGGTTTTGTGACCGCCCTGAAAGATTATTCTCCTGGTCAGATGACTGGGTCTGATTAGGTGGGGCGTGCAGTTATCGGATGGACAGAGTTATCTTGAATTAATCAATACTACAGTTTATAGTTTAATTACACTACTTTTTCTTTGTATTGTTTTCTTTTCATTGTAATTACAGTAGGCACTGGTTAGAGTGTATTTTATTATTAGTCTCTTTACAAGTACAAACTAATTACCAAAACCAAATTTTTTTGTTATAAATTATAATCATTATTTTTCCCCTACTGTCTTTTGTATTGCTTAGTATTTTGTTTTAGGGTTAACTGTAAGAAAGGGCCTAGTGGCCCTAAAATCACAGTTTTGTAAAAAATTATTATTTTTCAATAAAAGACATTTATTATTATTTTTGTGAGTTCTGATTAGGGATTTAATTTTGAAGAATAAGCAGTTTGTAACATTAAGATTGATATCATACAGAAGTTGTCAAGTTATTAGACTATCACAGCCTGCTTGAACGTCAAGTGGGGGAACGTCACGACCTTTGTTATTGTTATGTGATTAGGCATTTGTACGATAGGTGATAGAACGTCCTGGTAAGACTAGCAGAAATTGTATATTATGATTTTATTAAAAAAATAATATTAATTTTATTTGAAGCCAAGGAAGTACTCATCCTTGGATTAACGTAAATGCAACTCTCATCTTCTAGCAAAGTGGCACTTGATAAAATTAGTGTTCACTAATTAAATATTACAGTATAAACAAGGAAAATTAAAAAGTTTAGAAGCTCGGAGCAAGTACTTGTAGTTACCAAACAATGAAGTTTTGCCAGTTAAAATTGAATGTAGTTTTTGTTACACTTCAGATGTATAAGTGTTATTTTTTAAACAATATATTATCATTTATTTATTTATTCGTTCAAGCAATAATAAAACAATCGTATTTTTAGTCAGTTAATAACTCCACTGTGAGTATACTCAAAGTAATGCTACTCAGGCCCTATAAATTATCACCAAAATAAGATTATCATAGCTTACCTGGACATATTTAGATTTGTATTCAACCAAATGAACCTTCTCGTAATAGATTAATACATGGTTGGTTTTTTTTTGTATTTTTTTTTTTAACTTTACTCGCTACTCAACATTAGCCTGCTGGCCTGTGATCGAACTTTTTTCGACAAGTGAAGTACAAAACGTTAGGACAGTTAAGAATTGGAGCCTTGGATATTGCAGTCCACAGCCCGAAGACTGAGCCACCACACCGGTAATTTGCTTAAAATATATAGTGTAACTAGTTAAATCATGCATGCTTTTTAAAGAGTGATAATAACAACCCCTTCAGTAAACTAGAAGTGGAAGCTAGCTGACTGCTACTGATAGTTAAACTAAGGAGTTACTAGCTAACTTTTTATTACATCTTTCACACTATGAACAGAGGAAATATGAAATGAAAGTTTTAGACTAAACTAAAACGATATAGGCCTAACTATAAATATTTGGAAAAATGTAACACTTAATTCTCATACAGCTTTGTTAGACCTATCCAAATAGCGTTTACGCCGATTATATATATCACTGTTAGTGGTGGTACCAAAATACATTTTATCCCTTTGAATTATACTGCAAAGCAAAAATAACAGTGAAAACAAGCACAAACAAATAAAAATATATAAAAATATGAGTAAAACAGATAGGTAAAAAATATAATAAGGGCCTATACGTAGACGTTTTGGTCAGCAGCTTTGTATTTAATAGTGCTATTGGCATAACCTAATTATGTCAACCCTAATTACCCTTAGTGGTATAATATTAGCGAGTGTTAAGGAGATTGTAGGTGATAGGTTCTATGCACGGTTCTCTTAATACGGCGTCCGCTTAATGGTTGCCATCGACGTGGACACTACTAGAGAAATCTTGCGTGTCCATTTTGGATGGTAGTCAAAGGTTCAGATATTGTGTAGGGAAGAGAACTGAGTGTCAGGCTTATCAATAAGCCGAAAATCATAAAAAACTACGTGGTTCGGATTCTACGTAAAGCTGTAGGTTCCTTAGTTGCCCTGGCTATTGGGCTGTTAATAAATAGCTCTTTCTGAGGAACAGTCGACTTTAGTTAGCTACAATTACTACACTCGTTCATCCACACTCATCATACTAATTCACTCCTCATATTCGCCCATGCGGTCGGCGTCTTATTGATAATGAACAATAATGAAAATGAACAATAAGAATTAATCCAAGATAACCTACTAAATATAACCAACATAATCTAGAAAAAACTAACTGATAAAAACATATTAACTGAACTCGATAATAATCACTTAACCTAGCCAATAGATCTATTACTGTGTTATAGATTTTTTACAGGTTAAGAATCACTTCATCTAATGTAAATTTTGATAGTTTGTATATTGAATTGAAATACATACAGAATTTATCAATACAGTTCTTACATTTCCCTTTCTAACAGAGTTCCTAGACCTTAACACAATCACAGAAGTTGCACAAACCTAATTTGTATTGCTCCTCGTGAATCGTAATGCTGGTGCTGAAGAACTTCTCTTGATAATATTTTCTTTTAGTTATATTATTTGTTACATATAAGTTTTCTTTGCTAAGTTTAAGTTTGACTTTCAACAAAGTTATCAAAAATATTATTTTAAAATAGTAAATTCGATTCCAAGCCAATTTATTCATGTATATGTTTCACCAATGTTTCACCTAAATTCTCCACGCTTTGCTATTTCTTCCTTTGATATTAATTATTTATTAGTCGTTATTTTTTAGTTTATTTGTTAGAAAATAAGTTGCACTAGATTTTTTCTGAAACAAACTAACTTAGTTGTTTTCTCGAAAAAAAAAACAGTAATCTGGTCACGGAAATAAACTGCTACCATAACGGATATTGTTTGGATGTAATGTGCACATATATAAGCTAGTCACAGTCGCAACTTTTCACTGACATTTTTTCCATATGAGAAGTGTAGGTAGGTTGGGAAATGCTTGAAATTCCCTGTTAAAATGTTAGAGACTAAATATTTACAAACACTCTTATCAATCACAGATCATATTCTGTGAAAATTTAAAGTGAATATATTTACCGCATTTCGAATTTTGTGTACATAAACATACGGAAGTTTGATTTACATACTTCGTAAAAAACGTACTAAAACATGAGTATAAGTATTCACTTATGGATAGTATTTTCTTTTTATTTTAAAAATGATTAAAAAACATTAATAAATGATACCTTGTGGTTTGCTATGATAAAGAAAATCCAAAAGAAGTAGATGAAGACCAATGAAATGTTACCAAATAAAAGGTCTATTTGATTGTGTCCTGTTCTTTTACTGAATATCTTGATATTCGTCCTCCCTATCTGATGTCTCTTAATCACCCTCCCCACTCTAATCACACTCTCCCTCCTACTACCTCAATAGACTCATTGAAGTTAAATTAACTCCTTCAATTCCTCCACATTCAATTTACCTAACATAGGACCTTTTAAAAGAGTTTACGTCAATTTTATTGTAGACTAAATGAGCGATATTGTTAATAATATGATATTATTGATCACTGGAAATATTGTCGTACGTAATAGAACTATTTAGATCAAAACTGATTTTTTTTTAAATAATGCTTAAATATTTTAGTAAAACATATTATTTTGGCTAATGTAATATAACTTATATGTTCAGGATTATTCACTACCATTGGTGGAATTGTTATATTTTTATTGTAGAATTTAATTGTAGGACATTAAAAAAAAAAAACTCCAACGAAATATTTAATTAAACATAATATAGTGATATAGATGAAAAAAAACACTCGTTTTAATTTTGTTAGTCCTTCCGGTAACAAATTTACCATCTTCAGACTCATTTAACTTTGTTTCCGAAAAAAGCCTAACAAAATTAAAATCTATTTACTAGAGTGTTTGTTTCATATATAACATTAAATTATAAATCCAGTAATTAAAGAGCTTGAAGAATGATACCATAGACGTTTTCAAAACAATCTAGTTGAAAAAAATTACCCAAGTAGTGAATTGTATATTTTCAAGCAGATGTTAAATGGAAAATAAAATTTCTCCTACTATATCCGGAAATATGACCTTTCTGTCAGATTACAAATAATAAATTAATAATAAATTTATTTAATATTACAGAATTTGACGTCTTATTTTGTAATTAAGTTAAGTATAAATTTAGTATTTTAGGAAAAAAGTGGTAGAGTGGCATATTTTTTCTTTTCTTTTTTTTTTAATTTCAAGGGTGTAAAGACTGACAAAAATTAAACACGAGTTGGTTCAGAGTGTAAGTTAAGAGGCAACTATTTGCCTTCAACAGAGATATTTACAAACGAAACACGTGCACCTGTTAGATACTAAGTGTTTATTTTTGCTTCTTGTTTGTCCTACTTATGTACTCTGCAGGTAATATGTGAAATAAATATTGTTAATTTAATAAATTGAAAAAAATAGAATACTGAATTTGACTGAATGAAATCTTAAAGTTATTAAGTTAAATATGTAAATTGTATCATTAACTATGTTATTTACTTAACAAGCTGTTATATTAGAATTCATGTTCTAACCTCTGGATATTAATACAATTATATAATATATTGATAATGGCTTTACCATTTTATTATCCTCTGGTGAGCGAGCGGCCCGACCTAGGACAAGCGTGCACGCCACCCATCTATGTAAATCCGTATTGACCCACTCACCCACCCATAGGCCTACACATAGAGTGGTATAGACCCCACCCACCCACCCATACATATACAGTGGTATTGAACCACCAACCCACTAATACATATATAGTGGTATTGACCCGCCCACCCACCCATACATATACAGTAGTACTGAGCCACCCACCCATCCATACATATACAGTGGTATTAAACCACCCACCCACCAATACATGTACAGTAGTATTGACCCGCCTACCCACCCATACATATACAGTGTTATTGAACCACCCACCCACCCATACAAATACAGTTTTATTGAGCCACCCACCCACACACGTAAATTCGTATTGACCCACTCACCCACCTACATACGTAAAGTTTTATTGATTCCTACCACCCACCCACTCATACATGTAAAGTGGTATTGATATTTTTCTCTATATATATTTTTCAGTATATATATACTTACATTAAATATTCCAGATATATTAAATATCCAATAAAAACTAACGTTGAATACGTTAAAGTTTTTGGACCTCTTTCATAATATGTCACTAAGCTCCCACCTTATGTCTTTGACAATGTCACTTCTACACAACCCTTAATATAAAAATTACAATAAAAAAACACTAGGTAGTATTTTAAAGTAATATATTCTTTATTTTAACAATAAAGTTTGTAATTTGTCCTGGCTTTTAGGATATTAATAAATAGTCCTTTCTGCGCTAAGTCGAACTCATACAGTAACAATGACTACACTGGTTCATCTACACTCATCACACTCATTCACCCCATATCTCTACGATTGGTGTCTTAGAAATGAATAATAATGAATAAAGTATCAAATAATTATTTATAAATGTTTATATGTAAGACATACCTATTTACAGGAAGGTGTTACTCATCCTTCCCCTCGGGGAAGATGATAGGTATCCCTATAAAGACGGCTTACCTCGTTATTCCACTTCTCTGACGCGCTGAGCCTGGGATACAAACATTGTTTCTAAAAATCCTGAGGGATCTTCACCTAAAGAAGGGTTTATTAAATATTAAGTCAAAATTGTCCATCTTTCATTCTTAAATGAATAAAATGGACTTTAGAGCGAAAAGTGATGAATATTAAAATCATCAGTTTTCTTTTCATTATGAACGATTATTTTGAAGAAATTTGAATTCACCGCAAGAACAGAAAATTGCATTTGTGTTACAGTTTGGTTTTAACAATTTAAAAGCAAATCAAAATATGTGGGTAGAACAACAATTATTACTCATAGATTTTTCAAAATTCGTTGCAACTTATTAAAAGGTTATAGCTTTCACAGTATTAGTAATAATCAAAACTTATTTGATTTATACTATAACACAAATTATAAAAATTAATACCAAAAGAAATATATGTTTACATGAGCATCTCACCTGGAAAATAAATACGTAAGATCATTAGCTAGACTGTGTCACTGAGCTGCTAACAGACGAGGGACCCAGATGGGGTGTTGTATTTACCAGGTATTTCCAAATTACATGTTTTCTCAGTAGTGAGGTATGACAAAGCTATTTGCTCCTTCGTCGGTTAATGTCAAACAATATTGACACTGTATATCAGGTGTGGTACCTCTGTGAAGTATTTCCTAATTACATTGCTTCTCATTAGTGAGGTACGACGAAAGTATTTGCTCCCTGGGTGGTTAATTCCAATCAATATTGACACTGTATGCAGGTGAAGGAACTCGCGAGGTAGTTACCAGGTATTTCCTAATTACATTGTTTCTTATTAGTGAACCATTCTTATTTGAACCATTAATGTCAGGCAATGGAAGTAGGACTTACCCAATATTAATTTATTTGTTACACATTTTATATTTTCCTATTTGAGTCGAGAACTCATACTAATTAATAAGCATTATTCTTAATTATGAAGGTATACTTTTTTAAATAATATGCAAAAGCTTTAGTTAATTTTGGGGTTTTAGTTGATATTTCATACTTATTGATAGATCTGAGGGGATTAAACGACATAGTGAAAACTATGACTAATATAACACTTTAAAACCCCATATATTTTTGAAGGGATTTTATATAATTTAGCCAAACTAAAGACATATATAATGATAAACACTTGTCAGTTCTTTCTTAAGGTAAATAAACTAAGGTATTAATTAAGTCCTTAAAAACTTTAAAAAATAATACAACAATTTTAAATACTGTGAGAAAGTTTTGTATTGTAATTAGAGTGGCTGGTACCTTACGAAAATACATTCATAACGTAAACAAAACGTAATTAAAAACTTAAGACCAATATTTTACTTATTTATCATTGTGGCACTTGTCGTAACACATACTTGCAACGATGTTTAATATTTTTACTTATTTATCATTGTGGCACTTGCCGTAACACATACTTGTAACGATGTTTAATATTTTTACTTATTTATCATTGTGGCACTCGTCGTAACACATACTTGCAACGATGTTTAATATTTTTACTTATTTATCATTGTGGCACTTGTCGTAACACATACTTGCAACGATGTTTAATATTTTTACTCATGTATCATTGTGGCACTTGTCGTAACACATACTTGCAACGATGTTTAATATTTTTACTTATTTATCATTGTGGCACTTGTCGTAACACATACTTGCAACGATGTTTAGTATTTTTACTTATTTATCATTGTAGCACTTGTCGTAACACATACTTGTAACGATGTTTAATATTTTTACTTATTTATCATTGTGGCACTTGTCGTAACACATACTTGCAACGATGTTTAATATTTGTACTTATTTATCATTGTGGCACTTGTCGTAACACATACTTGCAACGATGTTTAATATTTTTACTTATTTATCATTGTAGCACTTGTCGTAACACATACTTGCAACGATGTTTAATATTTTTACTTATTTATCATTGTGGCACTTGTAACACATACTTGCAACGATGTTTAATATTTTTCAATAATCAAACATAATTAAAAATAATGTGTATTGTGCAAATCTAATAATTACTAATAAAATACAGACGTTATAAAAGTAATAATGCCGTTCAAATTAACATAATTTCCGCAATCGTACAACGAATGTTAAGTATCTAGATTATTTATTATGTCGTATTGTAGCTGATACGAATGCCATAGTAATATAAATACAGTAAACTATTAGGTAAATAAATAATAATCTTTTAAATGATTTATTTTAATCCACTATAGTACATTTCGGAATGTGAGTTAATAGTTTAATAACCTCGAAATGGTGTTTTATCCCAAAAGAGTAGTTTTTTACTTGGATTTTATATTGATTAGATTATAGTAAAATCGAATAACACTAAATTTTCTCGAAAGCAATATCCTTTGATTCGGTAAAGCGATTAATAAAATAAACGAACCATAAAGTGATGTAAATAAAATTTTGCATGTTCAGTACATTAAAAGTGTTTTTGTATCATGGATTAGTTTTTGGTCAATCACAGAATAATTAAAATAACAGTGTATTTATCTTGACCATTTATCTTAAAGACGTAATAAGGTTGAACACCCTTTGGGCGGAATTTTGAAGGCGGTTTTCTAAAGATACAGTTATTAAGAATTGAGACAAAAGAGAAAGATACTAATGTAATATTCAGTACATAAAGAGAAACGTGCTCCAGCTGTAATTAGGGAAGGGTTTCGAACATTACTTTGGTTTATATAAATCAAATTGCCAAGTTATATAAACATTCTGAGGAAGTTGGTTCATCTTTCATTTTCAATAATAATTGCTATAAGGTCTTCTTATTGGCTAGACTGTAACAAATGATCTCTTTATGAATGACCTATTTGTATGTATGATTATGTGTAGTTTTAATGAACGTTTAACAAAGTAAGGGCCATATTTATTCATTTGAATAGTACGATACAATATTTTTGGTATTTTCTATACATTATAGTTTTTTTTTAATATCATTGTTTGGGGATCTATTTTTTTAAATAATGGGCTGCTTGATGTGATTTATGATTTATATTATAATTTACGCACACACACTGGCACACACACAATTACATGCACGTATAAAATCAAGCATCGGGTGTGTTATCGTGTCGTTATGTAAAATACACTTAATTCAACAACATCTTATTGCCCCTGGGTCGGCACTGGTGGCGCAGTGCTGTAATCCAGCTACTTGGGGACAACGTGTTGTGGAGATTGTAGGCGATGGGTTTGATGCTCGGTCCTCTTAATACCGACATGGCGTCCGCTCAATGGTTGCTATCGGCGTGGCCACTACTAGATAAGTCTGTGGTGTCCATTTTGGGTGATAATCAATGTGCGGATGTTGTGTGGGGGAGATAAGTAAGTATCACGTTTGTAAATTAGCTGAAAATCATACCAACAGTTTGTGGTTCGGATTCCACGTAAAGCTGTAGATCCCTTAGTTGCCCTGGCTATTGGGCTATTAATAAATGCCCTTTCTGAGGAACAGTTCAACTCATTTAGTAACCAAACTACACTAATCCACACTCATCCTACACTCATATTACGAGTATCATTCATATTCGCCTTAAACAAACGCACACTGTTGTGTCGGCGTCTCATATGTAAGAATCTAGGAACATAACATTACTCTTTTAGTATCTCTTAATACATACGATATTTTAAGGCCCTCCACAAATCGTTTCATGGGATTTTATTCCATACATAAACCAATAAGCTAATTAATATCATAATCCTTGTTTACATTCATTCAATGTACATAACAAAAATATATATTCACTATGTAATGAAAAGCATTAGTCACTCCTGAACTAAATTGTACGCACTCAACGGTAATAATGATCGGGAAGAAAATTAACCATAGAAATTGAATAAAATATATTTGTTAAAAATTATATCTTCAAAAAGTGTTAGAAAGGGCACTTCTTACAAAGTGTCATGGTAGTATACACTTTACTTACATTTGAGTATATTATTAAGTATATAATAAGATATATTTGTACGTATTTTGTATATAGGTTACATATTGTATGGTAGTATTCAACTTACTTCCATTTTATAAACGATCAAATGAGTTATATTTGTTTGTATTTTTTTATATAAGTTACATCTTAGATACGCTATCTCTGGTCTATTCCATTTCATAATAAACTCAAATTAATTAATTTGATAAGCACAAGTGAGGTCTGGTCTCCTAATTACTCTCGCTATATTGACTCCATTAACAAAACACAAACCTGAGTAATACGATTAGTTGGCATGCGATATGGCTACAGATACTTTGAGGTCCCAATCATGGAACTGATGCAAAGATTCGGACTATCTTCATTGGAATCAAGAAGAATGGTGTCAGAACTAATGTTCCTCTACAAGCTGATCAATGGACAACTCGATTGCTCAGAACTTCCATCATAGATTGAATTACGTGTACCAATAAGGACAAAAGTGTCTTATACTTTTGGAAAAAGAAGTCAATATACCGAATGTGCATCCGGCGACTCCTGAGAGAAGGCAACAACCTTAATACGGAAATTCACATATTTAAAATATCAATGCAAATCTTTAAAAAAGAATTGTTCAAATTCATACAAAGCCAGACATAAGTTTTGTCTATACATAATGTTGACATGACCTCTTTAAAATTGCACTGTAATGTATGACATGTATTTTTGTTATATTATTTATATATCATTGATGTTGTAATTTTCAAAGTAAATCAAAACTATAATTAGATGTCAACTAATGTTGTAACAAATGTTGTCAATTTGTTTGTAAAAAATGGGAAACCGTTGGTATGAATAAATGAAAAAGAAAATGAAAGGAGTGTAAATTATAAATTTGTAAGCAATGACCTTTAAAATAATGTGCTAACAGAAATATTTAGCTTTTTGAAAACTTTTTAACATAGGGTCATTAAACATTTACAACCAATAGTTTTAACAACGTATCAAAAATATTTCATGTTGAGAATCGTAACAAAGATAATTTTGTATAGTGTAAAAAAGGTCAATGGTTTAAGGTTTATGTAACTGGTATAGGAGGTAAAGGGGAATTATGAACTGGACTAAACAATAAATAAATAAAATAACAACAACAAAAACTACCACCAGTTTGAAACAGGAAAATTTCATTAAAATTTTGTTTGTATCAGAATATTTGTCCATTTTTCACCAATAAAATGATGAATAACACGATGTATGCTTATATTTGTAATTTACAAGCTGCGAACTAGTTACCCTCAGTTTCTGGTACATTTGAAAAGGTTCAAAATTTTGTAATTTTATTTATTAGCTTAGATTTAGGTAGGGGGGTTTAATTCATCAGTCTGTGTCAAGCCGTTCGTACATTATTTGATTGCAAATTCGTAGAGAAGTACGATATTGATAGATAGAAAAATCCCATTGACCAGCTATAGGCTACATACCAATTATAAACAAATACCTATATTTTATTCCTTAAAAATAACATATAAAAGTAGAAAAAACATGAATTGGAACATAATTGAACATTTACTGGTGTTTAAGCATTTTTACAGCAAATAGTTTAAAAGTAAATTTAAGCACATTTAACTCCTTTTTTCCTAATGATTCAATAAATATTAGAGATTTTCTATATAATATTTACATGTATTCAATAAAAAGAACGTAAAAGGTGAACAAATTAAATCAAATTGATTTTTAGAATAGGTAGAACTAATGTTAAAGTCGATGCTTTTAATAATATCATTCCATTTTACACTCAAAAAATCTCCAACGCTAAAAATAAATTTTAAATCTTCATTAAAATAGGAAAAATGGGGGTATTATTTTAAAACAAATTATCGATTTCACAAACAGGAAAATGCAAGGAAAAACAAAACATTTTAGTGAATTTATACAGGGTTCAGTGTTTAAATATTTGCTCACATGGCTTCAAAATTACAACTATAAATTCATCATCACAAATAAAAATCAATACAATTTATAATAAAATATGGTTTTGAGGGATGAAAAGCTGGGAAACCATACAAATATATTAAATAAGAATGCTTCAATGGTACTTATATTTTATTTTAATACTAAAAAAAAGTTAGAAAGATTTACGTCGAATTTTAATAAAAAAGAATGAACTATTTTCAGGACTATGTTCGGTAAGTTAAACACGGACTTAGAAATAATAAAAAAATACAATTACTTACATTGTAACATGTGAAACAACGTTGAACATTTCTTGGACAAATTAAAAGAATAGAACCCACAAAGTTAACATGGAATATGTTATAAAAATAATAGACGGGCCAAGACATTTACATATTTCTGCAATAAAATAACCTCTGTTCTAGCTAATAAGATAAAAATAATAGACGGGCCAAGACATTTACATATTTCTGTAATAAAATAACCTCTGTAACTAGCTAATAAGATAAAAATAATAGACGGGCCAAGACATTTACATATTTCTGCAATAAAATAACCTCTGTAACTAGCTAATAAGATAAAAATAATAGACGGGCCAAGACATTTACATATTTCTGCAATAAAATAACCTCTGTAACTAGCTAATAAGATAAAAATAATAGACGGGCCAAGACATTTACATATTTCTGCAATCAAATAACCTCTGTAACTAGCTAATAAGATAAAAATAATAGACGGGCCAAGACATTTACATATTTCTGCAATAAAATAACCTCTGTAACTAGCTAATAAGATAAAAATAATAGACAGGCCAAGACATTTACATATTTCTGCAATCAAATAACCTCTGTAACTAGCTAATAGGATAAAAATAATAGACGGGCCAAGACATTTACATATTTCTGCAATCAAATAACCTCTGTAACTAGCTAATAAGATAAAAATAATAGACGGGCCAAGACATTTACATATTTCTGCAATCAAATAACCTCTGTAACTAGCTAATAAGATAAAAATAATAGACAGGCCAAGACATTTACATATTTCTGCAATCAAATAACCTCTGTAACTAGCTAATAAGATAAAAATAATAGACAGGCCAAGACATTTACATATTTCTGCAATCAAATAACCTCTGTAACTAGCTAATAAGATAAAAATAATAGACGGGCCAAGACATTTACATATTTCTGCAATAAAATAACCTCTGTAACTAGCTAATAAGATAAAAATAATAGACGGGCCAAGACATTTACATAGTTCTGCAATAAAATAACCTCTGTACTAGCTAATAAGATAAAAAAAGTAGACGGGCCAAGACATTTACATATTTCTGCAATAAAATAACCTCTGTAACTAGCTAATAAGATAAAAATAATAGACGGGCCAAGACATTTACATATATCTGCAATAAAATAACCTCTGTAACTAGCTAATTAGATAAAAATAATAGACGGGCCAAGACATTTACATATTTCTGCAATAAAATAACCTCTGTAACTAGCTAATAAGATAAAAATAATAGACGGGCCAAGACATTTACATATTTCTGCAATCAAATAACCTCTGTAACTAGCTAATAAGATAAAAATAATAGACGGGCCAAGACATTTACATATATCTGCAATAAAATAACCTCTGTAACTAGCTAATTAGATAAAAATAATAGACGGGCCAAGACATTTACATATTTCTGCAATAAAATAACCTCTGTAACTAGCTAATTAGATAAAAATAATAGACGGGCCAAGACATTTACATATTTCTGCAATAAAATAACCTCTGTAACTAGCTAATTAGATAAAAATAATAGACGGGCCAAGACATTTACATATTTCTGCAATAAAATAACCTCTGTAACTAGCTAATTAGATAAAAATAATAGACGGGCCAAGACATTTACATATTTCTGCAATAAAATAACCTCTGTAACTAGCTAATTAGATAAAAATAATAGATGGGCCAAGACATTTACATATTTCTGCAATAAAATAACCTCTGTAACTAGCTAATTAGATAAAAATAATAGACGGGCCAAGACATTTACATATTTCTGCAATAAAATAACCTCTGTAACTAGCTAATAAGATAAAAACTGGCATTTCTAACAAAAACTAGCATAGGAAAAAGATTATTTAGCATAACGTTGGCCATAAGGTGACATAGAAAATAATTGATTAGAACAGGCCTCAGTGGGAGAAAGAGAGATCATTTTGAAAAAAGTAAAACGAGTGTGGTCACAAAACAAGGCCAGCCCATAAACTGAGTAAATTAAAAAAACAAAAACATTAATGTAAATTAATTTGATATTGTAATTAGTTTTTGGATAATGAAAATAAAACTAACTATTAATTATTTGTCAAAACTTATTAATAGTTACAACCTTGTGTTAGCAACTTTTCACTAATTGTCACTAAACAATATTCTATTATTAACTTGACTTAGGTCCATAATGAGAAAGCTGTTTTATAAAATACGAGTAATTCATTTGTGGCGCTAGAATGAGAAGAACTGAATAGTTAATGATTTTCAGTTCTAATTATTTTACTTCATTCAAACACTCCAAGTAATGTATACAATTATTTAAGTCAAATAAAACTTCTAATTAGTGCAATGAGAGACATTGATAATCGATTGCTTATGTTTTGTTGAATATGGTTGTATTTAAAATGTTTATTTGTTAATATCATTTATTCCGTTTATTAACATAAAAGTAATAATAATAGCACTAGTTAGCTAAGGACAGTTATTCCATAATGTACAGTTTCAACCATCATTTAGAGATAAAAAAAAACTCTATTCAAAACTTAAACTATTTAAGTTTCAAACGTACTATCTAAATTTTATTTGCTGTTATTAATCAGTGCAAGGTAAGCTTGAATAATATCGAAATCAGTAAATTAAGATCATCATAATCAAATTGTTTGATGGCCGTTATAGAAATCAAATCAACTTATTGTTTTAGGAAAGATAAATTTAACGATCAGTGGAAACGAGAATCTCTGAGGTCTTAATTAATTTTAGTTAATTTATAATTTACAAATGGAAAAAACTGTTATGTTTACCTTATTTGAACGATTTCAGTTACAGATGCTAAAAAATGTATATACATATATACATACACACGCACATACCATATTAAGTAAAAGGATGGTAAAACTATTTATTCATTAAAATTGAATTTTATGTCAGCAGTTTGTGATAAAATGTATATAACGACATCAAAACTCATTAAAATTTATCTGTTTTAAACGTAAACTATGATAAAATGAGTATCTAAAATGTTTATTTAGTGGTTGAATTGTCCCTGCGAGGTTTAAAAATGTAAATTACAATTACAGTTTTCAGCTGAGTGATACTTTTATCAGGAATAAGTAGAAATAGTTGAGAGAATTTATAAAATTTCTGGTGTACAGACAGCCTTGCCTACAACTTATACGTCTAGGGAACTTATATGGTCCACCCATCCACCCAATGTAGACGGCCTCATAAACACTAGGCAAAGGAATACGATACCAATATTCTATAAAAAGTCCACAATTCAAGAAAAACATAAAAATACTAAGGGAAAAACAATCTAAATTTACATGACTATTTGCTATGAGAAGAATATATAAAATTGTGAATGATGCAACTCGATTTTTTTCTAACTAACTGTATAACGTTTTTTTCTTTTTATAGGAAGATGTGCTATGCACTATCAGGAAGTTAAGTCCTGGTAGGCGTCTCTCAACCACAAAACAAGCACCATCGTTTCAGATACATACAATCCTCGTAGGACATCTTTCACACATTACTTCAAAATGGATCTTACTAAGCCACAACGAAGGCCTATCTATCACCTTATTAGTAGAGCCACTGACACACTATTGATCTTCCCTTTTTTCAGAACCCTCTCGATGTGAATTCATTCCAAGTTCACCATCAGCGATCATCTTCTAGGGAACATCTTTCGGTGAAGAGCATGCTAGTGGTTTCTTTGAGTCGCTTTTGTTCGTACATGATATAATGGATACAATAGATGCCTTCGTTCGTACATTGTATCAAATGTAGGAATGTAAAATGTCGTTCAATTCTAAATCCTTACATAGCCTTCCGGGTTTTAGAAGGTGGCCATCTTGTACGCTTGGGTAGGACGCTGACAATACGCTTGTGCACTCTAAAGCAGCTATAGCTAATATAGATATAATTTTCGTTCCAGCGTAACAAATCTTAAAACATATACTTGTATATAGATCCCGAAATGCTAGACAATTTTAAGAGTGTGATACAAATAGATTTTTAAGACTTAAAACAATTGGTTAATGCTACTATGTCAACGGTTACTGGGTTTTGAGATATCAAGACTAACTGAAATATCTAGAGAGTGTAACCAATAATTTACTAAACTTAATGTTGAATAGTCAAATGTAAAATGATTAAAATGGAAGGGAAGTAATTGAATTATAAATAATATTACAATAGGTTATACAATATGATTAAACATAGAAAATTTCATTTTAATTTTCTAAGCTTGCATTTTATTTTAAAATAGTTTAGTTTTTAAAAGCTTTACAATGACTTAGGTTTGCAATTATTGAGAATTTTGAAAGTGTATTATATATATTATTTAGGTACGCGTAAAATATAATAATAATAATAATAAATGTTCATTTCCAAAACAAATCTACAAACATTACATACATACATGCATAATATCCCATAAATATGTTTCCCAAATATAGACCTCCAAAGCTAATCCTGTTTGGAGGTACAGAAACATTCCTATTAATACACATTTGTGGCTATGAACAATGAATAAAATTGCAAAAAAATAAACAAAACATAGTTCCAAACTTTACTCCTAGCTGACATAGTTTTTATATAAATTTAAATATAATCTATTGTTAAGACAATTACCAACAGAGAGTAGCTTGAGCCTATAAATATTACATTTTAAACGTCGATATCATGTATTGGTTAAATTTATGGTTTTAGATTGTGTAAACGTTGTTAGATTATATTAGTGAAAGGTCTTTTATAGTTTAAAACCTAAAAAGTTTGGTTGTGTATTATTTTTTAAGTAAAATAATATAGCAAACAGGCACATATTTTATTTATTGAAGGAAAAACTACAGAACGTAATGTAGCAAAAAAGTGCTTAAGAAAATTGTAGTCTTAAAAAATTCAGTAAATCATTTTAATGCAATTTATTCTACAACTAACCTTCACAGTTTATACTGTAAATAATTCATAAGCATATAACGTTCAAGGCCTAAGAAAATAAGTCTCCACGTGTATTTACCCTATTGATAAGAAACACCGTAGTTATATGTTATACATAATTCCCGTTGGGCTCACTACTAGTGTCGACGAACAGAGTCTTTTCATATCTTAAACACTCGGAGGTTATTGTTGTGGTTAACAGACATGTGGTGGTTTTTAATTTGTGTTCAAAGTGTCATGTTTGCGTCAAAGACAATCTACTGCAGATCAGAAGATGATGTTGGAGAACCTCTTTTTATAACTCCGTTTTTGGAAAAAGGTTTGGTAGAACGTGCTCAAGAACTGTCTCTAGTCAGGCCAGAAATAGGTAATATGAAGAGTTATACTGGATTTTTCACTGTGAACAAGGATTGTGAGACCAATCTGTTTTTCTGGTATTTTCCTGCTCAGAAAAATTCACAGCAAGCCCCTGTTTTACTTTACCTTTTAGGAGGTCCTGGCGTCTCTTCTTTATACAGCTTGTTTACTGAAATGGGCCCTTTCGAAATCAAAAAGGGATCAGTATTAAGTAGACGAAAATTATCTTGGAACGTCAAAAATAACCTTCTATTTATAGATCAGCCGGTGGGAACTGGTTTCAGTTTTTCTGGCAAGGGTTGTTACAATACAAACACAACAGTCGGGGGTGAAGAATTGTACTCAGCAATGGTTCAGTTTTACAAGTTATTTCCAAAATTGGTTAGTAATAGGTTTTTAATTACAGGTGTTTCTTTCGCTGCACAATACATTTCTGCTCTTGGCTACACCATTCACACAAACAATCCTTCGGCTAATGTAAAAATTAATTTAAGGGGGATGATTATATGTACTGGTTGGATGGATGCTTATTACCAAACTATGAACTACGACTATCTCTACCAGATTGGACTGTTAGATCATGAAGGAAGGGCTGCTTATAAAAATCGACACCGGGAATTATCAAAAAGTATTATAAAACAAGAATGGCAAGCTGTTTTGGAGATAAGAGAATCTTTTGTCAATGAACTTTATACCACATATGTTGGTAACATAAGCCATCTGAATTTTCTAAACACTACAGGCCTCATTCCGGCCCCGTATGTAGACTTAATTCAAACTCCTGAGATGCGAAAAGCAATTCATGTAGGCAATACTACATATAATTTTGAAAATCCTCAGGTTAAAAAGAGTCTAGGAGTGTACACTGTCAAATCGGTGAAACCATGGATTGAGGAACTCTTAGAACATTACTTTATCGTTTTTCAAGGAGGTCAGTTAGACATCGTATGTGCTTACCCGATGCAGGTAAAATTATTAAAAGCACTAAACTGGAGTGGAAAAAAGAGCTTCCAAAAAGCAAAAAGACATAAGTGGTGTGTAAACCAACAACAGGCAGGGGCCTTTAAAAAGGGTCACAACATTTGTGATGTGTTTGTGCGAAATGCCGGACATTTATCAACTCGTGACCAACCAGAATGGATGTATGAGTTAATAAATGCAGTGACATTTGGACCTCAAGGAGACCCCTGTAAATATTTAAATGGTTGTTAAGAGTAAAGAAATACTGTACAAACTTATAAAAATGGAACGAGAATTCTTTGCAAAATATTTTTTTTGGTATTAATTATATTTTATTATAAGTATTTCCTTATTTTACCGAATTAAATATTTAATGGAAAAATAATTTGTTTTTGTTTCAAAGCTAACCCTGCATATGGTTAAAATAAGATGAAAAAATAATTTCCAATTGTAAGCTTGCCAAATTTTTATTTTAATGTAACTAACATAATCCATTCAAGTAATTAATTATTAATGAAATGTTAAATACATACTCACTTGCTGTATTTCTCTATTTCACAGGTATACATTAAAAATGTTATGGATTTTCATCAAATATAGTACTATTTGATGTACATATACTTGATGCTGCATAAGATACTCTAGTGGTTATTAGCTGGGAAGCTGAGAATTTACCACTGAAAACATAAACATGTTATTTTACATATAAAAGGTGTCCAGGTTTGACTGTCGCATATTTTAGAGTATTTGTTGTCAGATGTTCTATTTCGATTCGTTTTCTCTCCGTGAGTCTATATGTGTTTTTATTTTATATTAAATATCTAAAAACCCCTTTTACATACAATACTGAATTGTCATACAAAGGTTGATCTTAAAAAGCTACATGTTATGTAAAAAGGCTAAATGTCTTAAATTATCAATTCAAAAATGGCGGCTGTCTAAAAATTTCAAAGTCTAATATCTTAAAAATTACACATTTTACCCAAAAATCTTTAGATACATGTTTTATAGACCATATTATGCCAAATCTAACAATATGCCAATTGAAAATATCGATTGATAAATAACAGAGAAAGCGTATTTTTTTCTGACTGATAGCAATGTTATCTGGGTAAAGAGTGCTCAGATAACAGTGATTTCAGTTACAAAACATACGTGTTCTCTGTTATTTATCAAATGATATTTTTAATTGTTATATCGTTGGATTTTTCATATAGTCTATAAAACATGTATATAAAAATCTTTGGGTAAAAAGTGTAATTTTTTATATTTGGCTTTGAACTTTTTAAATGGCCGCCATTTTGAAACTGATAATTTTTTAGATTTAGGCTTTTTACATAAAATATATCTTTCTAAGATCAATCTTCAAACGAAAATTCAGTATTGTATGTCAAATGGATTTTTAGATATTTAAATGTTTGTAAAAAACTTATATAGACACACAGACAGAAAACGAATCGAAATAGGACATATGTTATATGGCATTATTTGTTTGTATTTACCTGACAAACAATCCCCTACAATATGCGACGGTCGAAGCTGGGCACCCTGTAAATTATTACTCAACTTTTAAGCTAAAATGACTGGCCCCATTTATAAATTGATAAGTACATTCTAAACAACTTTATAATGTGTACTGTAACTGGGAGACTGGTGGCTGAGTGGTCTGTGTCAGGACTTTGTGCATAAGTTAGAGATAGCGCAGAGTCAGATCCTGTCCTTGACTGATAGATCAATAGTCTGTGGGGGTAGAGTAATGTTTTATAAGTAGATATGCCTCTCCTAAAAACACATCTATGTTTAGTAAGAATTCTTAAAATTTAAAACTGTTTAAGTGTTATCAATTAGATGGCTTTTAATTTCTGTATCAGTGTGTTTAACTAATATATTTATATTGCCACCCTAAATCTCAAGATTATGTCATTATTTTAGTGTATAGAACACTCTGATGTATTGTGTGAAGTCATAAGCTTTGTAAATAGGCTTAAGGGTGCATTATTATTATGTTTTTACAAAGAAATAAATATTTTAATTCAGTTTTAGGCGTTGACTATTAAATATTGAACAAATTAGTATTAATAAGAAAATTAATTAAACCTAGTTTCATAATGTTCGAAAGTTCATGCTATTAACAATATTTTAAATTTGAAAACAATAGTACTTCAATATTCTATTAAATTATGTATTTACTGTTTAGAAATAATTATTAAATTACAAAGCTAAATTACAATTATTTTAAATCTAGTTTATCTCTTAGAGGTATAAATCTAAAACGCTGGCCCGTCTTCAGCCCCCCACCTCAATACAGCCCTCCAACAGATTGGGTTGTAATGGAATCCCCGCTGTCATCGTTCTACGATTTTAGTTTCTTCTCTTCCACCCAATAACACGCATATATAATACATGTTTACAGATGAACTGAATATTCCAGCGATTCAAATGTCGTTGGATGTATTAAGATATTTAAACAGGTTGTTATCATACCAAATTAACTTTAGTTATTTCAATCTTCCTTGAACGATCCTTTATATAGGCCAAACTGTAAGTAATCATCAATAATAAACAGTGTTCCGTTATAGACAATGTTGTTTAATCATTACAATTTCACAAATTTACAGTACAGGATTATAAAAATCTATGTACTATTGTTATATTTACTTTTATTTGCTTACGTATAACCAATCAAGGGCATAGCGAATGAAATCTAAACACATCTGTAATCTAATTTACCAAGTATAAAAAAACTAAACTTGATTTCAGACAGTTTGTAACTAAACTAAACTAAAATCGGATCTTAACGATTAAGCAGATAAAGTAATTTTTAAAACACTGATTCCTGCACTTGGTCAAAACACTACTACTGATAAAGTAAATTGTAAATCACTAATTCATGCACCAGGTCATAACGTTCAAACTATTAAAGTAAATTGTAAAGCACTGATTCTTTCACTGAGTCGCAACTCAGATGCTCATAAAGTAAGTTGTTGAACACTGATTCCTGCACAAGGTCGTAACGCTCATACTGACAAAGTAAATTGTAAAACACTGATTCCTGAACAAGGTCGTAACGCTCATACTGACAAAGTAAATTGTAAAACACTGATTTCTGCACTAGGTCGTAACACTCATACTGACAAAGTAAATTGTAAAACACTGATTTCGGCACAAGGTCGTAACGCTCATATTGATAAACTAATTGTAAAACACTGATTACTGCACAAGGTCGTAACGCTCATACTGATAAAGTAAATTGTAAAACACTGATTTCTGCACAAGGTCGTAACGCTCATACTGACAAAGTAAATTGTAAAACACTGATTCCTGCACAAGGTCGTAACACTCATACTGATAAAGTAAATTGTAAAACACTAATTACTGCACAAGGTCGAAACGCTCATACTGATAAACTAATTGTAAAATACTGATTTCCGCACAAGGTCGTAACGCTCATATTGATAAACTAATTGTAAAACACTGATTCCTGCACAAGGTCGTAACGCTCATACTGATAAACTAATTGTAAAATACTGATTTCCGCACAAGGTCGTAACGCTCATATTGATAAACTAATTGTAAAACACTGATTCCTGCACAAGGTCGTAACGCTCATACTGACAAAGTAAATTGTAAAACACTGATTCCTGCACAAGGTCGTAACACTCATACTGATAAAGTAAATTGTAAAACACTGATTACTGCACAAGGTCGTAACGCTCATACTGATAAACTAATTGTAAAATACTGATTTCTGCACAAGGTCGTAACGCTCATATTGATAAACTAATTGTAAAACACTGATTCCTGCACAAGGTCGTAACGCTCATACTGATAAAGTAAATTGTAAAACACTGATTACTGCACAAGGTATTGATCAAGTAAATCGTAAAACTTATTTTACTATTTACTTTAACATTATCATGACATACAACAGCTGACCACGTTACTCATTTCTAGTGAATTGGGGTTTTCTTCTTGTGTTAAATTTTTCCTCTTCATTTCTTATCGTTTTAGTGTTTTGCTTTTTTTTTT
The DNA here is from genome assembly GCA_035578905.1 of Stictocephala bisonia. Lineage (NCBI taxonomy): Eukaryota > Metazoa > Arthropoda > Insecta > Hemiptera > Membracidae > Stictocephala > Stictocephala bisonia. Next base: position 308,118 of record JAQJVL010000834.1, read on the forward strand.
GTTTTTTTTTTTTTCATTTAAACGTTGAATTATTTGAGGTTACCATAGTTTTTTGATAACTAATTATTATTACTAAATGCACAAACGAACTGAACTTAACATAACCTAACCAAACATAACAATATTAGAATAAGCGATGAAATATAAGTATTTTTGTGGGACAGACATTAGTAGAAGGGGCCCGGATTTGGGCCTGTGCTCTCATTGGTCCATTTTTTATGACGTCATTCAATATGGTGATGCCCATGTTTCCCGCCAAATTTCCTAAACTCACTTTTTCCGCCGAAAATTTCTTAGTATTGAATATATTTATATATCACCTATCAAAAAGATTATTAAATAAAACACGGACTCTGGTAATTATTTTCTGTATATACAAATTACTTACAGAGAGATGTTTAGCCGACCAATTATCGGTGTTCTGCAGATTGGGAAACGAAATAGCCTGGATGCGCAGTATCGGCATAGAACGTGTCTGCATGACACGAATACAATTGTGGGTAGCCTTGAAAATTAGACCAAGCACTGGACCCGCTGGGGACTGATGGACTGCTCCTCCTCCGCATCTTCCACGGCTGGGTGGGGGTCAGGCCTCTCCATGCGCTCACCGATGCCTACCATATTGAGGGTGCTAGATCGAAGGTGTCGGACTCGGAATTTTCCTCTAAGAGATGATTGGAAACCCACAGCATTTCACTGAGGTTCTCCGGGCACGAAGGACCACATGCAGCGACTCCTCCCAACATCCATTCTCGCACCCATAATGTTGCTAAATAGTAAAACAAAAATGAATTTATATATCTTATTATTAGTAGTAGTAAAGAAACATTAACTTTATGGTATTACCTCCAAAAATCTTTTGAGCACGTACTCTCGAAATGGCTGCTTGTTTGCCTCCTGCTGACATGCCAGACTCCTGGCCGGACGAGCGAGTGATCACTATCACGTTGGTACCTACAATGAAAAAATGTCATAGTGAGGAGTTCAACAGCTAAATTATGGTATACCAAACAGTATTGATTGAAACTACAATAGGTACCGCTAGTCAGTATTGAGGGACTTTCTGGCTGTGCAGGAGCGTATGAGATCGACACAGTCACTATTGTGGCTAATCTGCCCCAGTATTTTGTCAAATACGATACCGTGTAAGTACTTGACACCTCTAGGTATACACACCTCTGTAATGGGTTGGTCCTATTCATAAATGAAGTCAAGGTTTGTATTCAGCCAGTGGTAGTACCAGCGATCTTTTGAAATTCTTGCTCCATCTACAGAAAATAATTATTATAATACCAATGTTGGAAAAATCCCTAATAATAATAATAATAATAATGGTATGGAAGTTACCTGGGTGTTTGTGAAGTTACCATATCAGATTGCGAAGGGAATGCTGACGCATGGTTTCTACACCTTGCAGCAACTCGTATCTGAAATAAACACAATACGATGACCCTCGTGTTAAATCACATTAACCCCTAAATTATTCAAAATTAAAAAAAACTTGCAATCCTCGGTGGTAGTGGTAGAAGTGCTGGTAGTGACCATAGTGGTGGTGGTTGAGGGTAAAGTTTTAGTAGATGGCGATCCAAGCATAGGCACAATGACAACAACAACAGTAACTAGACATGTTACCTAAAAACCGGCATCCTTATCTCAATTGACAATTCACATCGAAACAGTTGTATTTATATGACAGGAAATTTTAAAAAGAGAGCGTCGTCCCCTTCCTTGCGCACGAGCAGAACGCAGGAGGCTGTGCTCGATCAGGTTTCCAAAACTACCCAAGATGTACTGATCTCAGCTCGTTTTTTATTATAGTGGGTATCCCCAGGAGGCCTAATCCCACTAGCCGTATTGTTTATTGTAACCTCCCCAAACCATCGCAAGCTACGGTGGTAGCCACTCCATAATAGGTTTGCTCCCTCCCATTATTATTTTTGTATTTTTTCCTCTCTATAAGTCTAGACACCATTTTATTCAGTGAAGTTTACCCAAACAAACTAATAAAGGGATTTTTTTATTTTATATTTTCCCCCAATGTAGGCCGTACAGTACACTTTACTTAGAGATGCCATTTCAATATATTCCATCAGCCTACAAGGGTTATATTTTTTATCTTTTTTACGTTTATTTGTAATCACTTGGCCCTGGCCTTACGGAGGTTAGGCCTGCCATAGACCCTAGAAACATTCGGACCCTGGACTTACGGAGTTTAGCCCTGCCATAGAGCATCCCATTTACACTAGCTGAGGGACCAGACCGTCTTAGGCCCTATTAATAAATGCCTGAGATAGAGAGCGGTCAGGCAATTTCCCCAGGATTTTGTCCTGGACTTACGGAGGTTAGGCCCACCATAGAACAAAGACAAAAAAAAAACACACACACACACACACACACACACACACACACACACACACACACACACACACACACACACACACACACACACACACACACACACACGCACGCACGCACGCACGTACGCACGCACGCACGCACGCACACACACACACACACACACACACACACACACACACACACACACACACACACACACACACACACACACACACACACACACACACACACACACACACATATATATATATATATATATATATATATATATATACTCGAGCGTCATCTGGAAACACATTTTTTCTATACACTTATTTAGCTAGTGGCGAATCTGAAGGATAAAATCTACTATGATCCGCTAAAAACTTGAAACTTACATTCTGATAGATTATATTCATTTCCAAATCTACCTTGTCTGCAAAATCGTGTATAAACGATTCAGAGTACTTAGTATTCGTTCACAAGTGCCCAACACTCTCGAAACCAAGGAGTCATTTCAACATCATTATAACATCAAACGTAACGTTTTTACACAGGGAATGGACGTAACGTGTTTTATACAGAGAGCCATTAGATTAAATCAGTCATATGCCCAATACATGTAACAGTAAAAACAAATTTAATTTATAGTGATTTTGTAAAGGAAAGTAAAGAGAAGTACTTCTTTGTTAGTTATTTTAATTTTGAGAAATATTTAAAACCTTTTACAAAATAGTATGAGCTGTGCAAACGTTATAGGTTCTATATACATAAATGGATGTAAATAAAAATTCAACCACAAATATTTAAACAAGTTTAGTTTCAAATGTGTATGTTTGCAAATTATTGTTAATTATATAGTACAAAATTGATTGAAAGTATTTTTAGATAAAAACTGTATCAATAAAACATTAACAATCTAACTAACCATGTTAGTTTTAGCTAAAAACATTGCTTCTCACTTAGTATAAATCTCCAACAGTAAATCATAAAAGGTAATTTCGTGTTTTAAAATAATCTATCAAGAGAAACACTTAGCCTATTTTGATTTTCTCTCCGTCAACTTTTTTTACTTTTGAAGCATTTTCCATCCTCTGAAGTCACCTTACTGCTTCATCGATCAAAGACTTCTTTCAAGTCACTCCTAAACTCCAAACGACTTTCGAGTTTTCATGGTTCCCCACCAATAGATAACGATACGTGTGCGTGCTCAATCCTTCAGGTGGCAATTTATCTCTTACCTATTTTTTTAAATTTATGTTTAATAATACATTATAAGCTTGCGTTAAATAAGTTTATTATTTACTTTGTTAAATTTTGTTTGTAAATACCTTTTACTGATAAAATAGATTTTCAGGTAAATTAAGTTTGTATTTATTATTTATCACCTTTATAGTGCGTTCATAGTATGAAGCACTTTAGGTTTGAGCAGTTTAGAACTAAATACTTATTGTGAAAAAAAGCATATGTAACGTTTTGTTACACCACACCAGTTATGACACTATCAACAGATCATAATTATTATTTTATATTAAGTGTTGCGATTATATCGATATTTAAATATAATCGCTATTTAAAACATGGTTGTTAGTTATTGTTATTGTATATTTAAACTGATTATTGTTAACCGTTTACTATTTACTTGCTGTAAGTATTTAGTTTGATAGTATAATTGTATAGTTATTTGTTGGTTTTTTATGGTTCTTTTAATTATTTGTTCAATTGCTATTCATTGTTACTGTATATTAAATTAATTATTGTTAATGACTCATAGATTTACAATTGTTATTTTGTGTTTAGTCAATGTTACATTTGTCTATTTTAATTATATTGTTAATTAGTAATGGGTTTATGTTTGACTGTATGGATGGAGGTCATTTTGATTTTTGTTAGAGTAAACATTACATGACGTTGAATGACGTTAGAATATTCAAGTATTAAAAATATGGTAGTTGGTTCAAAGTACTAGGTCTCTACCTACATTTTTCTTGCTAGCTCCTAACACAGATCATAATGGTATTATAAAGGCAAATCGACTGCCATTTAGAACTTTACATAAAATAAATAATAATTAAACTGTAAATTTTAAAATATTAGTTTTTAATCCTGATGTTCTACATTTTAAACATTTTTTACAACATGTTAAACATAGTAGCTAACTGCAGTTAAGTGTACTATGTCATTTTATTACAAGAACACAGCGGAATTTTCAGATAAATAAATAGTACAGTTATAATATAAAAAGCCACAGAAAAAATGGAATGTCATAAGGTTGTTATTATACATCCAGATCAATATCAAGTGTATTAGTATAACATATATACATGATTGCAGTTTTGTATTAACATATTTACAATACATATTTTGATTGCGAATAGAAACTAATAGTAAGTACTCAACTAATAAGTTCAAATAGGACAAATAATATATATATATATATATATATATATATATATATATATATATATAAACTATTCTATCCTATTCTATTAAGTTATTTTACATGATAACTATTGGTGCAGTGCTGTTATGCAGGTGAGGAATATACTTTACATCTACCAAATAAGAAAAATCGAAAGAATCGTTCTGTTTGATTAATGATGTGTATTTAAATAATTACAAGTTGAATACGATGCCAATTTAATTTAAGTTGTCAATAGTTAATTATTGATATAAAATTAAAAAAAATAATTAGGCTTGTAGTATACGTAGTAAACAATTAAAACTAAAAATTATTTGTCTCAATCATTTATACTTTTCTTAAGTTGAAACGATACAAATGTCACCGTAATACAATAATATTAAAACAAAATGTACCTCTTGGATTTGTCTTTTTTCAGTTCCTACCGGTTAAAGTTAAACTCGTATTCAAGTAAAATATAGCAATGGATTTGCCGCTTGGGCTTTTACCGAAATTGATTCCATGGTAATGGCTATTCGGGACAGAGCAGACTTCAATGTGGTCTGTGGGTTTTCTGTCAGGAAATTTATTCAATGCTTCTAGTGGTCTTCAAGCACCTCTCGCCTCCGTTTGTCAAGTTGTACGTCGTAAGTGCGACTATCAAATTCACAATGAACATATATTTTATATTAATTTGTAAAATATTTATGTTCTACAAAAAAGAATTGTTTACTCCATTTTTACTTTCTAAGAATAGTATGTAAAATTGGTATATATGTAAATTTTTATGCTAGTAAAAAGTTACTAAAACGCTTGTAATTTAGTTGCAATATATAATACAATCATCTCAAGATTAAATCATGTGCATAAATCTTAGAACTTAGGCTTAAGCGGTCGATATCATTATTAGAATCTATACTTTCCGGTGACAACCGCGTCAAGGTACTATCTACATTATTTACAATATAACCAGACATTTCGCCCATGATGTGATGTGGCATCCTTAGTGGTATCGCTGGTTGTCTGGTTATCTTGTAAATAATGTAGAGAGCATCTTGATGCGGTTATTATCGGAAATTATAGGTTGTAGTTATCTATATAACATTTTAAGAGAAATTTATACCATAAAATTAATGTAACATTTTCAATACCTCACACAAAAATAACTATGAGCATATAAATGTCCATAACTTTTAATTGTACTGTATTTTACCATAATGGTTATAAGTTTACATATCATTTTATGTAAACATTTTACACATTTTCTGTGACCTGTCAAAGGCCTTTGATTGTATTGATCACACAGTTTTGTTCTTAAAACTCAACCATTATGGAATTAGGGGTGTAGCCTTGAATTGGTTCAAATCTTTCCTGTCCGGCAGAAAACAGTGCACCTTTGTTAATGGTCCGCATCACTCCTGTGAGTCTTCTTGGGCCGAGGTGCATATGGGTGTTCCACAGGGTAGAATTCTCTCCCCTATTCTATTTTTACTTTATATAAATGGTTTATCTAGTACAGAGAACAATGCAAATATAGTGATGTACGCTGATGATGTTTCTCTGTTGTTGTCAAGTAGAGATGCAATTGAATTGACAGCAAGTGTTTCTCGGGTAGTCACAGAGGTAAATGAATGGTTTGAGGAAAATGGTTTGTTGTTAAACATTAAAAAACAAAATATATTAATTTCACTATAAAAAATGCTAAAAATAAATCACATAATATTTGTGACGACATAATTGTGAACCCTAAACAAACTCTACAGAACGACACATCTGTAGTGTTCCTCGGTGTGACTGTTGACGATACTGTTTGCTGGAGACCGCACATCGAAAAACTCATGCGTCGTATCAATTCAGGTACCTTTGCAATAAGAATATTAAAATCTTCGTGTAGTAGAGATATCCTTCTTGACGTGTACCGAGCTTATTGTGAGAGCATAATTCGCTATGGATTTGCTATCTGGGGAGGTTCATCCTCTCTGAAAGGAGTTCTCAAATGTCAGAAAAAGACTTAAGGATAATTTTCGACGTCACTGACTCTCATTCATGCAAAAGCCTGTTTATAGAAAATAAAATAATGACCATTCATTCCCTTTATATATTTGAGGTTTTAATTTTAACATTCAAAAATATTGACACTGAGGCCAAAATAGGAAATTTCCATTCATACAATACAAGGCATGGGGAGGCACTATGCTACCCAAATCATAGGACAACAAAATTTGAAAAAGGCCCAGCTTATATGGGATTACATTTTTTTAACAAATTGCCACTAAAATTAAAAAAGAAAACAACATTTCCAAATTTAAAGATTTAGTAAACTCCTTTCTTCTTTCGCATGCCTTCTACAGTGTAAAGGATTATCTTAATATGGAAAGTGCCTAGTTTTGATTGTTTTAAATTGTTTTAATTTATATGTAACAGTTTGATCCATTTGACAACATTATTCAATGTATGCTTAAATATATATTTTGAGTGTTCAAAGTTAAAATTATTTTATACATTCGACTACCTCACATGTCTGTAGTACAAGATTATTAAATATTAAATATTAATTAATTAATACAGTATTATATTAGTAGTAGTTATAGTTAATTTGACAAGACACAAAATTTGTACAAATAAAATTTATAATTGTAACATATATTATGTGTTAATAAAGGATTTGATTTGATTTGATTGATTTGATATCCAGTGCAGTCCCACTTATCCGAATTTATGTAATCCGAAAATCCGCTTAATCCGAAATATAAACAAAAAATATTTGAGGAAAATAAGAATGCAGTAACTAAAATAACCACTACTGTACAAATCTAAAAAGAACAAGACATTATTATTTTAAGTCCTTAACTGTTAATAAAATGTTCAAATTATTTCAAAATTTTAGTTTGAAAAAATTAGTTAAACTTCTTTTCTTTAGAGCAGAATTACTCTCCCTCGAAGCTAAATGACGCCAACGTCTCAAACCCATGGTTTCCACTGAGGTCGCGGCGGGGTTTCCCTACGTAGCGTAATGCGAGATCAAACGCTGCCGCAGCTTCTGTGTGGGTTACCCGTTGTTCGTATTTATATTATAGTATAAATAACAACAACAACAAAAAATTTTGTTTACAACTAAACCTAGAACTCAGTGGTACGGTATGATAACAACAAAACTGATATACGTAAAAACACTGATATATGTAAACACACGACTTCGAACTTTTGATCCGAGACTGACAATAGGAATTATTGGGAACATTGCTGTCTGAGGTAGCGTGAGAACGCCAGAAATATGCACACGACTTCCGTCGGCTGATTACGTGGCCTAGTGGCGAATGCAACGGCATCAAGTAGCGCTGGATCAATTTCCACTATAACTCTTAACGTTTTGTCTTGGAAAAACTGTGTTTGATCGTGCGTCTAAAATATATGTATTCTTCTATTACAGGTTTATTTATCTCCTTATTATTATTATAGGCTCTTATTGCATTGAAAAATAAAGTACTGTACTTATTGACAGGCATATTATTTATGTTATTTTTTATTAAAAGAGTGTTTTAATCCAAAAAATCGGTAGTTCGAAAATAGTTTAGTCCCAATTACATTGGATTACTGGGACTCCATTACTATTTAAATAATAATCACAACTACAAATAACAATTTAATTTAGTGTGTTAAATGGTAAATTATATGGGTGGAAAATATGGAAACGCTATCAAAACTTTTCTATGACTTCACTGGTAAAAGTAAAATCTTGACATCATCATGGTTACAAAGAATACACTTTTTGACGCCATTAGCGACATTTCATCTTTTAAGGTGGATGGCCCACGTGGAATCGAATGAAAATATTTGATGTAGGCCTAGGTCAAGTTTGGTATCAAATTAAAGGTCTATTCAATAAAAAATAATTGCCGCAAACTGGACTTCAAAAGCCTTTCCTTAGTAGCGGTCATTTGAATTTCAAAGTAACTAATTTGAAGAATATTATTTCTACGCTATTTAACGATTTGAAGTTAATTACTCTGATTAAAAATTACACTTTATAGAACATAATAAATAAAAAAAATATCAAAGTATCTACGGGAAAAATTAAAATTGTTGTGAAAGCGTTTCCATATTTTTTTCCACCTCTCTATAATTAAATTTATACTTACGTATTGTTTGGGATAATTTCAATATTAAGCTTAATTGAAGTACTTTTTTGAAATATATACAAGTTGGGTAAAAAATATGGAAAGGCTTCTACAACTTTTGTATGACTTCACTTGTAAAAGTGAAATCTTACACATGACCATTGTTACAAAGAACATACTTTTTGCTGCCATTACTGACATTTTATATTTTCAGGGGGTAGCCTACGAGGAGTTGAACGTTAGTCTAGGTCGAGTTTTTTATGAAATAAAAAGACTATTAAAGAAAAATTAATTACCACAAATCGGACTTCAAAAGATTTATTCTTTCCAGAGTAGTGGTCATTTGAATGTCAAAGTAATTAATTTGAACAATATCATTTCTCTTAGGACTTACACTTAAGCGGCCTGTGTCATAACTAGAATCTATATTTTCTTGTGACAACCGCATTAAGGCGCTATGTACATTATTTACAAAATAACCAGAAGTTTCGCCCATACTGTGATGTGGCATCCTCAGTGATATCTCTGAGACCTAATCGGAGAATGATCTTCCAGCTTTTATAACAGGTGGTGGGGTGGGTACTGGTTTGGTAGGTATGCTGGAGAGGTGGCGGAGGCAAAACCCACGTGACCTACGGCCATTGTCCGAAGAAAATCAACATGGCTGACTCTGCCATTTTATTTTAATTTACTTAAAATGGGTTCCCGTGTCTTTGGCAGCCGTATAATATCATCCTTATTAAAAGTATTTCTTCTTTTTTATATTTATATAGCTTTCCTTACGATTCTCGGGTAGTAATGCGGGATGTTGGTAAGGACTTTAGTTTGGTCAAATAAAATTCCATGATTAGTTTTTGCACTATGTTCCACAACTGCAGACTTTTCCGTATCTTCATTCTAAGTATGCCTTATATGTTCTTTAATCCTTGTAGAAATTAAGTTGTATTGATCTAATACAATTCACCTCTTGTTGTTAAGTTTTACTAATGAAGGGTGGGGAAGTCGTACTTCACTATCCACTAACGACCATTGTTTATCTTAGGGTTGGTCTCCAATTAAATCTACCTAGAAAATGGTGGCTTATAAATGGTTTTTATATATTATTTCTCCGCTCTTTTAAGGTTTTAAGTAAATTACTCTGATCAAAAATTATACTTTATGGAACACAAATATTAAACATAATTATCAAATTAATTAAGAAAAAATAATATTGTTGTTTAAGTGTTTCAATATTTTTCCACCCTGTATAGAAACACTTGCTAACACATTAGTTATTCTAGAATAATAATAAAATAAACAACCGTTATACTTTAGGTAGATCAATTCTGTTTCAATAAAACTCGTTCAAACAATATTTGTTACGCTTTCCTCACAGAGTATTTGTCAAAATCTGAACTTTGTATTTAATTTACCAGTTTGATATTAATTATTGAACATATATAATAAGATGTTCAATAAGTGATGAAGCTGGTGATTAAAGTGAATTTTCAACAATTTTAATATAATAAACTATAGTAAATTGAAGTAAAATCGACTAATATAGTCTAAAATCTAAGTTTTAACTTTCTAGGTAGATTTAATTGGAGACCAACCCTAAGATAAACAATGATCATTAGTGGATAGTGAAGTACGACTTCCCCACCCTTCATTAGTAAAACTTAACAACAAGAGGTCAATTGTATTAGATCAGTACAACTTAATTATTACAACAAATTGTAGTGATTTGTTGATTCCATTAAATTGGAAATATGTTTTGAAAGTGTCTTCATACTACCAATAAAATATTTTCTAATCTAATAGTTAACAGCAGGATAACCATTAATCATAAAAAAAATTGTTAACAAAATGTATATTTATTGATATAGACAATTTCCTACTTATTAAGATAATCTGCTAGAAATCTGTTGATGTTTTGAATTTTAAAATAAATATTTTTCAATTATTCGTGTTTTCTTTTTTATAGTTCTGAAAAAACACCTTAAATTCTTTTCTAATATTAATTCATTGCTGGTCCTTGCAACTACTTAACTTTCAACCACTGCCTGACCAAAGACGTGTCCTACTTAATGGCGATTCTTAATTATGCTAGGGTAAGCTTGGTTTTAGGAATCATGAAACTATGGGGGAGTGGTGTGTTGGTGGATTATAAAAATATGCCACAGAGCACAGAGAATAAAGAAACAAAGGTCGGTTTCTTGTTGCCACAGCGAACGCCTCAGTGACAGATATATACAGATTACAACTAATGTAGTAATACATATGTACATATGTCGTTATAACTTACTACGTGTATCCTTGAGGATTTGGGGGTAATAAAGGAATGACTGAAAATGTGTTGGCTCTGATACCGCATGGAAACTGGAGAAATGCCTACTCGATTCACTAACTTAACACACAATTAGCGCACTATTGGATGCGACCTCTGTGTTTTTATTCTCTGTGAGGATGTTTATGTTTGGTAATAGATGTATGAGAAGAGTATAGTAGATGAGTCTTGACAATTTGAATCAACACTCCAAAGGTAGTCAATGCGATTTACTTACCTACAAAGTCGGAAGGAAATTTCAATTCCTTCTATGTTTTAAGGAAAATATCAGGGGTAACAACCCCAACTCCAATGATTAATTTATTTTGCTATTTAATAACTTAGTAAAATTTGATACATTTTATTCTAAATACCCTAGATAGATTGAGGGGATTGTAAACCCTTTACTCTGATGACTGGTAAACCAGTAATAGATTTAATATGACTTATATCCATAGAGTATGTATTACTTTTAAACTGACATATTTTATTTAAGAATATTACAGAACGTTCTTGTGAGGCGTGAAACTAAACGCCAATTCAGGTTTCAAAACCAAGAACTGTTTGTGGTTGCCGAATGTATTTATATTAAAAACAGAATTTCATTCGATTTGTAAGTGGCACAGTATTCAAACAGAATCGTAAAAGTGTTTTTTCTATTTTACTTCAGAAACCAGTATGGAAAAGGTCATGTGCATGTTCACTCTTTTTTTAGAAATAGCCACTCTGCTCAGGACTTAATATGTTAACGATTCCATCACTTAATTATTTATTTGGTTACAGTTAACATTTATTTTACATACAGTTACATTTAGTGTTATTTTTATTCCAGTTCTTGAAATTACCAAGTCTAGTTTTACTTAATCTTGGACATTTAATGGTATTCACTTTTTAGCTGTTTGAATAATTTTGACGAACTCAATCTTTTATACTTTGTTTTGTAAAAAAGAAACAAAAAATACCTTATTATAATACTACATTAGATATATTATATAGCCTACATATACATTATATGTGTTTTTATTTTTACTATCAATAATATTAATCTTCAACTAGAAGTTATAAATGTATTAAATAAGCAATATTTACTTTCCACCAGTTCGAGTTTTAAACATTCCTCGAACAGGTGAGACGAAAAGTTCAGAGTCACAAACTAACCCTAAACTGAATAGTTGAGGAGTTGAAGAGAATATATCTGATGAAACAGCAGGAACCTTTCAAACTTTCCGAAATATTCAGCAAAACACAGCAAATGTCTGTCCGGAGACAGATACCTCAACAGGTGAGTTCGAAATAGTTTCGAACCATCGACTTATACAAATAATAAATAAAACGTCCCTCTTGTTATTTAGGTAGGTTTGGTTCATGTATTTTTTTCTTGAATAGATTTTATTTTTTATTACATATTAATTTAACCTCTAATGTTGAAGTTTATTAAAATTCTGCCTTCTTATCTAATCTTTCTAAAAAATATCAATACAAATAAGAATAGAAATATATATGCAATGGAACAAAAACAACAACTATTCTTTTAACTAAATAAGTTTAGCTCTTAAAACCAATATTATCTATAGATTTTTATTTGTATTATTAGTTTTAAATATTTTTTTTATTTAGCATAGTAAAAATTGAATCTGTGAATGAAACTAACTTTCTGGATCTAAAAATAATTCGTGATAATAACAAGCTTTCATATAGAATGTTCAGGAAAACTACTCAAACCAACTGTACAGTAAATAACAGTTCTATCCATCTCCCATTTCAAAAAATAGCTAGCTTCAGAAGTATGTTGTATAGGGCGTATTCAATACCATTAAGTGTTGCAGATAGAAAACAGGAGATAAATGTAATAAAATCAATAGCTATTGCAAATGGATACAAGGCATAATCATTGATGAAATTGGAAGTAGAATAAAAAATAAAATAGAAAATAAAATTCGAGACGATAAACGAACAACACTTAAAAAAGTAAAATCCGATAAAGAACAAAATAAGTGTGTATTCCTCCAACACAATGGACTGTTTACACAAAGAGTTGGTAGTAGATTTAAGAAATTCAATTGATCTGTAGCTTTTAAGACTTGTAATACTATGTCCAACATTTTACACCCGAATATTGAAAGCGAAGATAAATTCAGTAATTCAGGTATATATAGGATAAACTGAAATGATTGTAGTATGTTTTAAGCAGGTCAGACTGTAAATATTAGCAAAAGATATAAAAACCATGTATCTGCTTTTAAAAATAAGAATCCTGAAAGATCTAATGTAGCTAAACACCTTCTGAACTGTACCCACAGTTTGAATTAAATAGATGAAAGTGTATGTATATGTTCTAAAAGTTTGTAAGAAGGGTTGTATGCTTGGGAATAGTTATCTATTTTTAGATAAAAATGTAAGGATCGCGATAAATTATGAACAGGTTTATTTTGATTCCGAAGTAGTTTTAATAATATTTTTCAGCTATTAAAAGAACAGAAGTAACAGCCAATAGGAATTAGTGAATAATATTATAGCAGTTGCCATTTTGACGATTTCAGCCAATGGAGTCACGTGCTCATAGGCTGAACACCATTTTCTACTCTTTTGTGAATCTCTCTCTGGTCTGAGGAAGGTAAGCGTGGTTCACCGAAATCGATCACTATAACATTTGTGCATTATGTACTTGTATTGTAATATATTTGTGCATTTTGTGCTTATACTGATACATACTATTGTTGTGTGACGTTTACTTGTACTGTATATTATTTTTACTAAAAATCGCAAAATATTACACTAAGGCAATACATGAAAATAAAATACAAAGCCATCTAACTGTACCGAAACAGTTAGCTAGAAGTTACAATTTTAAAAACATTTTACTTACTATAGATTGAGTAGGAATAGCTACCATAATAATCATTTAAGTCATGTTTTTATATTGTAAAAAAACAACAACAAATTCAATCTGTTTCGGAGTGCTCATGTACACTACTTTTATTACACAATTCCACTTTACCTATCTCCAGAATTCTCCTTCGCAGAAACAGCGTTCGAGTTCTTTATTGTTGAACAGAGGAATATTTCTCATTGGCTCATTTATTTAGACACTTCATACACAAAAACGCTATGAACACTATTTCTCAACTTGCATTTGTCATACTCTCAAAATTGCTTAGCCATTAAATGAATCACAAACAAAATAGATACTGCGAAGAAATTATACATAAGTTATGATCTTAATTTGTAGTTGCATTAAATAAAAATAACATATTATTGGAATGTGAATGTGTTATTCAAATAACATTTATTTAGCGCAAACCTAGTTATAAAACCTGACACCTAGTTATAATAACCGTGTAAAATCACATGAAGTTGTCAGCCCTAGTAGTATAAACTAAGTATAAAAAGACATTCCTATACTTATTTTATTCCTAGGACCTTTAACTTATCACTTTACATGGCATTAAAAAGATTGAGTAAAAAATCTACTCACTTATGATCTGTTTTTAGGTATGTTTGTATCCTTCCATTAAAAAAATACGTTAAATGCTTTCTTTATAAAACATTTTTTAATACAATTTTACTAATTCAAGATACATTTTAATTCTACTACAATTCCTAGTTTAAAATATATCTAAAAAATATTAGTTTTAAAAAATTTTATTGAATTTATGAACTTTAAACCTATTCGTTGAGCTAGTCTGTTGCCTCATCGAAGTTGGCTGAACTTTGCTGATCTGCCAATAAACTCATAGACGTTCAAGCCGTATGAATGAGGATTACTATGTTAAAACAACTTTGTAATAATATGTTGTTTTAACAAAATTGTATTTGGGCATGTGTGTTACAGATAATGTTTAAATAACTTTTATTTCATTATTCTCACTTTCAGGTGGGTTAAAACCATATAAAACTATTGGTGCTGACGGCATATAGTGAAAGTGTATGTTACACTGAGATAGCTTTTATAATTTAAAAATATCTACTATTCTGAAACCAAATATTTCTATTAGTTGTGACATGCTGAGTAGATGCCTAAGAGCTTTGTAAACATTGATAGATTATGAAACGTGTGCAATAAAGAATGTTACATCACTCCATAACTATATTAAACAACATTTTAAATTTCAGACACGATTAGAGGGATTTAGAGGGTCAGTTTATATAAATAATGGCTTGAAAGAATGATGCTTGATGATTAAGTACCTACGTCATACTTATAAATCGTATGACTACTTTCTCATAAGTATATACTTACATTATGACGTATAATTATTTTTAATGATTTTAGAAATTAGAGTTAAAAATGAAATGTATGTTTTTATTAAGATTTTATGATTAATAAATCCTTACAATTTTATAATTGAGGAATATATTATTACTTCAATACAGCTACACCCTCACATAACTACTTATTCTTATTTAATTAATAAGTAATTAGAATTATAAGTAGGTTAGTTGCAATAAGATACATACATAACAAGTATTCATCACTCGTTGTTCTTTATGTATGCTATAACATATTATTTTATTACATCGGTATCTTCCAATATTATAAGTATACATTAAATATAGTTAATTATTTATTATTAAGTAAATCGTAGCAAGGACTTGTGTGTGTATTGGCTTATCTGTTTACATAGGTGAGGTTGCGGAAGGGACATATGTCCGTGCCATGTTTCCGTCCGACGTCCGTTCAGTGTGAACTGCACCTAATACTGACACGGTGTCCGCTCAATGGTTGTCATCGACGTGTACTCTACTATATAAGTTTGAGGTGTCCATAATGGATGGTAGTCAAGGGGGTTGTAGTTTGGGTGTTGTATGGGGAAGAGAACTGATTTTCAGGCTGAAAATCAGGCCAATTTGAACTCAAAATATTCAAATAGAACTTATATTCTTGTAACATATCACTTTAAAGGTCTCAGTCATCAAATAAAATTACAATTAAAGATTTTAAATCGGACTACCCTACAATAAATGGCCGCCCCAAAGAAACTGAGCTTCATTGTGATTCATAACGCTGAGGAAAATACGTATTTAACTAACATTTTTTTTTTTCAAATATGAGTTAACAATTTTGAATACTACTGTCGCTGTCGGTGCAGATTATGTGCACCCAAGTTTGAAGGTTGTCATCTAAGAACCAAGAGGCATATGAAAAATATAATCGTTGTTTAACATTATTGTTATTCTCGTTCAACTTTACATAAGCATTTTAAAAAGTTATTACAAGTTTTAATAATTTTTATCATAGATGAAACAAAAAAGGTACCGGAGTTTTAACTAGTTGTCATTGTTTATCACATTTACACAGTTACTACTCAAAAACCCGTTCATGTATCACATTTATATTTTAATTCCTGATTGATAGGTATGTTTTCTATAATTGTTATCAATTTTAGAAATTTAATTTTTCCAGAAAAAAGTTCTTGTCAATTCTCTGAAACATTGTTTTCTCGGTTTCTAGAGGTCGTAAAATTAATTATTTGGTCTTGTTGCAATTCTTATGACATGTATAGTTACGATACATGTAGTGATTTTAAATTTATTTAAATCAGTTATAAATATCTTTAAATTAATAAATTTAAATTGATCTAAATCAATATTAAATCACTGCATTTATTTACACATATGAAAGTAATGTATCCTAACTATCCATGTAATAAGGATTACAACAAGACCAAGTAATTAATTATACAAACTCTACAAGCCAAGAAAACGATGTTTCAGGGAATTAACAAGACCTTCTTTTCTCGAAAAGTAAACATTCTAAAATTGATAAAAATTATAGAAAACACCCATATTAACCAGATATTGAAACATAAATGTTAATAACATAAATTAGTGTAAATGTGTTGTATTGTGAAAACTAGTTAAAACTCCGGTACTTTTTTGTTCCAACTAGGATAAAAATTATTAAAACTTAAATAAAAATTCAAAAATGCATATTCCATAACGTACAATGAAATGGGGAACACAATGATGTGAGTAGATTTTTCGTAGGCCTCTTGGTTCCTTAGAATCAAACTCGGGTGCACATAATTTCTGCACCAATAGTAAGTGCATTTTTTAATTAGCTATTTAAGGCATTGAAAATGTTTCCCCCCGCATCCATTTTCTCTTATGGTCAAAAATATTAATACTATAATTATTATTGCTGCTCTTTGTATTTGGTAAGATTACCGAAAAGAAGTTTCACATATATAAAATAGCAAAAAAGTTAAGAGGCTTGGTGTTACTTACTTTTCAATAACTCTGTATGTAAAGTTAGGATATTGCAAAAGTGTTCTGAAACATTTATTAAAGAACATCTCTAGTAACTGATATATAAAATGATGTAGTCTAAAGAAAGGAAGTACCGAAACATAACACACCCTAATTAGTGTTATGGACGTATCAGTTATGAAACTAAGTTATACTCGTAACTTAAGAGGTATTTCTGCTATATTTAATACATAAATACCTCCAAATATAGCAATCTGCGTATTTAGAAAAAACTCTAAATTGGCATACTGCGTAGTTTGTCTGCCTCTCCCAAACGCAAATCTATAGGAACAGATCAAGCTGTCAATCACTGCCGTCTTCTCAAAGGAGATATGAAAAGGCTTCCTTAACTCACATAGTAATGCGACTTATCCTCCGACATTTTGAAACATCCAGTATTACGTATATGCCTGAAAAATAAATTCTGTTGCCGAAAATATTGTTTTTGTTGATTTTTATTTCTCAGTTTATGTGGTTTAAGGGGAGCAGACTTCCCTATCTTCGGCCATGTTAGCTTATGTACCTTTTTCTCAAAAATTATTTAAGATAGGGAGATGAAATTTTTACCATTATTTTATCCCCTTTTTGTAAACAATCTCTCCAGGGGAATTTTGTTTAATTCAATTAGTTTATGCAGAAACAATTTTTTTATAAGTATTAAATTTATAAACAACAATTTTTACATTCAATATTTTTTATATTTTTATTTTTGAGTATTTATATAAATTAACTGGAGAAGTTGTGTATATTAAAGCCCTTCATATGTGTACCAAGTTTCAATGTTCTAGCTCCAACAGTTTTGGAGAAAAAGGTACATAAGTTATAAAAAACACTGTTTTCGGAGAAATGAATATATTACAAAATACTCTTAGATCTAACCTTAGAAGTAGATAAAGACAAATTGCCATGACAAATTTGCAAACTGCAGTTTGTTGAATAAGTTCTTGAATTGTACTTATATCTACAATGTTGTACTCAAAGCTACTGTTTTCAAATTGTTTGTACTCTCCAAAATGTTGGGCAAGTTTTATTTTAGATGCACTAGTATCTTTGGACTTGGATTTGCTTTCATTTGAAGGTGGAGTTTGGACTGATGTACTAGGCCTATCTATACATAAGTTAGGGTTAGATTTATTACCTTCAGCATGCCAACCAAATGTTTTCTTCTTTTTAAAAATCCTATTTGATCTTGGCATTGTGCAGATTATAATTATATCATTATTACACAAATGTAATCCACAAACAAATCACTTTACTTGAAACACACAGTTATTACTATAAAATAACCTGTAGTACTAACTGACAGCTGTCACAACAATAAACACCAAACAGAAATGTAAACAAACATCTAGCAGTCAAAGCCTTTCAAATTATGTTGTCATTCAAAACATAGACACTATAAGAAATAACATTTATGAACTTAATACTATGGTAACAATTTCTTGCAAAAATGCACTTGCATAGTTTTAAACAAAGCATTTTTTCACACCTGATATAAATTAAATATACATCATGTTATATATCAATTTAAAGAGCAGGAAATGAGCTACAAGAAACAGTAAAAAACAAAAATTAGATAAAAAAAATTTTTTTTCGAGGTCTGCTCCCCTTAAGAAAATACCAAACTTATAAGTTCCTGATGGCTATAACTTTTTATACTTTTTTTTCAAAACCCTTACAAAACAATTTTGACGTTTCCATAGTAACACACTCATTGGCGATTTCATTACATAGTAAAACTGTAAACTACCGATTCAAAGTTAGTTACTCTTTGTAATTGTAGTTATTTTTTTCTATATTTGCTCGTCTGTTATTAGTGTTTGTTTACAAATACTAACAGTTGTGAAGTTAGTGATTCGTAGTGTTGTGTTTTCAAGTATTTCTAACAGTACTTTGATATAAATATCCTCCGAAATGCCTCGTCCTAAGAAAGTGTTTATTAAACGACCTAAAATGTTCTTTGGTACAAGAAAAAGGAAATTATGTGATAGTGATTCTGAATCTGTGCAAAACCAGTCTAGGCCTAGGCCTACAGTAGTCCTTCTGCTCCAATTGAAACAGTTAAAAATAACACTGATAGTTCATCAAAAAAAAAAAGATAGGGCCACACTTGAATAGTTACAAATAATTTATTGATGAAAATAGTCAGTGATATAATATGATTGATGTCAGGCATTTGGAACAACTATTGAAATAAATTGCTGTTTGCTTTGATTGTGAAAACAACTAACTTTGCGCATATACTGTATGCCTGTTTCAATAAGTTTTTGGCGCATTCTGAAAACAGTTTTTTTTTTTAGAAAGTTTACTTATCTTGGGGACTATAATAGATATTCTGCTTTTTTTATTTAATTCCTTATTTATTATTCTACATTTTGAATGCATTTCAATGCCTTATATATAATACTTCATTTTCTATAGTAGATTATGTTATAATTTACCATAATATGTTTTAACAAAATTGTTCAGTTAAGTATAAGGAAAATAATTTTAAAAAATCAACTATCTACCTCTAAGAGTTTTCAAGATATTGGTACCTAAAATTATCAAATTAACATTGCGGAGATAGGGCCATACGACCCCCCTTAACTCACATCACGACATTTTGAAACATCCAGTATTCTGTATATGCCTGAAAGTACTTTCATATTTAGAATTTTTTAACTTGATAACATATTTTAATTTGTTATCTCCAATAAGCATGTCTAGTTTGGCAGATAATTAATGAAAATAAAAAAAGGAGTTTTTATACATGCCGAAACATTTTATGCGTGCCAAAATTCTCTATCTATCATAACAATCCAATGCCAACAAATAAAATTCACCATATGTCTAGTTTATTGTGCATTATATAACTGTTTATTTTTTTAGTTATAACCATTTGACTAAGAAAATTACAAACAGTCGTCTATTTCTAAACTATACAAAATTAAAGAAAACTATATTTGATTCTCAAAATTAATTTTTATTTGATAATTAAAAATATTTTTAAATATGTTCTGAAGTATATTGAAATATGTCAGAAGGTTGATTTTTATGATTCTCTATTTGACGTATTCTACTCACACAGTAGATAACCCTCACTTATATATTATTTAATGTTTACTGCTGGGAACTTGTAGCTTCCTTATAAAACAGTGATACTAGCCATTCCGCTTGTCTTCAGAGCACAACTAACAGAAGTGTATACTGTCAACACTTCAACAAACTCAAGTGCCTACAGTATCACTCAAGTGCCTACAGTATCACTCAAGTACCTCAGAACCATTGCATAGTTTTTACACAGCTATTTGTTGTTATTTTCAGATATTCAAATGTAGGTATCTACTTTTAAGGGATCGTATTTGTAGGTATCGTCTTTTGGAGAGCTCAACTTGGAAAAGACGAAGTTTACGATACCAAGTATGAGTGTTATCCAAAAAGCTCCGTGTATATATGATTAGAACAGCTATCATCGTCGAACTTTGTTTGAAGAAAAATTTTACATGTTTTGTGGCTGTGATAGCCCTACGTTATCGCACTGTGATGACGCTATCATTTATCATAGCGCTCACAACTATAACAATGAAATAATATTCGACTATAATAATTAACATTGATAGCTCATTGAAGATTCGATAAGTAGGAGAAGAAGACGTTAGTTTAAGTTTCGTCAATCTCTTGATATAACTTAACAATGAAATGGAACAAAATACTTTTTCGAATATAATACTAAGGGACACACCTGCATGCTTCGCGTGCCAACCCCACCACGAGCTGCGCTCGATACACCTAGGCCTTCTGCCTCGGCATGCAACTCTGGACTATAGATTATAGTAGATTTACTGTAAAATCTAAAACTACAATATTAAATTTATTTACAGTATCTCACTCACACTACTTGCGTTGCACCTATTTATCAGTATAAATACAAAACGTGCTCTTTTTTTAACAGCTGAAGATAAAACTCATTGTATAGTATTAAAAATGCATCAATAGTATAAAGCAAATCATACAAAATAAACATAGTTATTTATTTACAAAACAGCTGTAATTAATTTGCTAATATCAACCTAATGTTATCCTTATGGAACAACCTTTTAAGATGGATTCTACCCCTTATGAGTACTTTGTGAAGATGAAAATACTTTAGTTGTCTTATTTAAGACCTAAAAAGAAACAGTGTACAAAATGTCAGCTCTCTACTATATGGGAAGTTGGAGAATTAGTAGAGTGAGTGAATCAGTCAGTCAGGAATTTGGTTTGTATTCAGGGTGTCCCAAAAATAAAGTGCCAAACTTCGGGAAATGGTCAGGCCTGTATAGGTCAAAATAAAGAATAATTCAGAAAGAAAAAACACTTCTTTTACCAGATATCCACCTATTTGTTTTGTTTTGTTTTTTTTCACAAAAGAATTTGTATCCCCAAATTGGCTTAACCGATTTTAATGAAACTCGCTATGCTGTTAGGATAATAGAGACCTATTCTAAGAAAAAAAATCAATTAAAATTATCAAAATGGCGGCCATTTTTAGTTTTAAATGAAAAATGTAGGGAAATGGCAAAAATACAAAAATATGTTAAAGATACCTTTTTTGGATAATTACCAATCTGTCAGTATCAAAAAAGTTATAATCGGACAAAAATAACCAAGACACACTGACATTTATGTTGATGGTCATCACAAATGTCAATGTATCTCAGTTATATTTTTGTTAGATTCTAACTTGTTTGATACTGACAGACTGGTAAAAGAGTTATCTAAAAAAACGTACACTAAGCATTTTTTGCTGTTTTCACGCAATTTCCATTTAAAAATTAAAAATGGCCACTATTTTGATATTTTTAATTGGACAAGTTGATTATTTTTCTAAGAATAGGTCTCTAGTATCCTAATAAGTATAACGAGTTTCATTAAGATTTGAGCCAACTTGGAAATAAAAATTCTGTTGTGAAACAACAAAATTGCGGCTATTTGGTAAAAGAAGCGTAAAACAATAGTATATTTCATAACAAGAGTGGAAAGTGGGGTTTTGCATGTTCGAGACCATATGTTTGAAGTACGAGACTTGTCGAGCACTTCAATTGGTCGAGAACATACAAAACACTTTCACTCGAGTTTTGAACGATACTTTTCACTACACTACGGAATAAAAACAGGTGTTGTTGACTGTGGAAAATTTTCGGTTGTAAACAATGTTACTTTCGGTTGTAAACAAGAGACAGCTGTTGAAAATATGATGTTTCGCAGGTTGTAAACACATAACGAAAACAGCTAAACTCATAGTAGTGTAGTGAAAATGTATTTTTGATTTTCTCTATTTTGACAAATAACTATTTCCAGAAGTTGGGCACTTTATCTCTGGGACACCCGGTATTTATGGATTTAAATTTAGATTTCTAATAATAAAGTAATTTTTTCAATACATAACAATCAATTTTTTATTTGTTTTAAAAATACTCACTCATTCGCTACCATTCTTATTATTACTGGTAGTTTGATCATGAGGAAACTTCAAATGAAATCAAACTTACAACAATTAAATGTATTTCTTTGTATATAACATGCATGCACAATTTTCTTTCATCACACTCTTATATTTATAGCAAATTATAATTTATACAAGCATACAAATTACAAGCTGATTATTAATTTTCAGTTTAAAACTAAGACATTTGTGCAATTACAAATAAAATGTACATCCTTAAGAAAATAGTGGATAATGAGGTTATTAAATATAAACATTAGTTATTAATTAATGTTAAAATAAATCTTCTTAGTAAATTTGTGTATATGAACACCTATGTTTAAAAAGACTTATTTTTCAAATTAAACGCAGTTTTTTAAGCATAATAACCGAGGTAAATTTAATTACTAAAACACAATTTGTACAATACAAGAACATTCTCAACGGTTATGTTTGCTGTAACAAGCTGTAACCGTGGAAGTAGAGCCAGGGGAGATGAATTAATTATCATTCCATTAAAAATATTGTTTCATTTTTATTGCAATGTAGGATGTAAATGTCGACTAATTTTAATTTACACTTACTTTTGTGAGTTTATTAAACCATGTAATTGTCAATATCCTTTACATTAGTAAATATATAAAGTAAATACGGACAAAATGTTAATTTTTTATACCTAATGTGTCTAAATAACAAAAGGAATGGTTACAATTATAATAACGTTTAAATTCTTCGAACGATATAACAATGTTTCGTACTTAGTTACAATAAATTACAAAGTGGATTGTTTCCGTTTCGAATCTTTTCCGTTAATTCACTTCCGCTTGATAAATATTATATTGCTCAAAAAAATGTTTCCCAATCATTTTTACGTTCACTATGGTATTCCTTATCCACGAGGAATCCGATATCGCTGGCCTTATCTTATCGCTATCCAAGAACTTGCACACGGAGAGGGCATTCTGTGGTAAGTCAATCATTGGATTTACCAGTTTATGATCAACTTTAGTAGCCACCTAACCTAACCTATCCGTAATTGCGATAACAAAGTAGTGGTAGTGAATTAACGAAAAAGGCCCGAATTATCAATAATAATACAGTTATCAGTTTAAAAAGAGGAATAAAAGCATATTTATTTCTTCTTCAAGAGATGAAGTTAGGGCTGCAGAGTCTCCATGTAATTTTCATTCGTCAATATTTAACTAAAGACTTACATAAAAAAGTGACAAATCTGCTAAAACTAAACATTTTAAATTTTATGTTAAGAGGTAGGTTGTTATGATAAAGGTATATTCAATATGATCTGAACATAAGTTATGGTTTCAGTTAGGATCTCAAGAAAGAAAGTCCAAGCTCATGACACGTTACTTATTCTAAGGATATTGAACGTCCATAGATGAATCCGGAGAGGTTAAAACAGTTTAATTTTCCCAGGGCAATGAACTCAATATCAATAAGTCATATTATGTTAGATGTTTTTATACAGGAGATTAGGAATAATAGCCATTTATTTATATATATGACTCTAAAAAAAGACAAAGAATAAATCCAGATACCGATTTGTTAACATAAACAAAAAATACTTTATTTGTAGAATTGTAATAGGAATGCCCCCACCCGTGACGTAAAGTTGAAATATGATGATAGTAGTGCAATCAGCATTAATATTGAGAGTCCTTCACTCTCAAGGACTCGCAATGAATGACCTATCTCCCTCCCCCTCTTTGACGTTAATTAGAAATGTAATGATAATACTGCAATCAACATTATATTTAGAGTCCTTTACTCTCGAGGACTCGCAATGAATTCCATCTCCTTCCTCCATGACGTCAAGTTGAAATATAATGATAATACTATAATTAGTGTTGCAATTGAGAGTCCTTCACTCTAGAGGGTTTGCAGTGAATGCGTTGAAAGAACTCACCATCTACAATATTTCACCTCTTACACTTCTTTCTTTCTTCGTGTTTCTTGAGTTCAACATCAAAGGAAGTGGAGACCCATGCACATCTAGACACTTATTACTCCTTGAATGTGCCTCTCCCTCTCAAAGGGCTTCGTATATAAACCATAAGTTCTCATTTAGCTTCATATAAACCTATTATTCTGCAACTTGTTTTGGTACAGTTTTATGTTACATTATTTGAGGAAATATATGAATGAGAATTGTATTAAATATTTTTGTCAGTACTATATTTATATATGTAACTTATTTGTTCAAGAATATTTATTCATTGCATTTCAGTTAGCTGATTTTCAAAATAATTAGCCTACCATGTTTCATATGTCAAATTTTACATAATTCACATTGTAAATTTACAGAATTTGAGATTTTGTATTCACTGTATATTACAAACCAAATTAATTGTTTTACTTAAACATTTATTTATGTGAAGAAAGTTTTTTATTTATTTTCGATTTTGTCTTGTAATAACATTAAAGTGAATCCTAATGATTTAATCAACCATTTTACAATACAAAACTTTAAATAATGTTTAGAATGATGTAAACATTTATATACCTGTTTTTGATCATTAAAATGTAAAATAAAAGACAAAAATAGATTATAAAAAGGACTGTTCTTTTAATTTATTGTTACAAAAAAGTAACAAATATACTATTAATTTTACAATGCTAAACGAGAATATCGATTTATTACATTATTTTTAAAAGAGATGAATTACATTTTAATTTACAATGGCAATGCCTTTTGATATAAAACTTTACAGGATCATTAAACACGCAACTAATTTTAATATAAGTAGTATAAGTATAATTTATTTGAAATAATGAAAAAAATGCAAGAATAGAGAACAGTAACAATAAATAAGATAAGTAAATAAATAATGTTCTTATAGTTTACACAAATATCAACCAATACATTTGCCTATATTAGTATTAATAATATAGACAATTTTAAGTAAATATTTTGATCTTTTCTGTTAATTCATTTCACAAATCTTTTGTTCTGTTTCCGTTAATTCACTACCACTCGATAAATACTCTAAATTGCTCTAAAACCTGTTCCCAAATTATTTTTACGTCCACTGTGGTATTCCTTATCCACTATTAATTCGATATGGCTGTCCTTATCTCATAGCTTTCCAAGAACTTACACACGGAGAGCGCATTCGGTGGTAAGTCAATCATTGGATTTACCAGTTTGTGATCAACTTTAGTAGCCATCTAACCTGACCGTAACTGTGATAAGAAAAGTAGTGGTAGTGAAGTAACGTAAAAAGTAATTCTAGTCAATTAACGGAAAATGTCCAACTATTTAAATAATGCGACTATTTAAAGCGAAGAATAAATCAAAATACCACTACTGTAAAATGATTGGCTGCCAATGTGAGAATGGATAAAACACGTGATGTACAGATACTCATTTCATTAAATTACTTTGGGATTTACAACGTTACAAGAGGCCAACGGCTCTTTTTTTCAGTTTCTTTATATATTATCCCTTATAGAACACTGTGTTAATGGATTGGCAAGTTCGCTTGTTTAATAAATAAATATTTGCATAATAATATATATTTGTGCTATTTACTTTAACCTCTTACTGACATGTTCCCTTGTTCTGTATATTATGATTCTACTTCCATTCAAGACAAAATTTTAACTTGGTATGGAGTTGGGGCACAACACAAACAAAACTTCCCCGAGAGAGTAATAGAATGGTTAACTAGCTATCTGAGAACTTAACAAGTTTCAAGTTGCCTTTTATTATATGTCAAACTTCCATCATTAAGGAACACTCACAAATAAATAATCATAGTTTGCATGAATATTTAACATAAGTCTGTTTATTTATTTATTTATTTGCCAATGGCAAGCAGCCAATACATACATATATATTACAAGATAGTATCATGATACAAACATTACACTACCTATAATAGACCTAATAAAAAGAATAGAATATAACAATGCAAACAAAAACAAAGAGAAAAATTCAAGAACCCATAAAAGATAACAATATTACTGACCGGAGATCAAACATACAGGAGGCATTTAGTTAACGAAAAGCTAATACTTAGTGATAATATGGTAATGATCAAATTAAATTTAGAGCTACCAAAACAAAAGAAAATTAATTAAACTACAATAACAACAGATGAACAAATTAGAACATGACAACAACTAAAAATGGTTATTCAATGGTTGCTGCCATCAATGCCCCTTAACGGGTTGTCATTATTTCAAAAGAATTCTCCGCTACCCAAAGGCAACGGGTGGTTTTGATGACTCTCTCTCATCTCGACGCGCATGTGGTTAGTCTATCTCCCTACCTCTATCCTAGCGTCCGAAGAACAACCACTACCCCCGCGAGTCCAACACCAAGTGTCGGGGCTCACCAGGAAACTGGCGTGGGGCACCCCTGACCCCGCGGTACCAGTAATAATATTTTACAGCACTGGTGAGACGGGTATCCTCTTCAGCCTCCAACCAGGGCCCGTGATCTTCAGCTCTCTTTGGATCGAGTCTCCTTCGCACCCGTCCGGAATCCACGTCCATCTGGGCGAGGACGTTTAGTTGATGTGGGCGCCCGTATCCCTACACTAGGCACTGAAGTACCTAGCACAGGGACCGAACCCTCTGCTTCCTCATGCTTCGCTCTCGTGGGCGTTCATATCCAGTAAGCGCCATCCAAGTCAAAATAAGTCAATTTTGGTCTCTTCATGTTTCGCTCTCCAGGGAGGTCAATCTTAAGAGACAAAAATCAATGGTTCAGTCTTGAACAGAGTCGAACAAGTTGAAACCGATGTGCATGCGACCCCAGGCTTCACCCGCATGGTCATTCCGTGTCGGAATCGCATGCATTGTCACATCAGGTATCTGAAACTGAATTCAGAGTGAAGCTCAGCCCCCATGCTTCGCTCCCATGGGCGTTCAATTCCAAGGCCAAGTCCGTTAGTAAGTCAGGTCCCTGCGATCCCCAGGCTTCACTTGCTAGGGCGGTCCGTTTTGGTGTCGGAGGTGGTGTCTAGCTTTTGAATGATGTCATATACATTCAGCATTCGGCCTCCATGCTTCACTCACCTGGGCGTTCAATTCTGAAGCCGAATGCTGACTAGTTGTTCGCGACGAGTGACCTAAAGGTGCCCACCATCGCCCGCAGGTCTTCAGAGACGATCGAACCGACTCGTCACCCATGCCAAGCAACAATAGACATCTCCTAGTCTCACATAGACACCTCTGGCACCTAAAACAAGGGGCATGACACTTACATCGTAAACTCCCATGCTTCTTTTTACTGACTGGGTGATCGTTTCGTATTTGAGACGCTTCTCCCTCGATGCCTCCGCCAGTGAATCTCCTTTTTCAACCCTGATGGTGAACCGCCTTTCCATCTTAACGACCAGGTCAGGATGCAAAGGTCCATCATCCCCATCGAAAAGCTGTTCTCGTGCGACCACCCAGCCAGCCTCGGTGGCTCTTTCATTCACCTGATCAACAATTCATGCCTGGCTCATCTGCCCCCGTTCCGAGCAAAGCAGACACCGCTAACGTGTCTCATCGTCTCGATGGCATGGTGACAGTTCCGACAACTTGGACTGACCTCCGATTCAACGCGGTGCATTACCTCTCGAGTCGGGAACACGTTAGCTCTGAGGTTGAGCAAGTCAATCTCTTCGCCAGGAAAACGAGTCTTATTGACCAGCCAGGCATTACCTACTTTGTTGTTTCTGAAACAGGATGCTCCCTGGCTCTGTGTTGGGAGAGCTCACCACATTGCGTGCACTTATTCCTTTTTATTTCTCTTCCAGCCATCGATTGCCGCTTTGGTGGTAGGCCAAGCAAGCCCCATCGATTCCGCAACTCAGGCGAAACGACGGACCGCTCCCTCTCCAAAAACAGCCCTCGTAACGGGATTGTCCCCCTGAAGCCGCCTGGTAGCCGCCCTGAGGTTGGCAGCCCTGAAGAGGTCTAGAAGCCTTGGCAATGTGAAACCTCTCTTTCTGCAGTGGAAGAGCACGTCACAAGTCGAAACAGGAAGATGAAAGAGCTCCTTAACTTTCCCTCGCAAGAATCTATCGAGCTCACCCAACGCCGAAGAAGAGGGTGGATCACAAATTAGTAAATGATAATCATAAATTCTAGTTTTTGCATCGGCTTCAGGCTGAAGCGACAGCCTGGGGGCGACAGAAAAGAAGGCCCCCAAATAGTGAACCTCCTCCTCCGCCCCAAAGCACCTCAGCCTGATGTCGTCCACATCAACAACGGGAGATAAAACAACCCATGATTTCCCCTTTTTTAAACCCCAAAAACTCCACACTTCTCCGATGACAGGGCCAAACCTACCTTTGAAAGGAACCTAGAGACGCGCGCCATCAGACTTTTAAGGCCATCCTCGTCCCTTGCCAAAATGACCATTATGTGTGTTGACCCACCCGCCCACTCATACACCTACGGTGGTATTGACTGACCCGCCCACCTATACACGTACGGTGGTATTGACTGACCCGCCCACCCATACACGTACGGTGGTATTGACTGACCCGCCCACTCATACACCAGAAAATGCCAGCACAGGAACACGACAGTTATTAGCAGCAAATGACCCTTCCATCATTTCTAATTCACGAAGGAGAGGATCGAGGACCACGTTGAACAAGATCGGGGATAATGTATCCCACCTGCTTAATGCCTCTTCCAAGCAGCAGTTTCGCACCCACGCAGTTCTTAAGAACAGTCCTCGAACCCTCGTAGGCCCTCGCAACTGCCTGCGCCGGCACCCACTGAGATCCCAGGGCTCCAAGGATCGCCTTGTGTGAAACACTGTCGAATGCTTTGCTAATAAACAGCACCACACAAACTACTTTTCTTCCCGAGAGAGAGGATTTCGTGGAGTGTCCCAGTGTTGCTGAAAAAATCATTACCCTCCACGAAACCCCTCTGCAAACTGGACAGATCAATGCTAGAACGCACCCGCGTCTCAAGGACCCCACTATACAGCCTGGAGAGAACACTTCCCATAGTTATCGGCCGCCAACCGCTGGCAATTGACAAGTCTGTCCCTTCTTTAGGGATCATCGTAGTAAAGTTATCTCTCCAGGCTGTTAGGAAAAACCCTGTAGCTATAATTGTGTTGAAAAGACCTGAAAGAGTAAGACAAATTTGCTCTTGGCCGAAGAGGTTCTCCTTACGAATGTCATCCGGACCTGCAGCTCCACCAGACTTCAGCTTCTTAAGCCGCCTGCGCACTTCTCCCGCGGTGATTGGAAAGAATTCATCTCTGCGCAGTGGCACCGCAAAATGGTAGCTGCAGGCCACTTCTACCCCCACAAATCCCGGTAAACATCCACGATCTCCTGGGCCGGGGAAAGCACAGTCCGGTCACCGGTCACCAAATCGACTCGAACCTTTCGGATGAGCTCAACCATTTTGGATGGGCCCCTCCGGAAGGCCTTCTGAGTACTAGCAAACCTGCGCCGACACACCCCATCTCTTCCGGCAGTCGGCCCCCTCCTGGGCCTGACAGACCCTCGTCCCTCGGGAACTTCAAGAACAGTGTCCGTCAGGCCCCGGACAATCCGATCCACCACATCTTATGTGGGTGTCCTCCCCCCGGTTCAGGAGTCCCTAATCGTATATCCAATTTCTGTACTAAACTCCACATACAGAATGTGATCCCTAACCGTAAGGAGAACCTCTTCTTCCAGGACAGGCTCAGAACGAACCCACCCAACTCTTCGCCAACTGACACATCGCTCTCAGATTCACTTGAGTGCTCTAAAATTGGCTCCAAATATTCCAACAAAGCCGCTCCTGAAACCGGAATGGTTCCATTGGCCCTCAAAACCCTAACCTTATCTCTTATATGCTTAGAGGTCTTATCTGGTAGCAACAGTCGCAAGGCACCAGAAAACGTACGGATCGCCACCGCTTCTGAAAAAGGCAACAATCAC
The DNA here is from genome assembly GCA_035578905.1 of Stictocephala bisonia. Lineage (NCBI taxonomy): Eukaryota > Metazoa > Arthropoda > Insecta > Hemiptera > Membracidae > Stictocephala > Stictocephala bisonia. Next base: position 338,887 of record JAQJVL010000834.1, read on the forward strand.
CGCAGTTTCCTCTTCCGACCAAACGCCAACCCGAACAAGACCCCTAATTCATCGATGTTCCAGTCACTCCTCCAACCGAACAGTCGGGTAGTGGTGCCTCTTGTGCTGGGAAAGTCTCAACTTCGAAGCAAACCCCCCGCCGCAAACATCGCAGACAAAGGGCAAGTCTCCAATCGCGACTTCCCCCCACACACCGAGTAATGGCAAAGAGCCGCGTGGGGACCCCGAACGCTCCTATCACATTTTCAACAAAAAATCCCAAAGCCTGTCTCGGATGTACCGCTCTGTGATGCGAACGATGTCACCAGGTCTTTTAAAGAGTCCACTGCAAATCCTACAAACTTTTGGCTCTCAGGGGATTCCATACAATGTCGACTCCACCGCAAGGTCTACGCCAAGTCCCTGCTGTGGCCCAAATAGACCGACTAATGGCACAAAGGCCATAGTCAGTCTTCTCTGGTGGACCTCCACCGCCCTCACGTACGCGGCAGAATCCTTACTGTTGACGTCATGCTTGTCATCCTTGCAAAAACGACGACAAGCACCACATCTGGCTTCAGAATCGGCCTGATCACAATCCTTGCGATCATGCCGCCCCGCACAGTGAGAGCAGGTATAGGACTCCTCCTTGCAGTACCCGGCAACGTGACCATAGGCCTGGCAGCGGTAGCACCTAGTGACATCGAGATAATCCTTCACCTTGATGCATTCCCACTCATAGAACAATCTATCCTGCTCCTTAAGCCAGTTTATAATTTTCCCAGAACATTCAATTACCCAGTGCTGTTTGTCTGGTCTGTTAGATTTAATGCATTTAAGAACTCTGCAATCGTTTTTGACATCCCTAAACGAAACACTTTGGTCAGGGTTCTGATCGTAAATGGTCCCTAGCACATTGATTTCCTCCTATTTGCCCACATAGGGTAGGTCATAAATCATAATCTTTGGTTTAATCAGACTTGGCTCCTTAGGCTTAAGACCCGAGGCCTTTAACTTATCATTATAGATAATCTTATTAAGACTGGTTTTGTCAGTGGTTTCGATGGCTATGCCCCCCTCCCGTTCCTCCGGAGATTTCGGACCTGAATAAATTCCTTGGTAGGATTAATCAATGAGACAACCTTGAACTTTGTTTGTTCTGAAGAAAGGAGTGGCTTACCGTCCCCGTCAACCTCCGGATACACCAGGACGGTGTTGGCCTTGGGGGCACAGCCTTGAGATCAATACCCTGCCGCCTGACAGCACCAGCATAATTAAAAGCCGGGACCTCTTAGGGGGAGGGACCCGAACCAGTCCCACCACTGGGAGCCATCTCCCTCCTGAGGGAGGCGATGGCCCCGGCGACGGAACGCTCAACATGAGTACCAATCTCATTGGTCCACGTGGAACAAATTTCCATCCGGTTTTCATCCTTCCCCCTTAAATACTCGACCTCTCTTAAGTATCTAGTAATAATTTCAAACATATCGCTTATAATTAATACCACAGAGTCAACTGATAACTTCTTCTGAGCTTTCTCCCTCTTCATCCGTTTCTGGAGATCACTGATCCGTTTCACCATGTCATAAGTGTCATCCTCCTTTTGTGGACTCATCCTCTTCCTCTTCTTGTCCCTCTTATTTCCATCCCCGTCATCGTCTAAATCAGCCTCTGTTTCCATAGCGCTCAATCCTGAAGTTGGAGTAGGAATCGACACAGGGGCTGTGCAGCCACAGGCAAGAGGGCAGGGAAGTCGCACACATACGTGGGTCCCCTTCCAATCACAACCGCGATCCTACCGGCCTCCAAAATCTCCTCGTCCATGGTTGTCAATCGTCTTCTGCGCTCCCTCCTTCTTCTTCTTTCCTCTTCTTTGGCATCCCTGGCAGCCGCGGCAACAGAAGCAGTGGCAGCAGCCTCACCATCGGCAGCAGCTTCTGCAGCAGCAACAGCGAGAACTGCGAAAGGCCTTTGATCACAGCCGGGGGGCGTCCTGACAGTCTTCATAGACCGCTTACTAGGGTCCGGTGGTGGCGGATCCTCGTCTCTGCTCGCCTGACAGGTTTCTTTTTGTATTTTTTGTGTGTTATTTTTCCCCCAAAGAGGTTTTATATTATTTTTTTGTTTTATCAGGAGGATTTTATTATTCTTTGTGGGTTTTATGATTGTATTGGTTTTTTGCATTTTCCCCCTGGTTTCAACCTGCTCAAACACTTTCTGGAATAGTACAAATAACAAACAAGATTATAAAATCAATCAACAAGTTAATATCAAGTGATTAACTTGTAATTGGATAATTCTTCAATATATTCAAAATTTTTCAATCCTTGTTACAGGTACGAAGAGCGTGTTTCACAATAATATACATGTCAAATATAACATTTAGTAACAAAAAGAATTAAATGTTTTTTTTTTCTTACCAAAATGGTCCGGCACAGTCCTGAAGCCCAGCAACAATATATTTAACACCAATAACAAAAAAAGCACAAGAATACCAGTAGAAACAAGTGAAATGCGGAGCGTCCGAAAACACGTCCACCTTCGGCAAAGGTTAAGTGAGTCTGTTACACATTTCCTAAACCTAAAGTCTGCTAGTGAAATAATAGTGTTCAGTATCATCTGGCCAATAAGTGGTTGTCTTACCCGACTTTACTAGACATTTCCTTTTTTAGTAAATTTTATCTATTAATTTATAGGAATTGTATTAGTGTTTTCTTTATTTTAGTGATCATACATAGCAAACATTATAGTTTGAAGTCAATTATAAATTATTTGCTTTAAGTATTTTTATTATATCTTTTATATCTAACTCTAAGTAAAGTTTATTTCATCATTTACCTTACTTAAGAATCGTCTATTAATAATTTGAAATGAAATTTTGAAAAAGGTGATTTTGTTAGTGTAGTTACATTCAACAAAACGCACCACTACTGATCAATTTAGTTCGTGAATAGTACTGACTGCATGCGTTAGTCTTCAGTTTTTTATTAGTTTGGAGTTAGTGGATTAGTAAACTACACACTTATAACACTACAACTATGAAGTTAGTTAAAAGCTGGAATTTTACATTCTTACATATAAGACGCCGACACAACGTTGTTGGTATTTTAATGCGAATATGAATGGTTATATGAGTGTAGGATGAGTGTGGATGAGTGTGTAGTCTGATTACTAACTGAGTTCAACTGTTCCTCAGAAAGGGCAATTTATTAATAGCCCAACAGCCAGGGCAACTAAGGGACCTACAGCTTTACGTGGAATCCGAACCACGTAGTGCTGGTCTGATTTTCAGCTAATTGACAAGCCTGATACTCAGTTATCTCCCCCACACAACATCCTCACAATGATTACCACCCAACATGGACACCCCAGACTTCTGTAGTAGTGTCCACGCCGATAGCAACCATCAAGCGGACGCCATGTTGGATTATATTTAACACCAAACACTTTAAAATACAATAGCACACTTAATAAATTACATAGTACATAACAATTAATACACAATATTGGGTAGTGTTAGTACTGTAAGAATCACATTACAAATAAGAACTTTTGGGATTATCAGTTGAATAGGTTAATTAAGCTGATTTCTTGTTTATTTCATCATTGAAAATTTTCAATACAGAAAAAACATGTAAGCTTGGAGCATATAGTGCACATGGTTGGAGCTGATACTGAACTGACTAGTTAAAGCAGGTGCTAGTTTGAGAACATGTTAAATCACATCTGGCAGAGAAACCTGTTTTTAAGTTGGGGTAAGGGAAGTTAATCAGCTCCACCCATTCCTCATGAAATGTACAAAGGCACCATCTTTGGGAACAACCCTTTTATAAATATAATCATTTAACTATCTATGTAATATCAGTTAACTTGTTTAAGTTTGCCACTTATGCACTAGGTGAATTATTTGCCCACCAATTGCCATTGTTTCTAATACAATTACTGATAAGAATATGTTAAATTTATTATATTACTATGTACTAATTTATTTGATGTATTATATGTTATAGTTAAGATGGACCCTACTGACAAGTATTATTTGTTACTTAGCGGGGCCACAATTATGTAAAATTTTTGGAATAAACTTATTCTACTCTATTCTAAATGCTGTATGGTTATTGGTGATTAGAGATGTCCAATTAAGACACAGTTCCTCTAACGTCCTTAGACTAGCCCGTTTTTTATTTGTTGGCTTTTTGGACCGCTGGATTAGCGTCACTTTAAAAGCATGGCGTTTCATGGTTACATTAGGAATCGAACTTGGACCAACTTTGATATATTTTAATTTCGTTTTTAACCCTAGTTATGCTATTGTTGCGGACTGATCATCTTTGCAATATATATGGGAATTATTGCTATCAACGTAAGATAAAGACTTAAAAAAGTTAGAATTGTATTTACTAGAATTAATTATGGCTAAAAAGCCTATTCAATAGTTAAGAGTAGGACCAATGGCTTAATGTGATTTCCAAACCACCACCACTGACAGGCATGCAAGGACGGGATCACTCACCAGTAACAAATCCACTCCCACGCACGTTTCTCTTGTGATAGCATCAGATCCCTGTTATATTTTGGATAATCCCTGTTATATTCAGATCTCTATTGTTATATCAGGCCACTGGCTTTGAACTGTACACAATTTAGCTATTATTTGTCAGTTAGTTGCATTATCTAAAGGGTGTCACAGTCACTAATGAAACACAAAATGGAGTGTTTCACATTCCAATCATAAGGGCCACAAATGATATACCAGGTGGGATATATTAATAGTATATATGAATAGCTGTTATTATTATTAAATATATATTGTTGTTACTAATAATTATTAGATTTTTATTATAATTAAATTTTTATCTTTGATCTGTTAACTTTGTACTCACTCACACTTGCACGCACACACACCTATTTGCAAGATTATTAATTATAGTCAGCTCTTATCTGTTACTGTATTATTCTATAATATTATTGCCTTTATACCAATTAGCTAAGTTTTTTAGTCTGTATTGTTCATTTACTTAATATCAAACTATGTTTAGTGTTATTTTCCTTTACTACATATTATTAGCTTGTATAATCAATTAAATAATTTCGTTTGGAATTGTTCCTTTAAATATATTATTATTCTTAGTTATAGGACTTCTTAGCTTGTTTTTCTTCTGGTATTATTACTCACTTATTATATTTCTTTGCACCGTTCACTAAATTGTACCACTTTGTCTATTTCTTGTATTATTGTATTTTTGTTTTTGTCTGTCATCAAATTTATGTATGTAATGGCACTGCCGTTGAAATAAATAGCAAAGAAGAAATTGTAGAGTTCATTTATACGGCAGCTATTATTGGATTCAATAAATAAATTATATTTATTAAAGTATCTGCAACACTTTGTGAAAATAGTTTACTTAACAAAATAAATTTATTAGTTACATGTATAAATTGATAAAAAATCTAGAAAATTAGATGGAATATATAAATGAGACACGGGTAAACCTCAAGGAGGCAGAAAGAAGAGAAATAAGTGTAAAAAAGGGAACAATAATAAAAAAGAATAAGTTTCAGGAAAAATTTAGAATTTATGTAAAAATAATGGATAGTAAAAATTCAGAAACAGGTAATACAAATTTAAATATACTATTGGAAATTAAAAAAACAAATTAAAAAGAGAACTTTAAAGGCAACAGGAGAAAACATTTTAAATGAACGCCAGATGTAATTATAGGAAATAAAAATGAATTATATAAGTGTTCTAGACAATATGGCAACCTATGGATATACTGAAATGCCAAAAGTCTGAGATAGAGTAAGTGAAGAGTACAGAATGAGTATGACAATGAATAAAATCATATTTATGGGAATATGAAAGGTAATCAAGTCTTGGTTCTTTTTTTACATTATACTATAAATAATGTTAGTTAACTTGTTAAAATTTTTATGATACTACAATTGCATAAATATTATTATTATTTAGGTGTTATTATTATAGTTTTTCTCTTGTTATATTATTGTTTTTTGTTGCATTATTTCTAGTATTAGTTAAGTATTGTGTCGATGACATTGAGTTAAATTATTAATATTAATGTGCTAACCATTGTTGTCATCAAACTGTTATAGAGTATATAAATACTTGCATGAGTGAAATAAATATTACTGATTCGAAACTTTCGAAGTACCTTTGATATTATAAAATAAATAAAAACCAAAAAATCTCTCAACTCCACACAATGTATCATTTCTCCTGGGAGAAGGACAATGTCACCTCCCTCCGTATCACTACATTATCAACCCCTCGTCAACAGGAGAGTGTTTATGTATTCAGGGGCGAGTGTTTCCCCCACTTTAACCTTAATTGGATTCTGTGAACGATTTTCCTCAAGTACAGCTTTGTCTAGTAAAGGACCCAGATGTATTGTTACTTACTCATTGAACAGTAATGAGTTTGTCTGAGAGATTATTTGAGCATAAATAGTGTTACAATTTGTCAAAACATTGCAATAATTATATTATAGGAAATGCATTCCATGGAATGTAAATTAATGTTTTATTGTTTTAAATATTTGTATAATAATTAATTAATTAAAATTGAAACTAAGATCTATTTAAATTTTTAATTAGTACTATTATTTATGAATTAATGTATGTTAATTATGAGTTTTAAAATAATATGTGTTTCGTACACTCTCATGACAGTATGTTTAGAAGATGCTTTATCATTGACTTTTGACAATGAAATTATATTTTTTTTTTTTCATTTACATACTTTCCAACACGATATCTTATGCATTTTCATTCTTGAAACTTTATTTACAAGTATTGTCTAATTATGTTCATCTTATATGCCATGTGATCTGTAGGGGCTACACCATTCCTATTATTACGTTTTTACATTTTTAAGATCACATATTTGCTAAGATACGTTCAGTACGCTTTTATGAGCGTGTATGAATAAATCTGTTTTAGCTCTTGCTTTTTGTGACTCTTTGCACCACAGCAGGTTCTGACCTACACAATAATGTTAGTGACGCTCACTCACTCCAAAAAAAGGTCGTTTCCTATTTTTATTTTACTACTGCCAATTCACATGGACATCAACAATGTACGTGCAAATTCAATTCTTCGCCGTGTGAACTACTGACCTTCAGCACTGCCGGGGATTCGAACCTTGGACTATAGACTCCACAGTTCCAATCCTTAACCACTGAGCCACTATATTCTATCCACTGTGACAATCTCAATGTAACTCCTCATGTATTATCCTAAATACTGACAGTTACGAAATATCACTGTCAAATCTTGAATTTATTACACTATACATTTTAAATCATTTATATTAAAGTATAGTTACGTTTTCAATTCCCAGCTCATGTCAAGAATGCATTATAATATAAATGTAATATTATAAAATAAAAAAATGATAAATTCAAATTATAGATTGAACATACTGTAGACCTAAACAATGTTGGATGAAGCATACTATAATGTTGAGGAAAACTGAACACCTGGAGTAATAAACAACAATAACTTTCTCTTGGGAAACAGTTATTGGAGTTGGTCATATAAGTCGGGGCTTACGTTTAATTTAAAGCAGCTCTTCTATATAATAACGAAGGTACATCGATGTCCTGATGTAGTCCCTTACATGTTCGTGCGGTCATTTCCAATTTTGGGATGGCACCGATATGTCGATATATCGTATAATATCGAAGGTACATCGATGTCCTGGTGTAGTCACTTACGTGTTTGTGCGGTTCTTTGCCAATTTCGGGATGGCAACGGTATCTCGATATATCGGAAATATTGTTAAATACGTTTCTATATATCGATATATTAATATCGATATTTTCTTTCGATATTATCAGCCATATCGATATTTTGGTCCGACAGCCTTTATCATATCACTAAATATTGACGTTATTCTCTTTATTAAAAATCGTCACAATTAAAAAAAGCCTATTTAAATTGCCTCGTATGCATACAAAAGTTGCATTGAAGTAATAAAATAACTTTATTTAGTTTTTTTACGTGAGGTTAACGCAGTTAAATGTAGTTTGTTGTAGACCAGTGGGTGGAACGGGTAAAAGAAGTTGTGTGTGTGTGTTGGCAAGGCTGACTAAGTTGCCAAGCCAGTCGCCTTACAAACAATTATCACAATTTTCTTTTATAAATAACATATTAATTAAGGTATAGTTATTCTTATTTTGAGTTCTTTTTTTCATTTTGTTTTATTAGCCTTCAGAACTGTTATATTATAGAAATAATACTGGTTAGATTACCTTTTTTCCTGTGTTTGAAGAACTGTTGACAGGAAAAAAGGTAATTTAACCAGTATTATTTCTTTTTTTCATTTAACCCCCCAGACCACAACTAGTTTGTGTAGATAAATGTATTAATTATTACACTCAATATGCTAACCTAAATAGTGACAGCTAAACATGAGTGTATTTTAGGCTACGACACTATAGTTAGTGCATAATTTTAAACAGATTAATCATTTATAACTCGATATATCGGCTACCCGATCTTTCGATATTTTCGTTGTGGTTTGCGATATATTGATAATTTGATACATCGATAATTGAACATATTTACCATCCATATTTCCGTTCATGAGTATAATTACCTCATTACAACGATCAGTCCTGTAATCTGTCGATAATACTCTTGAGCCACACAATACTCTGGTGATTCAGAATGTCATCCTCTAAACACTTTCAAATTGACATTATCAATATTGTTATTAGAGTCATACAATAGTTGATGCCACACTATCGAATATTAAATATATATTTGCCATATTGTCTGTTGTTATTAATGTTTCCGATGAAAATCCCAGACAGCGATACAAAGATGTAGATGAGGTTGGAAAAGTGAGAGGGGGTAGATTGAAGGCCACTATCTAAGGAAAACTGAAGATACAGAAGGCAGAAAGCCAGCTGTTGGACCTAAAACAAGGTAGTGGGACCAAGTCCAAACAGACATGAGGAGAATAGGACTGAGGGAAGAAGACGCCAAAGTCCTGTGGAGGAGAAGTGCAAGTACTGACTGGGGGTACGAATGGTCATGAAGGTAAGTAAGTAAGAGTATTTCAAAACATTTATTTCTCCAAAAGTATATAATTGTGCTAGGCCTATTATTGCATTATTCTCGTCGCTGAAAATGTTTCATCAAACATTTATATCGTGAGGTTAAACAATGCGTATTCTACTTCTCCATGTAGACTGACTTCCACATAGATAAACAATCAAACCCACCAAGCACAACAAGCAGACACATATATTGACATTTACCCACCCACCCAGCCAGCAGACACATAGATTGACATTTACCCTTCCACCCACCCACCCAGCAGACACGTTGATTGACATTTATGCACTCACCCACCCTGCAGACACGTAGATAGACATTTAAGCAACCACCCATCCAGCAGACACATATATTGACATTTACCCACCCACCCTCCCAGCAGACACATAGATCGACATTTACCCCCCACCCCACCCTCCCAGCAGAAACATAGATTGACATTTAACCACCCACGCTCCCAGCAGACACGTTGATTGACATCACTACAGTATGTGTATGGGTGGGCGTGTGGGTTTACCACGGTACGTGTATGTGTGGGCAGGTGGGTTCACCACCGTACGTGTATGGGTATGCGTGGTAGCTGGTAGTGGTAGTGGTAGTTCATTTTATGTGGTAACAAATGTTATGAACATAAAAATATGAAGTAACAAGTGTAATAAGGTTTTCTGACAGTTTAACCTTATGTATTTTTAAATAAAACTTTCCTTGGTATATAACATGTACTATCTCATCTTCTTGTACATGAAACTGGTACTTACTGGGGACTTTTAGCATCCAGAAAACCGATTAATTATTGAACTTTGACATTAGATTGACAGTTTCACAAGTTTTTACGGTTTAATTGAGTTACTTAAAGCTTTCTCAATCCATTATTGATTTTTTACGCGCAATAAGTACTACAAATGATTCGATTGGATTGTAACCTGTTGAAAGCACCAGAGCGAGAGAGATGGACTGATTGTTGGAAATGAGAGAGAAAACTATTCTTCTCCCACACTGGCTATTTCATTTAATGTCTTCGTGGAAACTAGGTAGACAGTAGGCCAGGTGGTAGCAGCACAGTAGCAAGACCTACCCTACTACGTCTTCAGCAGCAGTGACAATCGTTTCGTTAGATCATTACTAACGAGTCAAGATTATAACGAATTAAACCATTATTTGGCATTAGAATAACAGTTTATAATAATAACGCGATGAATAATAAAATAAACAATAAATAACAATAAAACTAACTAATAGACTTCTCCACAGTTATTTTTACAACTAAACACTGTTGCGAAATTTGAACACTTGAAGATGGAATGTAGTCACACCCATGATGTACGCCAGTGGTGGAAAGTGTCCCCTCAACTGCTAAAACCCCTGTGTGTTAAATACAGCATGCAGGTCACAATGTTTCCGGTACAGGTAGTATACGATTTAGAGCTTTGTTTACAAAGTTTTTCTTTTCAAACAAAAGTAATCGTAAATATTTTAGTGTATATTTTCATATTGTCATATTCATTTAACATAGTAAAGGAACACTTTGTATATTAGCTGTTGTATGACAAGAAAACTATTTGACTTATTAAATATAATTAATATAAGTTGGTATTATATTCAAGAGTACAACCTTGCATTATATTGACATTAAGATACGAACTAAAGTGAAAACTTGATAATAAAATGTAATTACACAATATATTTGTAGTGAAAGAAACATTCCGAGACGTAAATTCATCCTTACACGCTTATGCAGTTATAAATGTTTATAACAAAAATATTACTATACATCTATTCTCATTCTCCTGTAACATGTTATATTTTTAACGATTAAATATTGTAAAACTCTTGGTGATTGAATTAAATTAAAATATTAAATCTTAAACTTGATTAGAAATTGTTAAAATAAAATTATATTAAGATAAACGCACTTCGCTTGGCAGATTAAATCATGTAAGAGGTATGAGTCAATGATTGGGATTAGGGCCTATTAATGCACACAATGAAATAGATAATCTGACATGTTTAGTTAGTAATATGGTGGAAACCTTGACCCACTTATCACTATCACTTTAAATGTACTTCTGATTAAAGACACGAATTTTATACTAACATATATCATAAAATTTGCAATTTAATCTATGTTATTCTTTAATAGACAAGTGAGTATCCAAAGTATTTTTAAAGTATTCAAAGTAACTGACCTAATGTTCTAGTAAATAATAATACTATAGAGTACAAGATCTGGTCGGATTTTTATTTCTTTATCGTCTTTAATAAGGTTATATTAAAATTATAAATGTTTACACAGATCTGGTCTGACTCTTAAAATACATTATTTATAATTAAATGCAAGACAAATCATTATATTCAGTAAAATAAAATCAACAGAGGCTTAACAATCTATAATTAATACAATAAAATACACTGGATATACTTCTCTAAATCAATTCATTTATTTATATACATATTAGGTGAACAAATTATCTATTATTTAATTCCCCTTCAATATTATCAGGCAAGGAATACAAAGGTTGTTGGACATTTGCCATCACTACGTGAAAAATATCAATCACGACGTTTCGATTTGGTAAACACAAATCTTTTTCAAGTGCTAAAGACTAAATT